>FXXK01001146.1:56367-68524 GCA_900184695.1 Betula pendula | reverse complement strand
AAAAAAAAAAAAAAAAAAAAAAAACAAAACCAAAACAAACAAACAAACAAGGGTTTGGCTTTATTCTGTTGGTTAGAAAGTGGTGGGGAAAGTGACATGGAAGTTTTGAAATTTTGTGAATTTTTTTGCTTTTGGACATGGTTTTTCGAATTGGGTGTTCTAGTGTTATGATTGTCTGATGTTGTGGTGTGTTTTGGAAAAATATTGTTTGATGTTTTGTGACTACGGTAGTGCGAGAAGTATATAAAGAGAGAAGAATGAAGATAAGAAGAAGATTAATGGAGGAAATAAAAAAAAATAAAAAAGGATTTGAGAGAGATTATAAAGAGTTTGTAGTGGGAGTTTGAAAAATGATTAACTAAATTAGAAAAAGTGAATTTTGAAGCCAATTGTTGTGCTTACTCTAGTTCGTGAGATCCAGCAGCTTTTTTTCATTTTTCTGATTCTTTCCCTTTAAGAGGGATTCTCGTGCCAACCATAAGAAGAAGTGGGATAAAACTTCTAAAATAATAAAAAAATTGAATAGTGTGAGAAAGTGAGGATTAAATTTAAAGAAAGTTTTTTACATGAGTTAGTTTAGAAAAATAATATAGAGCTTAATGTATGTACATTTTGAAGAATTTCTCTAAAATATGGAGAAACTTTAAAATAGAGAGCTAGTTGGGGATGCTCGAGACCCTGATTCATGAAAAACAACCAAAAAAAGAAAAAATTTACTTTGACCCTTCTAATAAAACTTTATGGACCCTGTACACCGAGGCTTGTTCAGGGATGTTGCTAAGTGGGGTACAAGGGGATGGTATTCCTTGGCTTCAACAAAGTTATTCCCTGAGATATGATAAAAGTTGGCACTGGACTCGGCAAGAGTGAAGGAAACTGAATCACCCTTTGTGTAATTGATGATGGGTCTGTAGGAGTCCTATATATAACCCCATAAAAATAACCCATAAAAATTCTTGTTTTGCAGTATATATATATGGGTTTGTAGGCCAAGTGAGGGTATCGACAAAAGGGAGAGAGTGTACATTGGAGGGTGAGTGTTTGAGTTTTGAAAGAATGGAATCCAAGAAGGATGCCTTAGTAGAAGAGATTTCATAGAAGAAAACTCGCTGGACTGGGGGGAATCTTAGCCAAAGTAAGTCAAATAAGGTGAGAGGAAGAGACATTGTGGGGCAGTCCACGCCTTGCAGCAACTGAAATTTTTTTCCAATTCAATCCAAAACAAAAGTTGTTTTTTTGTTAACATGCCCCCACCAAACAAAGTAGCAATCTAAAGTGAAAAATGCATTGAAGTGTGGATAGTAAACTGAGAGGGTCTATGGTAATTTGGCTTTCATCATTGCCATTAGATGTTTCACGTCAAGGGTTTGCTGTGACTCTATGAGGTCAAATCGGCACTGAAGTCACGAAAAAATAGGTATTTATTGTTTTGTAAAGAGCGTGAGTTTTTCAAGTTAAAAAAAGCCATTGGTTACAATCCAGCCATCAAAATTATCACAGCAAAAGCCAAATCCTTTTGGGGGATTGATTATCCTAAATTCAGCTGCGCTGAATTTCCGGAGAAAAGGGGTAGCATGGGATTTGGATATGGTACAAATTCAAACAAATTTATAGATTTTTAAATTAAGTGAATTCAACTCGTTTCTTACTATTGAATGACTCAAAAATTTACTTATTAAAAAAATGGCAATGTTACTAAGGCAAAAAAAAAAAAAAAACATCGTGAGGGAAGGACATCTGGTGGGGCAGTCACGCCTTGCCAGCAACTGAAATTTTTTCCAATTCAATCCAAACCAAAAGTTGTTTTTTTGTTATTAATGGCCACCCACCAAACAAAGTAGCCAATCTAAAGTGAAAATGATGAAGTGTGGATAGTAACTGAGAGGTCTATGGTTAATTGGCTTTCATCATTGCCATAGAATGTTTCATGTCAAGGGTTTGCTGTGACTCTATGAGGTCAAATCGGCACTGAAGTCACGAAAAAATAGGTATTTATTGTTTTGTAATGGGCGTGAGTTTTTAAGTAAAAAAAGCCATTGGTTACAATCCCAGCCATCAAAATTTTCACAGCAAAAGCCAAATCCTTTTTGGGGGATTGATTATCTAAATTCAGCTGCCTGAATTTCCGGAGAAAAGGGGTAGGCATGGGATTTGGATATGTACAAATTCAAACAAATTTATGATTTTTAAATTAAGTTGAATTCAACTCGTTTCTTACTTTGGAATGACTCAAAAATTACTTATTAAAAAAATGGCATGTTACTAAGGCAAAAAAAAAAAAAAACATTTCCAAAAGGTGTTGTTTTTTTATCTTCCACTTTAAGAGACGGTGCCTATTTCTTCAGTAAAACCAAAAGGACATTTTTTTTGGCTCAAAGTTTTTACAAGCATAAAAGCGGTACGAACCTGGATGAAATATAACTTAATTCTCATTAGTAACATGACATCATTTGTAATATATAGATTTTTTACGCCATTTGATGCACCCTAAAAAAATCAGCTTGAGTTCACCATGATTTTGAGAATTTACATTTTCTTTAAATTGTTAGGGGAATCCTTATCCGGTAAGCACGGGTACCTTGATTGAAATAAGTAGGTCAGATTAGGCAGGAGTGCTTGGAGTTTTTTTTTTTTTTTTTTTTTTTTAAGTTCTGGATTTAATATCAATTTTTTATGAAAAAGAAAGTAAGTATAATAAAATCTAAACTCTAAAAAAACGTACAGCATTCGGCTTGCGACTCCTTTTCTTTATAGCACTCAAACAACTTTTCTAAGTTTCAACTTGAAATTATAAGGTAATCAACTACTTTTCGTTTTTATTTTATATACTTTGTATAGCTTTTCTTAGGATTGTAAAAACAAGTGGATATTAACTGTTAATAATTGCTAACTGTCACTAATTGCTAACCGTGTAATGCATAGGTAAACGGTGGCTTTTTCCAACTAACCACCCAAGGTGATGCGGTTAGTGATAGTAGGGGTAGATAGAAATGGTTATCCTTAATAAAAAATAATATATATATATTTAATAAAATTAGTATAGCAAAAACAACGTGTTTTAGTATAGAATTTCATATCAAAACACTAAAACAAACCCAAAAAAAAAAAAAAAAAAAAAAAAAAAAAAAAAAAAAAAAAAATAGTCTCCAAATGGTCTATAAAGATATGCTCTAAAAAGAGGCCGTCCAAAAAATGCTTACAAACATTAAAATATACCCAAAAGGGCCCACACCTGACAAGCATAACTGTAGTGTGGGTTTTATGGGACCGAGGTATTACATAACTAATTGCTAACTAGCAGTAAGGACGGTTGGTAATCGCCTGCCCTAGACGAAGGTGTGATTACTCAAAATTACTAACAACCTAAGGCGCTGTAGTTAGTGATTATTGCAATTAGCGGTTAGAGGCAATAACCACTAACCACTACCGCTTCAACATCGCCTTCTCTTACCTTTCCTTATGCTATTTAAATATATATATATATATATATATTAATTTCTCGACTTTTTTCTTTACTATTTAAACTCATTTTTTATGGTCGGTCTTCTCGTGGTTTCATCTTCTTCGAGCTACGATTCAAACACAAGAAGCATTGATTTCAATAAAGAACTAAAGACACAAAGGCTGAGATTCTGAGAATCGTCTTTCGAAACAAAACACAAGAAGCGTCTTCTTCGTCTTCTTGATTATGAGAAACGAGAGACCAAAACCTAGTAAAGAACAAACGATGGCTGCGATTCAAACACAAAAATGTAATTCTCTACAAGAAAAGTGTCTTCTTTGTCTTCTTGCTACAACAAGCAGTGGGCAAGAGCTAGGTGGCTGCCCGCGATGCCAGAACTTTTGCCTATATATGGGTTGCTAGAAACTCATTTGAAGTTTGTTGAGTGCTACCAGGATAAGTGTTCTTGGTTGCTAGAGAGCCAAAGTGTGCTGGAAGAGGGCTAGACATTGTGGGAGAGAGTTGTGAGTGATTGTTAGGAAGTGTTTCCTCTTGTAAAGCCTTGGTGGCTGAGTTTTTGTAGGCTAAGGGCTCCATTAAGTTGTAAGGACCCTCATCTTTCCTTTGTACATTCGAGAGTTTGGAGTGTAAAGGTTGGAAGGTGTTGCTCTTGTAATATTTCTGTTGTGTCGTGGTGTTTGTGTTGTGCATTGTGTTTTTCTCTAACCTCTGTTGGTGAGAAGGCTTCCTAGGCATTGATGTGTGCTTTGCTTGGGGAGTTGAGGGCTGCCTAGACACTGATTGGTGCTTTTGTTTAGGGCCATCATGTGGCTGGTTCGAGGTTTGAAAAACTAGGCCTATGACAATTGGACTCATTGTGTGGGATCTGGAAGGGCATGTGACTACAACAAGAAGCTTAACTATAATGGAAAATTTAGAACTAGTTGCAGCGGAGGCCTTGGCAACCTCCTATGCAGCTGTGTTTAATAAAAAACTCAGACTTCAACACATCATTTCAAAATGAGATGTACTTCAAGTGATAAATGCGTTGAACTTTATAGGTCGAAGCTTTAGCAAATTTTGACAGCTAGTGGACGACACACAGACGATCATAGTATCTTTGTCTAGTTGGCAGGTAGTTCATATTAATCATAATGCAAGTTCTGTGGCACATGGTTTAGCCAAGGCCTCAGTTAAACAAGCCACATATAAGATTTGGTTGTAAGAAATTTTATGTTGTATCTGTGATGTTGTTTTGTTAGAGTAATTTGCTCTAGTTTCTTGATCTTAATCATTGAATGAAATGTGAATATTTATTTAAAAAAAAGGTAAATTTACTTAATTTATTTTTCATTTGCCTCATTGTTGTGCTATCTAATTTCAAAAATATCTATACAACACATGCCATCATATTCCTTTATCCATTTTCGGTGTACTTTTATTTATGTTATGAATCTTTTGATCAGTAATGCATAAATATTCTCCTGCTACATATTATTTGTATGTGATTATATTGACTTATAAAATGCCTATTTTATCTTTTTAGTTGATTTACACAACATCAAACCTTATCCATAAACCAAAAAATTGTAGTTACACATCCATACAATATGTTAGTTTCTACACCAACTGAACCAAGCAAGTTTATATATATACAAGAATAGTACTGTTACGAGAATTCATAACAGATCTTGTAACATGCCCTTCAATTGGGAAAGAAGCTCAATCAATCTTCTTCTTTCTACCTTTTTTGATAATTTGTAGATTTTAAAGGAACCTAGACCTTAGATTCTAAAGGAACTTAGACCTTTTCAAACACAAGGTTTGTGATAAAATTCAGCATATTCTTTATTCAATAATAACCCCCTCATATAGGAGGACTAATATGACCGGGGTGTTACATATACTCCTACAAGGAAATAAAGTAAAGACAAGTAAATAAACACACGGCATGCAATTCCACTTTGACCAATTCTATAACAAGTACCTTGTTGAATTGAATGAGAAATATGTAATAATTGATTACTATGTAATATTAGAAAAGAGTGATAGAAAAGTACAATGCAGAAAAGAGAATCTTATAGTGCATTATATGAGGACCAAAAAGAAAAAGTTTGTAAGAAAGCAAAGTAAACATATGCAAAGAAAGATGCTCTTGTGAAAGAAACTTTAAAGAGTAGCAAATACTTACAATAGATTGTTACCATGTTCTACCTACTATTGAAAAAAGTAATCATGGAGATGCGTATGGCGAAAAAAGAAAGCGATGCTTTGAGATATGTCCAAATAAAAATGAAGGAATTCTTAGCAAAGCTGCAAAAATTTTTCGAGCAACATTATGGATTCAACTATTGATCATCAGATGCATGGTCTAGGTATAGTGATAAATGAAAGTTATCAAAGAAGTTTAGGTGAGTATTGTCCTGTAGTCCTTAATACTGACTTCTTAACATCTCATAATTTGTTTCAATTGATATTTTAGATGACTAGGACTACCACAATGTAAGAACAAATTCTAACAATCAAATCAACACATGTGGTTCACTTAAAAAAAAAATTAGTATGATGCATTATCTGAAGAACAAAGAGAAGAGGGTTGTAGGAAACAGAGAGAAGCAGATGCATGGAAAAAGTATCTTGCAAACGATGCCATTAAAAATAAGCAAATAGTTGCAACCTCAACCAGAGATGCTTTTGAAGATGGAATTGTTCATAATGAAGGTACACCTAATATTGAAAAAACAACGAATGATGATAGATGCCAAGAGATAGGAGAGCAATGTTTTACAATAGATGAGTGTAGCATCTTATGAGTTGGTAGGTGTAATTTGATTACCATGATTTTTCCATGTTTTGATTGAGGTTTTTATTGGAATTGAATAATTAATCCATGTTATATAGAGTCTAAATCATACACAACAATAAACTTAATTCTAATCATATTGCCGATTGAATTAACAAGTATGGTGAAATCATGGAATAAATCAATCCTAAGATTACTAAGTTTGTCATAGTTCTATTATTTAGCTATAGTCAAATTCTAAGAAATAAGCTTCTTCTCTTCCTCTTGTTGTGTGTGCTTCTGTAACTTGTAGGTAGCAAATATTAGAGCTCCGCAAATCTTAGGAATGCATTATGAAATATATCGTCTGAGGTAGATACTTTGCTCCTTGCACCAGCTTGTAAATATTGTCATGCAAAAAGGTTTCACCACGAGACTAAAGGTTTCTGTTGTGTTGATTGAGAAATTTCTTTAGTTTTTAATGATGTTCCTAACGAACTTTATGAGCTATTTAGTTCAAACTTAGTGGAGTCAATGGAATTTCTCAAGTATGTCCGCACTTTCAATAACAAATTTGCAATGACGTCTTTTGGTGTTAAATATGACAAAAACTTAAGCAAACGAAACAAATGGATATACGCATTCAAAGTTCAGGTTCAAGTATGAACTTCCTGCAATCAAACTACCCAATAGGTCAAACGTGAATCAAAGTTGAAACCAACTCTAGCTATGAACTTCCAATAACCAATAAGGAAAAAGTCCTACATTCATGTATACCATGCCACTCAATCTACTGGCTTACAACATCATGATTCCAACTAATTTATCCAAGCCTATGATCAATGATCAAATACTACAAGGAGAAAGAACTATTGGGTGTTTCTTGTAAGTTTCACTCAAGGTCAATAGTGCTAAGCATGAATTGTGTATCTAACTCACATGGCCAGATTAATTTGTGATCACCAAATGCATGAGCTATATGGAAAATATCTTGTATAGGTGGCATTGGATTCAAATTTGGTAGTGCAAGTCTACCTTTTTGTTTGTCTTCATGATATATTTTCTGCTATCTTATTATTTGTCTAAAAAAAAAAAAAACATATATGTTTACATGATTCATCTATTATCATGTTGTACACATATTTTTCATTCAGGAAAAATTACATTTTTACCCTCCCAATGTTTGAGGGAATTTTTGGTGGGATTTTACGGATCAATAATAAATTTATACCACTCGCAATAGAAACGAATTCTTATAAGATAGGGCTATGTGGGAGGTGTCGAACCTCAAGGACTGTTTCTTTGATCGGATGTTTATCAAATATTTAAAACCTCTCTAATCTAACTCAGAAAAATATTTGGTTGTTTTTGAAAACTAAATTGAAGCTTAAACACGTAATGAAATATAAGGAAAGAAACATAGGAATATGACTTCACCACAAACCTCATACCAATGGCAGATTGTATTCATATGGGATTCTCACTACATGTGTGATATGATGTGCATAATGGGGTGTTAACCATATGACAGCATCGATAAGAAAACACTTTAATTAAAAGGTGATGATGACCCATCTTCGGTTGGCACGGATCGTCCACCTAAACACTAGTTGTGGTACGATCCGTCTTCCCTAGATATGGTTTATAAAACCTTTTAATGAGCATACACATTATCAAGAAATGAGTATAACCCATCTTCGGTTGGCATGATCCGTCTACCTACATTACACTAATCTAATATGTAGTACGAATCATCTTCCCTAGGCATGGCCTATCTAACCCTTGATTTTATGTCAAAAAATATTCATTGCATAGCTATCATTAATCACAGAATAAATGTTGATTTCATTCAAGAAATAAACTTCTTATAGACAAGATAGAGTTTTTATCAAGAACAAGTATGAGCACTGAATCGATTACAAATGTTTTGTAAACTCTAAGCTATGCAATCATCACTCATATATTGAAATTCTCAAAATGAAATACAATCAAACCATGGATTTGGAAATGGCAATCCTATGAATAAGAAATTAGCTACTCATGGAGGATATGAATTCTCTATTGCATTAGAGAAATCCATTCCTTGAATGTTGTGAAGCTGCTGGACGTTCTTTGTATGAACTTAGAACCCTAATTCCTGCTTGCTCTCAGAAGAATCGACCCTTTGGATGGAGAGGTTTCAGCTCCTATTTGAATCCTTCATTCAATCCCTAAAAATCACCATCCAATCCCTTAAACTAAGGGATTTAGTCTTCCCAATCCCTCATTGCAAGGATATTGGAGTCAAAACCATTCTTTGAGGGATCTCAGAGGGTGAGTCCGCACTTGACCCAATCTTTAGGAACATTTCTCTCCCCAAATCAAGTGCAGATCTCAAATCGGATTCTGGCGACGACGAGTTCGCTCGAGCCATGTAGGTACTTCTTCGCTCGAGCAAGTGATGATGTCGCTCGAGCCAAGTTTAGTCTATATCGCTCGAGCTAAGTGATGATTTCGCTCGAGTCAAGTTTGAGTCCATCAGCATATTTTGAGGAACTCTGTGATGTAGAGTGCACATTCACCATAAGACCTGAAAGCACTAACTAACACAAAAATATGACAATAAGTTATATTACAAAATAGCTAAGGTTTAACAAATGCGAGTTAAGGGCTTGAATGCATAACATTCAAGGCTTATCAATTTTCAATTAGCCCCCAATGTTTAAAAATTTGCAATGTACCCTTTCAATGTTTGTTAAAAAATTCAATTCGGCCCTTCCGTTACTTAAAATCGTATAAATTACCGAATTTACTGTTCACTCGATTTTTTTATTATTATTTTTTATTTACTCAAATTTTTAATTTTCACTCTTTTTTAAAAAAAAAATCTAAACAATGGGGGTGGCCGCCACCCCCATTTTGGCCAAGGGGGTGGCTTGAGCCACCCCTATTGCTGGCCACCCCCAAATTGCAAAGGGGGTGGCCGAAACCACCCCCAAGAGACCCATGGGATGGTCGAACCATCCCCAAGGCCTTTGGGGGTGGTTCGGCCAACCCCAAATTGCAAAAAGGCGATGGCCGAACACCCCCAAGGCCTTTTGGGGGTGGTTCGGCCACCCCAAATTACAAAAGGGGTGACCACAACCACCCCCAATAGATCCATGGGGGTTGCCGGCACCCCAGACCGGCCGGTCTGGGCCACCCTAAGGCCTTTAGGGGTGGGCAGCAACCCCCATGGGTCTCTTGGGGGTGGTTTTGGCCACCCCCTGGCCAGCATAGGGAGGTGGCTCAAGCCACCCCTTGGCCAAAAATGGGGGTGGTCGGCCACCCCGAGTGTTTAATTTTTTTTTTTTAAATTAGTGACAAATAGTAAAAAAAAAAAAAAAAATCGGGGGTGAACAGTAAATCCAGCAATTTAGACGGCTTTTAGGTAACGGAAGGGCCGAATTAAATTTTTTAGCAATATTGGGAGGGTACATTGCAAATTTTTAAACATTAGAAGCTAAATTGAAAATCCCCTCAAACATTGAGGGGGTAAATGTAATTTTCTTTTCATTTATATTTTTCTTATTAAGTTTCTTCGCTTTGCAGTTGTGTGTGATTCAACAAAACTATTACAATGTAAAAAAGTTTAGTTTTATTGTCCTTTGATTGCTTAAAAAGTGAAAGAAGATAAAAGGAAGGAGAATGTTGGTCTTTATTTCCACATAATTTTATGTTTTAATACTTATGTTTTTCTTCTTCTTTTTTGTATCATTAAAGCTATTACTTAAATTACAATACAACATTGTTCAATTATGCAATTTTAAATTTCAAATGGAGTTTTAAGTAAACTCATTTTTTTCCCCTTTAAACTAAAAATTAAAAAATTAAACCACTTATCTTTCTTTGTTTCTTTATTTCGTTGTTTGTTTGTTTGTTTACTTTTGTTCTTACTTTTATTTTTACTTTTATGGTTCATCAAACCTCTCATACTTTTATTCTACTACAAATAGAAGGGCATTACTAATATACAAAGCCTTGCAAGGCTTTATTCGAAGCAATGATTCATTATTCGGCTAAGAGTTATATTGATTGATAGACGTAGAAGACCATGCCAAAGATTCAACATTACTATTGTTCAAGAGCTACAAATAAGATCAATCAATTCCACAAACTAAGAATTCACAGCTTCATTTACTCCTTTCACCAACAACTAAATTGCAAAGTGATGTATTTTGAAACAAATTTTAGTATCAAGGAATCATACAAAATGAAAACAAACAAATGCATTTTTTAAAGTTGAAACTCATGATAGAAAACTTGTGCTGGAATTGTAGTTGCTAATAATTTGGTTGGATCAAGTTAGTTGTATGCTTGGATGGTGCATACTCTTGGTAGTGTTTATACTGTTGAAATGAAATATAAAAATAGACATGCTATTATGGTGATAATTCGTACATTCATACTTTTAAAGTTTTGCTATTCATGACAACATAGTTTTGATGCATTAGCAAAAGAAAAACACGAAACACCAACTTAACCCATGCAATGGCACGAAATCAGCAAGAGAAAACACAAACAGCTTTGTTAATAATGCTGAAAACACACACACACATCACAATGGAGTCACAGCATTATGCTTGAGAAAATTTCATCCAAAAGTCGGCTGTAAATTATTTATTCATGTCTGACCCCAATTGAGCTACAAAAGATGCTTAAATAAGCATATGCACCCTAACCCTATAGTGTATGACATTGGGCTTAAGCCCATTATTGGATTTAAGTCCATAATAGAACATATGAAAAATAAAAGAACCAACATAATGAAAGACCTTATTATCCCATAAGAACCAACTTGACACCGTCAATTTTCCCTCGCTGAAAAGAACTCGACTTTGATGAGTTATTGGCAATGTAATCATCATAAAGGTCTGGATGGAGATGCTGCACCTCTTCGGTCTGCAACGAACAACAATCCAAGAGGAGCCGATTCTGCCACTTAACAAGAAATTTCTGGTATCCCCTTGTCGAGTGACACAATTTGATCTTCTAGAATGGCTTCAATCTCATCTCGAGGCTTCAGATTTTTGGGTACATTCAAAGGTGGAGCGGGGGCAATGTCTTCTTTAAAGTGACTCACGTATGCGGTAAGGTCTTCGACATTAAAAATGGGGCTGATAGGGAGTTTAGTAGGTAACTCCACATGGTAGGCATTGGGTCCCAAACGGTTGAGGACTTTAAATGGACTTGCTGACCTATGGTAAATTTATGAACAGCTCCACGGGAAAACCTCTTTGGCTGAATACGTACCATGACAAGATCTCCAACCTGAAATTCTGCATACTGGCGTTGTGGGGTCACCGCTACTTTGTAAGAGTTGGCACTAAGTGTGAGTTTGCGCTTGACTTCGTTATGGAGCAGTTGTATATGTTGAGAGAAATCATCAGCTGTCTCACAATGCCGTGTTGGATTTGGAAAAGGAGATAGGTCAAGAGGAACTCGTGGTTTAGTCCCTGTCACTACTTCAAAAGGAGATAGACCCGTACTCCTATTAACGGAGTTGTTGTAAGCAAATTTCGCTTGGGGGAGAAGTAGATCCCATGAAGCTTGATGATCAGTCACCCAAACATTTGATGATCAGTCACCAAAGGATTACCCAAGCTTTGGTTGATGGCTTCAGCTTGGCCATCCGTTTTTGGGGATGGAAGGCACTTGAAAAACTTCAACTTGGTCCCCATCTTTGCCCATAGGGTCTTCCAAAAAGTAACTAACAAACTTGACATTCCGGTCGGAGACAATCGTTTAGGTAACCCATGGAGCGCGGATGACTTTCGCGAAAAAGAGTGAGGCGACTTTGGAAGCATCATAAGTTTTGCACAAGGGAGGAAATGTGCCATCTTTG
Organism: Betula pendula; assembly: GCA_900184695.1. Classification (NCBI taxonomy): domain Eukaryota; kingdom Viridiplantae; phylum Streptophyta; class Magnoliopsida; order Fagales; family Betulaceae; genus Betula; species Betula pendula. Next base: position 56,437 of record FXXK01001146.1, on the reverse strand, counting down.
AAAAACGATCTACAACAACAAATATGGAATCATGACATGCATAGTCTGAGGGAGACCAGTGACAAAATCC
>FXXK01001146.1:32825-56342 GCA_900184695.1 Betula pendula | reverse complement strand
TTATAAGATAGGGCTATGTGGAGGGTGTCGAACCTCAAGGACTGTTTCTTTGATCGGATGTTTATCAAATATTTAAAACCTCCTCTAATCTAACTCAGAAAAATATTTGGTTGTTTTGAAAACTAAATTGAAGCTTAAACACGTAATGAAATATAAGGAAAGAAACATAGGAATATGACTTCACCACAAACCTCATACCAATGGCAGATTGTATTCATATGGGATTCTCACTACATGTGTGATATGATGTGCATAATGGGTGTTAACCATATGACAGCATCGATAAGAAAACACTTTAATTAAAAGGTGATGATGACCCATCTTCGGTTGGCACGGATCGTCCACCTAAACACTAGTTGTGGTACGATCCGTCTTCCCTAGATATGGTTTATAAAACCTTTTAATGAGCATACACATTATCAAGAAATGAGTATAACCCATCTTCGGTTGGCATGATCCGTCTACCTACATTACACTAATCTAATATGTAGTACGAATCATCTTCCCTAGGCATGGCCTATCTAATCCCTTGATTTTATGTCAAAAAATATCATTGCATAGCTATCATTCCTATAATCACAGAAAATATAAATGTTGATTTCATTCAAGACAAATAAACTTCTTATAGACAAGATAGAGTTTTTATCAAGAACAAGTATGAGCACTGAATCGATTACAAATGTTTTGTAAAACTCTAAGCTATGCAATCATCACTCATATATTGAAATTCTCAAAATGAAATACAATCAAACCATGGATTTGGAAATGGCAATTCCTATGAATAAGAAATTAGCTACTCATGGAGGATATGAAATTCTCTATTGCATTAGAGAAATCCATTCCTTGAATGTTGTGAGCTGCTGGACGTTCTTTGTATGAACTTAGAACCCTAATTCCTGCTTGCTCTCAGAAGAATCGACCCTTTGGATGAGAGGTTCAGCTCCTATTTGAATCCTTCATTCAATCCCTAAAAATCACCATCCAATCCCTTAAACTAAGGGATTTAGTCTTCCCAATCCCTCATTGCAAGGATATGGAGTCAAAACCATTCTTTGAGGGATCTCAGAGGTGAGTCCGCACTTGACCCAATCTTTAGGAACATTTCTCTCCCCAAATCAAGTGCAGATCTCAAATCGGATTCTGGTGCGACCGAGTTCGCTCGAGCCATGTAGGTACTTCTTCGCTCGAGCCAAGTGATGATGTCGCTCGAGCCAAGTTTAGTCTATATCGCTCGAGCTAAGTGATGATTTCGCTCGAGTCAAGTTTGAGTCCATCAGCATATTTTGAGGAACTCTGTGATGTAGAGTGCACATTCACCATAAGACCTGAAAGCACTAACTAACACAAAAATATGACAATAAGTTATATTACAAAATAGCTAAGGTTTAACAAATGCGAGTTAAGGGGCTTGAATGCATAACATTCAAGGCTTATCAATTTTCAATTTAGCCCCCAATGTTTAAAAATTTGCAATGTACCCTTTCAATGTTTGTTAAAAAATCAATTCGGCCCTTCCGTTACTTAAAATCGTATAAATTACCGAATTTACTGTTCACTCGATTTTTTTATTATTATTTTTTATTTACTCAAATTTTTAATTTTCACTCTTTTTTAAAAAAAAAATCTAAACAATGGGGGTGGCCGCCCACCCCATTTTGGCCAAGGGGGTGGCTTGAGCCACCCCTATTGCTGGCCACCCCCAAATTGCAAAGGGGGTGGCCGAAACCACCCCCAAGAGACCCATGGGATGGTCGAACCATCCCCAAGCCTTTGGGGGTGGTTCGGCCAACCCCAAATTGCAAAAGGCGATGGCCGAACACCCCCAAGGCCTTTGGGGGTGGTTCGGCCACCCCAAATTACAAAAGGGGTGACCACAACCACCCCCAATAGATCCATGGGGGTTGCCGGCAACCCCAGACCGGCCGGTCTGGGCCACCCTAAGGCCTTTAGGGGTGGGCAGCAACCCCCATGGGTCTCTTGGGGGTGGTTTTGGCCACCCCCTGGCCAGCATAGGAGGTGGCTCAAGCCACCCCCTTGGCCAAAAATGGGGGTGGTCGGCCACCCCGAGTGTTTAATTTTTTTTTTTTTTAAATTAGTGACAAATAGTAAAAAAAAAAAAAAAAAAATCGGGATGAACAGTAAATCCAGCAATTTAGACGGCTTTAGGTAACGGAAGGGCCGAATTAAATTTTTTTAGCAAATATTGGGAGGGTACATTGCAAATTTTAAACATTAGAAGCTAAATTGAAAATCCCCTCAAACATTGAGGGGGTAAAATGTAATTTTTTCTTTCATTCATATTTTTTCTTATTAAGTTTCTTCGCCTTGCAGTTGTGTGTAATTCAACAAAACTATATACAATGTAAAAAAGTTTAGTTTTATTGTCCTTTGATTGCTTAAAAAGTGAAAGAAGATAAAAGGAAGGAGAATGTTGGGCTTTATTTCCACATAATTTATGTTTTAATACTTATGTTTTCCTTCTTCTTTTTTGTATCATTAAAGCTATTACTTAAATTACAATACAACATTGTTCAATTATGCAATTTTAAATATATCAATGGAAATTTTATGTAAACTCGTTTTTTTTTTTGTTTTTTTCCCCTTTAAACTAAAAATTAAACCACTTATCTTTTCTTTGTTTCTTTATTTCTTTGTTTCTTTGTTTGTTTTACTTTTGTTCTTACTTTTATTTTTACTTTTATGGTTCATCAAACCTCTCATACTTTTATTCTACTACAAATAGAAGGGCATTACTAATATACAAAGCCTTGCAAGGCTTTATTCGAAGCAATGATTCATTATTCGGCTAAGAGTTACATTGATTGATGGACTAAGAAGACCACAGCAAAGATTCAACATTACTATTGTTCAAGAGCTACCAAATAAAGATCAATCAATTTCCACAAACTAAGAATTCACAGCTTCATTTACTCCTTTCACCAACAACTAAATTGCAAAGTGATGTATTTTGAAACAAATTTTAGTATCAAGGAATCATACAAAATGAAAACAAACAAATGCATTTTTTAAAGTTGAAACTCATGATAGAAAACTTGTGCTAATTGTAGTTGCTAATAATTTGGTTGGATCAAGTTAGTTGTATGCTTGGATGGTGGCATACTCTTGGTAGTGTTTATACTGTTGAAATGGAAATATAAAAATAGATATGCTATTATGGTGATAATTCGTACATTCATACTTTTAAAGTTTTGCTATTCATGACAACATAGTTTTACAGCAGCAAAAGAAAAACACGAAACACCAACTTAACCCATGCAATGGCACGAAATCAGCAAGAGAAAACACAAACAGCTTTGTTAATAATGCTGAAAACACACACACACATCACAATGGAGTCACAACATTGTGCTTGAAAAATTTCATCCCAAAAGTTGGCTGTAAATTATTATTCATGTCTGACCCCCAATTGAGCTACAAAAGATGCTTAAATAAGCATATGCAACCCTAACCCTATAGTGTATGACATTGGGCTTAAGCCCATTATTGGATTTAAGTCCATAATAGAACATATGAAAAAATAAAAGAACCAACATAATGAAAGACCTTATTATCCCATAAGAACCAACTTGACATGGTCAATTTTCCCTCGCTGGAAAAGAACTCGACTTCGATGAGTTATTGGCAATGTAATCATCATAAAGTTCTGGATGGAGACGCTGCACCTCTTCGGTCTGCAACCAACAACAATCCAAGAGGAGCCGATTCTGCCACTTAACAAGAAATTTCTGGTATCCCCCTTGTCGAGTGACACAATTTGATCTTCTAGAATGGCTTCAATCTCATCTCGAGGCTTCAAATTTTTGGGTACATTCAAAGGTGGAGCGGGGGCAGTGTCTTCTTTAAAGTGACTCACGTATGCGGTAAGGTCTTCAACATTAAAAATGGGGCTTATAGGGAGTTTAGTAGGTAACTCCACATGGTAGGCATTGGGTCCAAAACGGTTGAGGACTTTAAATGGACCTGCTGACCTATGGTGAAATTTATAAACAGCTCCACGGGAAAACTTCTTTGGCCGAATATGTACCATGACAAGATCTCCAACTTGAAATTCTGCATACTGGCGTTGTGGGGTCCACCGCTACTTTGTAAGAGTTGGCACTAAGTGTGAGTTTGCGCTTGACTTCGTTATGGAGCAGTTGTATATGTTGAGAGAAATCATCAGCTGTCTCACAATGCCGTGTGGGATTTGGAAGAGGAGATAGGTCAAGAGGAACTCGTGGTTTAGTCCCTGTCACTACTTCAAAAGGAGATAGACCCGTACTCCTATTAACGGAGTTGTTGTAAGCAAATTTCGCTTGAGGGAGAAGTAGATCCCATGAAGCTTGATGATCAGTCACCCAAACATTTGATGATCAGTCACCAAAGGATTACCCAAGCTTTGGTTGATGGCTTCAGCTTGGCCATCCGTTTGGGGATGGAAGGCACTTGAAAACTTCAACTTGGTCCCCATCTTTGCCCCATAGGGTCTTCCAAAAGTAACTAACAAACTTGACATTCCGGTCGAAGACAATCGTCTTAGGTAACCCATGGAGGCGGATGACTTTTGCGAAAAAGAGTGAGACGACTTTGGAAGCATCATAAGTTTTTGCACAAGGGAGGAAATGTGCCATCTTTGAAAAACGATCTACAACGACAAATATGGAATCATGACCATGCATAGTCTGAGGGAGACCAGTGACGAAATCCATACTAATATCACCCCAAGGTTGTTCCGAAATAGGTAGTGGGCTGTATAAGCCAACATTTGTTTGATTCCCTTTAGATAGTTGGCATGTGCAACATCTCTTGATAACAGTAAAAACATCCCTCTTGAGGTGAGGCCAATAAAAATAGTATTCCACAAGAGCAATAGTCTTGTCACAGCCAAAGTGCCTAGCTAGTCCTCCGGCATGGAGTTCCCTGATGACAAATTCTCGAATTGAGGTTTTAGGGAGACAAAGTTGTGTTCCTTTAAAAAGGTACCCATCGTTAATGGCATAAAACCTATCAAACCGGTTAGATGAATCTAACAATGCCTTATAATGAGTTCCAAAGTCTGGGTCATGTGGATAGGACTCCTTCAAGGCATCAAAACAAATGATGTCAGTGGATAAATTGGAGAGTAGAAAGGACTTGTGGCTAAGGGCATCAGCCACAATGTTCTCCATGCCTGCTTTATGCTGAAGTATAAAAGTAAACTGTTGGAGATAGCTCACCCAATGAGCATGCTGTGCATTGAGTTTCTTCTGGGCATTCAAATGTCATAGTGAGTCATGATATGTGAAAAGTAGAAACTCATGATGTATCAAGTAATGGCGCCTGTGTTTGATGGTTTGCACAAGAGCATAGAGTTCAAAGTCGTATGTAGAATACCGCTTGCGCGCTTCATTCAACTTCTCGCTAAAATAAGCGATGGGGTGCCCACCTTGGCTCAAAACGCCTCCAATGCCTAAATGTGAGGCATCACAAGAAACTTCAAAAGGTGCTTTGAAGTTTGGGAGTCCCAATACGGGTGCTTTCGTAAGCAGTTTCTTGATGGTCTTGAACGCTTGTTGGTCAGCGTTGGTCCACATGAATGAAAGCTTGGTGCATTCGGTAATGGGGGCCATCACCGAGCTAAACCCACGTGCAAATCGCTTGTAAAATGAGACGAGTCTGTAAAAGCTATGAACCTCATGTACATTATTGGGAGCAGACCACTCCATAACGGCGTAGACTTTCTCTGGGTCCGCGGCTATGCCTCGAGAAGAGACAATGAATCCTAAGAAAATCACATTGTCCAGTGCAAATGTACACTTCTTACGGTTAATAAAGAAACTTTCAAAGCGGAATGTTTGCAGTACCTGCCGTAATGGTTTGTGTGATTGGCTAAACTTCGACTGAAAATAAGGATGTTATCAAAGTAAACAACGACAAACTTGTCAATAAAGGGCTTGAGAACTTGGTTCATGATCTGCATAAAAGTGCTCGGGGCATTGGTAAGTCCGAATGGCATGACAAGCCACTCAAAAAGCCCGTCTCGTGTTTTGAATGCGGTTTTTCACTCATCGCCACGACGGATACGTATTTGGTGGTATCCACTACGGAGATCAATTTTGGAAAAAATTGTTACTCCATGTAGGACGTCGAGCATATCATCTAGTTGTGGGATGGGGAATCGGTACTTAACAGTGATTTTGTTGATTGCTCGGCTATCCATGCACATACGCTAGCTACCATATTTTTTTGGTGTCAACAAAGCGGGTACTACGCAAGGACTTAGGCTTTCCCTTATAAACCTACGATCAAGCAATTTCTGGACTTGGCGTTGAAGTTCTTGGTGCTCTATAGGACTCATCCGATACGAGGGAAGGTTTGGTATTGAGGCCCCTAGAAAAAGGTCAATGGCATGTTGCATGTTTCTCATTGGTGGTAGAGAACACGGCAATTTGTTGGGCATGAGATCCTTAAATTCCTGCAAAATCTCTTGAATGTTGGCTGAGAGTGAGTAGTGGGTTGGTACCGAATTGTCTAGGAGTGCCACCAAGGCTATGAATAAGCCACGTTCCTTGCAAGCTTCAGTGAACTTACACAAAGACAACACACGTCCTTCAGCCACTTGGAGTCCAGCAGCTGGGTGGTCGAACTCTTGCACCTTCATGGGTTTCAATACCATATTTTTGCCTTCATACAAGAACAAATACGTATTGTGGTAGCTGTTGTATTGTACCTTGCGATAAAAAAGACAAGGCCTCCCTAATAGGATGTGACAAGCCCTCATGGGAATAATATCACGCCACACTGCATCCTTATAGGACTTTCCCAACGAAAAATTCACCAAGCATCACTGCTTCACGGGAATTGTAGTGTCGTCTACCTAACTGACCTTGTAAGGCTTTGGGTCCTTCTCGGTAGGCAATTTCAGCTTGTGCACGGCTTCGAGGGATATGACATTCATCCTGCTCCCATTGTCAATTATCATGTTCAAGGCTTTGATGTTGTGTTGCACACGGGTGTGAAAGATGTTCGTTCTCAGCCACTCGTCCCCTTCTACACCATCTATACGTTTACCAGTAAGTATGCGGATAACACATAATGGTAGATCGGAGTACTCCAACTCTTCCTCTGAAACTGGTATGTCATCTATAGGGGTAGCTGCTTAATGATGTTCAGCCTCTTCCTTGGCTGAGTTTTCTTCATAGTATAAGGTTTGACGCTGGTAGCGGGTGGGGCACATAAAAGAATAGTGATCGTGACCCCCACATTTGTAACACTCTCCACCCCCTCTTCCTCCTTTACCTTCCATTATGGGTCGTCCACACTTGTCTCCTCTATCAGTTGATGCCTGGTCTGATGGTGTAGTAGTCTTTGGGAATGTCTTTTCTCCTGATGGTGGGTCTCTACTTATTGTAAGAAAAGCTCCTCTTGACGTTCCACTATTCCATCTGTGTGAGGTATGCTTCGCACTTGCCATCTTGGCTTGTTGCTCCAACCGCAAGGCCATTTGGTAGGCTTCATCAAGACTTGTCAATCGGACAGTGATCAACTCTTGACTAATGTCTTCCCTAAGACCAGCCTTGTAATGAGTGAGAGATTGACGCTCCGTCTCAATTAGGCAGCTGCGGATGGTCAACTCGCGGAAACGATGGGTGTTTTCTTCAATCGTGGTCGTTCCTTGTTGATGGGCTAATAGATCTGCAAAAACCGAATCCTCATAATCAATGGGAAGGTACTTTTCTTGCAACTTGATCTTCATCTCCTCCCAATCAGAGATGGGGGCCAACCGAAGGTGGTGTAGGTATTCTTCGACACTCTGCCACCAAACACGTGCCTGCCCTTTGAGTTTCATCTTCACAAAGCATACATTTTGATCTGAAGAGAGGCCAAACCACTTAAAGTAGTCCTCCAAGGTGGTGAACCAATCCTGGAAGGTGTATAGATCTAGTTTGCCATGGAAATCCGACACATCTACTTGAACTTGCTTTGTGACGTCATCTCCCCGAAAATCATAGATTGGTTGATGGCCCATGTGGGGTGGTAGTTTCCACCGAGGAGAGGGGTTATAATCCCACATATGTGTGTAGGGATTATGCCTGGTAGTATGATGAGGAATGGTATTTAGAGGTTGTTCTTCCTCTGAACCCTCGGTAGATTTCTTGGCTTCATCTTCGGTCTTCATGGTCTTCGCATGATCACCCGATCCTTCAGGTTTGTTAAACAAGTGTTCCCACATGACTTCCACACACTTGGACATTGTGCTAAACTTGTCAACTAGGTCAAATAGTGCATCGTCACATTGCTGTTGTGTGTAGCGATGATCTCCATACGTCCTGCCACTTCGGGTATGCATCTTGAGAAGGAGGGAAACTAAGGATCCTTAGTGCTTTGATACCAAATTGACGTAGCAGCAAAAGAAAAATACGAAACGTCAACTTTTACCCACGCAAAAGCACAAAATCAGCAAGATAAAACATGAACAACTTTGTTAACAATGCTGAAAACACAAACACGTCACAATGGAGTCACACCATTGTGCTTGAGAAATTTCATGCCAAAAGTCAGCTGGAAATTATCATTCAAGTCTGACCCCCCAATTGAGCTTCAAAAGATGCTTAAATAAGCATATGCAACCCTAACCCTATAGTAAATGATGTTGGGCTTAAGCCCATTATTGGATTTAAGTCCATAATAGAACATACGTAAAAATAAAAAAACCAAAATTATAAAAGACCTTATTATCCTATAAGAGCCAACTTGATGCCATCAAGTTTACTCTAAACTTCATATCTTTTCAAGGTCTATGATACATTATAATGAAGGAACATTTGATGAAATTACAATTTTAAATATCTATAGATTGGTTGAGATAAATACCATGAACATGAATATGTTATATATTTTCAAATGCCCTTTGATTCAAAGTAACAACATATGTGTGTTATCTAAATTAATTCTCTTTCGTTTTCTTTTAGTATATCATATTTACTTAATTTTATAGTTTTATTTTATTTGTTTAGAAAATTCAATATATAGTTGGTCAATGATCTAGATAATAAATCTATTCTATAATATAATATATGTATGATATTAAAATTATAATGTTAACAATTATAGTGATAAATAACACTAGAAACCAAGCATATGCATTGCATGTGCCATCCCTACTAGTTGTATGTAAAAGTGTGAAATTCTTTTATCTAAATTAAATTGTTTGACTATCTTCTATTATTAAAAAAAAGAAAAAAAGAATTAGGGGTATTATTATAATTTAAGAAAAACTGACGATTGAGCATAATAGCTAAATATAAAAGTAAAAAAGTAAGGATTTATTATAAGGCAAAAAAATTAAGATAGATTTATCAAAACAAAACACACTTGAATGTAACTTAATTTCAAACATATAATACTTTTTTTTATAGAACAAAACAATCGCTAATAAAACATATCTGCAGAGAGTTTTAAAATGATTTGTAACTTTTACAATGACACCCCAAAATTTCAAACTATTGCAACTTCTATCATCTATTGATCTTAACTAGTTTAGGCTAAAGGAAAGTGTGCGGCTACATTTGAATTTATATAATCTAAAACAAAAAATCAAATTCAAAGATTTTTTTTAATAACGAGAAAAAACTAATTCCATTATACTGTAAACTGATAATTTTTGACATGAATTACGAATAAAATTAACTCAAAATTAAATTGTTAAAATTAAAGAGTCTGACCCATTTAATTATATACGTCGAGTTAGGATTAATCTATATAGTCTTATATATATATTTTGATACTACCCGATACGTGATATAATGATAGACAATTTTTGATATAACTCATAAACCCGACACTAATATCAAATAAAATTAAATGGTTAGGCTTAAGGAGTTTGACCTATTTAATTAAGTAGGTCGAAATATAATTGACTTATACAATCTTATACACATATTTTAATACGATCCGAACATGATACGCAAATACGAATTTTGCAATTATACTTATGATTTTTTTAAAAAAAACTACATTGTACTTAATTAATGCATAGATAAATCGTAAACACTAGAGTTGTCCGGTTACCTCCTTTCCCTCCTCCTTCACGGCCACGGTCCCTACGCAGCAAGCAGCCGACTACTACACACGCCAAAGGTACTCTTCTCTCTCTCTCTCTCTCTCTCTCTCTCTCATTGCAATACCAGACCTTATCGTAATGAATTTTACATTTTTTTTTGTTTTTTGAAGAAAAGAATTTGTGGGTTGGCTCCCGTCCTGTGATTAAGTTTTAAAAACCCCGCTGGGTTTTAATCTGTGATAGTTGCTGAAGTATCATCATAAGCATTAATCTTGTCCTCTAGAAATTCCATTGCTGTTTGATTACTGGTTCTTGAGAACTTAAGACAATACGGATTGTATCTTGATAGACTGGTAGCTTGTAGAGCTATCTGTTAATTGTTTATAGAAGGTTCTAGTTGGTTGTGACTCTACAGATTCTTTGTTCAATAAAAATTCATTCATTTACCTAAAAGGATAGAAGCGGTAAAATCTAAAATTGTTCTATAAAGGAGATGACATATTTTGTGAAAGATGACATCTGTGTGTGCAAATGTTTAACGAGCCCAAAAAAGAAGAAAAAGGTTGAGTGTATTCTTGTAAACATAGACGGGATTTTATGCATGTTTGCTATGCTCACTAATCCCAAGTTGGTAGCAAATTAAGATGGGTCTGAAATAAACTGTTGCTTCAACCTTTTACATCAATATTCAAACTAAGAATTATGTCTTTAGGAGCTGGAGATTTGATTCTTAGGACTAATCAACAATGTTGTGTTCGAAATTTCTGTATACTGCTATGGACAATTGGTGCATTTCCCGAAGCCCTGAAAAACATGAAAGGATGAAATGTATAGCTTCAATCATGGTTCACCTTGTGTGTGTGTGTTAGAATTAGGACTGTAGTTTATACCAACCTTTTGGAAGTAATTTATGGCGAAATTGGAGTTTTGGGCAGTCAATTTGCTTGATGTTGATATCTCAATTACTTACTGAAAAAAACAAAAATTGCTTGATGTACATAGTAAGGTGCCCAATATGAAGGGAACAGGACAGCAGGCTTTTGTTCATATTATAATGCTTGAATACTTTTGAAGAAGTACCAAAATCACACTTCTAATCTAGTCAAATGTATCACACTTCACGGTTATTGATACGAGTTCCAAAGGCTCCACCAAGTTTTTTTTTAGTGAATCTCTAAATCATAAATAAAATTTTAAACCCAAACTTATGATATGCTTTGGAATAGCAGTATATAATCTCCCATTTTTATGGAGGATTAATTGATGATAAAGAACTTGCATCTTGTGTTTATGAAATTATAGCGTATGCTGTGGCAAAATAAAAATGTTGCTATTAGCATCTACAAGATATGTTTTTAAAATAGAAGTGGCATTGAAATATAATTAATTGAGTTGAATTTCATTGATTTCCATTTTATTCAAAATAGGTAAATTAAGCTTGCATACCTTTTAAACTAAACTCTGTCATGATTTGGTTGTAAGCAGGGTGTAAGAGAAAGCACATCATCACATTTGTGTTCCACATCAAACTCTGCGGACGTCCAAAACAATGATAAATGATCAAATATTCTCTTACTCCACGTCTCGATTATTTTTTGAATTTCTCAACTATTGGTCAATGGAATTCCAGCATAAGAGAAGCTGTAAACCATGGTTATGCCCACAAAGCCCTCACTCTCTTCCGCAAAATAAAGCAAAATGGCATCGAACCAAACAATCTGACATTCCCCCCTGTAGCAAAAGCATGTGTCAAGATCTCCAATCTCAAATACTCCCAAATCATTCACACCCATGTCATGAAATCTCCATTTTGGTGTCATATCTTTGTGCAAACAGCAATAGTTGACATGTACGTCAAATGCAATCAGTTGGATGATGCACACAGGTTGTTTGTGAGGATGCCCGTGAGAGACATAGCTTCTTGGAATGCAATACTTCTTGGGTTTGCTCGATCGTGTTTTCTTGATAGAGTTTCATGTCTTTTGCATGAGATGAGGTTTGCAGGGATTCAGCCTGATTCAGTTACAGTTATGGGGCTAACTCAAGCAGTTTTACATACTAAGAGTTTGAAATTGGTAAAATCGCTTCATTCATTTGGAATTCAAATTGGCATTGATGCTGATGTTTTGGTTGCTAACACTTGGATTGCTGCATATGCCAAATGTGGTGATTTGGGGTTGGCGGAGATGGTATTTAATGAGATCAACATAGGTGTGAGGACGGTTGTCTCATGGAATTCCATGATCGCAGGGTACGCAAATTTTAAAAATTTCTTTGATTCTGTTAATTCTTACAAATGCATGCTGCATGACGGATTTAGACCTGATTTAAGCACCATTGTTAGTATACTTTCATCATGTGTGCAACCAGAGGCATTATTTCAAGGTATGCTGATTCATTCTCATGGGATCCAATTGGGTTGTGATTTAGATATACCTGTGGTCAATACCCTTGTGTCTATGTACTCCAAGTGTGGAGATGTGGATTCTGCAAGATTTTTGTTTGACAGTATGTCTGACAGAACTTGCGTTTCTTGGACTGCTATGATTAGTGGGTATGCTGAAAAAGGGGATATGAATGAGGCGTTGGCCTTGTTTAATGCCATGGAAGCAGCTGGTGATAAACCTGATTTGGTCACTGTGCTTTCTTTGATCTCAGGTTGTGGCCAAATAGGTGCACTTGAGCTTGGGAAATGGATTGATGACTATTCCATTTCAAATGGATTAAAAGATAATCTAATAGTTTGCAATGCATTCATTGACATGTATGCAAAATGTGGAAGTATAAATGATGCTCGAGAACTCTTTTATGCCATTCCGGAGAGAAGTGTTGTCTCTTGGACAACTATGATTGCAGGTTGTGCTCTAAATGGAGAATTTACAGAAGCTCTGTACCATTTCTCTCAGATGTTGGAGTTGGGGCTGAAGCCAAACCACATAACATTTCTTGCTGTTCTTCAAGCTTGTACTCACGGAGGTTTACTTGAGAAAGGATGGGAGTGCTTTACTATGATGACTAGAAAATATGATATAAGTCCCGGATTAGACCATTATTCCTGTATGGCAGATCTTCTTGGACGCAGAGGAAGGCTAAAAGAAGCATTGGAGTTCGTTCAAAACATGCCTATCAAGCCTGATGCAGGCATATGGGGTACATTGCTTAGTGCTTGCAAGGTTCACCGTAACATAGAGATTGGTGAATATGCTTCATGCCAACTCTTTGAATTGGAGCCCCAGGTGGCAGTTCCATACGTGGAGATGGCTAACATGTATGCATCAGTAGGAAGGTGGGATGGGGTTGCAGCAATAAGAACAACAATGAAGTCTAACAAAGTGAGAAAATTTCCCGGACAAAGCCTCATTCAAGTGAATGGGACGACTCATATATTTACAGTTGAGCATAGAGATCATCCTGAAGGCAGGCTTATATATGAAATGTTGGATGCTTTAAGTTTGCATTCGAAGAAAGGATACTTGCGACATGCAGATGGAGCTGAACATGATTTGTGATAAGGTCCCCATGGGAGTAGTGTTTTTCGTTTGGTTGGCATGGAAGATCCTCACCTTAGATAACCTAAGGAAGTGGCATGTCTTAGTGGTTTATTAGTGCTGTATGTGTAATAAGAGGAGTGGGTAATCTATAGATCATCTTTTACTCCATTGTGAGATTGTTATAGCCCTATAGAATGCTTTCTTCAACCGTGTTGGTTACCTTGGGTTATGCCAAGACAAGTAGTAGACCTTTTCGCTTGTTGGAGAGGGATGTGTGGCAGTCTTCAAAGTGCAGCATTGTGGAAGGTGGTTTTTTCTTGCCTAATGTGATGTCTTTGGAGAAAAATAAATAATAAAAGTTTTAAAGACTACGAGAGGGCGGTCACGAAATTAAAGTCTTTCTTTTTCAATACTTTTTACCATTGGATAGCTGCTTTAGACTATACTAATTTGCCTAATTTTCTTGATTTTCTTTCTCGTTTTAGTTAGGTGTATCTCTTGTATTGTGTACATTGGATTATGCCTTTGCACCTTTTTAATAATATTTTAATTACTTATAAAAAAAAATGACTTGTGATAAAACTACATTATTCTCAAGTTGACTAGACTTCCTCTCTCTCTCTCTCTCTCTCTCTCCTGTATATTTCTTTCCGTATTGATTTATAAAAAAATTTATTAAAATTTCTGTAGCTTTTACCATGCTATTGCTAATTTGGTTTCCTTTGCGACTTGATTTTCTTAATAAATTTCTGTGCGATTTCTCTTTCGTTTATATTGTTAGTATCATGTCTGATTCCTGATGATCTCCCAATAAATCTTTATTTTCTTTTGACATTTTTCTTTTCAGTCAGGGCTTTTGAAAACATCTATTCTTCATAGTTTTCTTGCCCTCTCCCATTTACTCCTCTCATTTGCCTAACCAAGAAATCTGCCTTGTCCATTATTACACAAATTACTTTTTTAACACATGGCACATGCGCCTGCCTTACATCCGTATGTTCTAAGAATGGGCGAAAGACCTTGTAATTCTTCTCTTGACAGGAAAAGAAGCTTCATCAAACTTCTTCTTCTTGCCTATCGTAACTGAAGAATGATAGCCCTAGGAATTTGAGAGGTTCCTAAGCCTCTTTTAAACAATAAGTTTGAGGTATAAATTTTCATAATTCTTTACGGTAAATATAAACATAAGCCTGGGTTGAAATGAATAGTATTTTAGTCCAGACACATGAATAGTATTTTGTGGGTCCCATGTATTAAAAAAAAAATATTTTTTTTTTAAAACTCATCCAGTCCAAAATAAAATACTGTTCATTTCAGCTTGGACTTACCTGAATCACTGCTCAATTCTTTATTGATGTACTTTGCTTTATAGAGAGTACAATTGCTGACTCTAACTGAGAATACAAAATAGACTTATGCTAGGAAAACCAAAATAGACATGGACTAGGAAAATAAAATAGAATCTGACTCAACTTGGAAATAACTTGGAGAAAATAATTCTCCTTATTGACCCTACGGCTGCTATTGCAACTAATGGACTAAACTTCCTTATTTGAATGGCTACTCGTCCTCCTTAGGGTTTAGACCTTTTATTCGCATAGCACCGTATTAGTTGGGTTTTGAAATATTTACAACTAATGTTTATTAGCCAACCTTATTAGTCTTCCATATTTTCATTTCTTTGGTTCTTCACGATAGTGTTGATGCAGGATTTTTAGAGGCACGGAGGGTTGGCAGAAATAATTTGGCTTGAGAATTGTGATCTACTACACTTTCTACAAACTTTTATGCCTATATAGAAAATGATATCACAATTACTAGAGTCTGGTTGTATTTCGTTTTTCAAAACAGATTTCAGGTTTACATAAAACTTTTGAGGTTAGGGTTTCTAAAAACCGGTTTTCTGGAACTAGTTCTCGAAAATGGTATAAAGCGGAATTATTTGAAATATTTTCAAAACCGTGAAAACGGGTTATTGTTGAAAACACGGGTTACTGTTTGGTAGCTGTTTTAGAAACAGAAACATTTTTTATGTTTTAAAAACAGCGAATCACGTTTTTGTATTGTTTAGTGCGTTTGGCAAACTGTTTTGGGAACGAAAACGGTAAAAACAAAAAAAATGGAAACAACTTATACAAGTTTCTGAAAATAGGTTGAAGCTACATTGCAGAAAACATGTGGGGAACAACCTAGACATGTTTTCAGTTTTAAGTGATCCTCTCTGGCCAAGTTGTAGTTTATATTTGAAAGACGGAACATCACATAGAATTAGACTACTTGGAAAAAATATGCCTTTTCTATTGAATTTTTGTAAAAGCATAATCCCTTTGAATTGAGTAGGTTTCAAATTTGGAGCACGGAGCACGGCACTGAGAAGTTTGGTAGACGAAGAAGGCATTTTTGGAGTGCATTTAGTCAAAGAGAAGGCGGATAGAGAGATTTGGAAATTCTTTCTCAAGTGAACAGAGCATACAGAAATGCAGAAAATTAGCTAGTAAACTCCATTACAAATTTTTAGATGATATTTGTTAATTTGTATGACATAGATCATATGCATTCTCTTTGGCTAATAAAAAAACCTTATTTGTTAGGGCATGTTTGGATGCTTTTTCTTTTTAACTTTTTTTTTTAAAAAAAAATCATGTTTGGGACGAGTTTAGATGGTTAAGATTGTACTCAAATTATGTGGGACATTTAAGATTATAACATATAGTGGTAAGAGTGGCAATGACAATGACAATGCAGGCATGAGGAGCATGAGCATGAGCTTAACAACAATTTTTGCTGTTAGTTTTAGTGTATCTAGGGTAAGTGTGAGGTGGTAAGAAATTTAACCTTTATATTTATTTTTGGATATGTGTCATCCATCCACTTAAAAATTGGAGGAAACTGGTGAAATTTAGGAAGTGCTTGGAATTATTTCCACTTCAACGGCTAGGTGTTTACTAGTGCCTTTATTAGGGCTGAGATTCAGCATATGTGGTCTTGCTCATCTAAGACCCTCTTGTCATTAATTCCTATCGAGTATGTGCTACTATGGTCACGCCCAACTAGAGAAGTCATTCCAATTGCCCCCTTTCTACCCTTTTTTGCGTAGAAAAAATAAAAGTAAAAATAAAAATAAAAATGGANTTTCTCTTTGGCTAATAAAAAAACCTTATTTGTTAGGGCATGTTTGGATGCTATTTCTTTTTAACGTTTTTTTTTTAAAAAAAAAATTCATTTTTGGGACGAGTTTAGATAGTTAAGATTGTACTCAAATTATGTGGGATACTTAAGATCATAACATACAGTGGTAAGAGTGGCAATGACAATGACAATGCAGGCATGAGGAGCATGAGCATGAGCTTAACAACAATTTTTGCTGTTAGTTTTAGTGTTGATTTTTGTCTGAGATGTCTTGATCGTTGGAAGAATTCCCGTAAGAGTAGAAATCCAATGGAGACAAAGTGAAAAAGACAGAGAATAAATTCCAGACAATGAATGAATATTTATCTCTGACCATCACCCTTTATATAGGGTGCAGTGCACCTCTTGGTGAAGAGTTATAACTCTTAGAGAAGAGTAGAGTTGCACTGTTTCACTTTAAGATAAACTCCATGGAAGTTATCACCTTCCATGGGAGTTATTCTGGTGTGTGGATGACCACACTTGTTATGGTGTGATCATCCCTAAACCATCAACTCCCACTTGATCACATAATAACATCAGGCAATAAACTAAGTTGAGCATAATTACCTTGGTACCAACAATTTTCCCATGCCAACTCTAATCTGTAAATCCTATAGATCGGCGTCAGATTATAACAAAGTTCCACGTGCGCACGCTTTTGTTATTTTATCTGACCGCACTCTTTACCACATGCTATCCTTTAAACAGCATATTAGGAGTGACTTCATTTTGCTATCTTTCAAACAAATGGCATCAATTATCCGTGGTTTGGAATACAGTTCACACCCTTACCACAATTGACGACTTCAGCCGTACACAAGTCCATGCGTCAACCTGCGCTGAATTTTTAATCAAGCATTTCCTCTTGATGTACCTATCAGCGTCTTTTACACTCTCAGAGCATAGATATTACCAAGCCTCAACAAGATGCCTTTTAGTGAACTTTTACATACATGTGAGTTGTAATATCCGTACCTCGTCAGTGTCATCTGCCTTTTTACCGACCAATTAAGTCCCCTAATAGGCAGATGTACATGTAGTCGTTCATTCAGGCGTCCCTGAATCCTTCCGATCATGCACTAATCCATGCAGCTTTTCACCTAGGTGTTTCTTAATCCCATTGTCGCTACATGCTCCCTGAATTTATCCAGAGACAACCCCTTGGTTATAGGATCGGCCACCATCTCTATTGAGGGAATGAATTCAACTTTTATTTCCCCTCTCTCCACTATATCTTGAATATAGTGATAACTTACATCAATGTGTTTGCCCTTGGAGCTTTGTGCTCCACTTTTTATTAAAGAGATGGCGGACTTATTATCACAAAATACATTGACTGGTCTGCTAGGTATACCCAAATTTAAACTCTCAATGAAACGTTTAATCCAGACCGCATTACTTACCGATGTGCTGCAAGATATATACTCAGCTTCCATTGTGGATTTAGCAACACAATTTTGTTTCTTACTTTAGCCAAGAAACAGCTGTTCCACCGAATAAGAATACATAACCGCTGGTTGATTTTTCTATCATCAGCATCTCCTGCAAAATCTGCATCTGTGTATCCTACAATTTCTAGATCACTTATACCAAAATAAACCCTGTTTTGTGCCTTGCAAAATTCTAAATATCGGCTTGACCGCTTGCCAAGTATCCCCTTGGATTGAATTGATATCTGCTACCCAATCCTACCCGCATGACAAATATCAGCGCCCTTGTGCTTGTCATTGGCATATATGAGAGCCCAGAGCTTGGAGCATAGGGGACGATTCCATTTCTTGAACTCTGTCTCATTTGGACACATTTTCTTGCTTGAGTGCAGACCCTTAGAAACAGGTGTACTTAAGGGTTTACAGTTATCAATTTTAAACCTCTTAAGTATCTTTTCTAAATATTTCTCTTGATCCAAGTACAATAATTTTGAATTTCTATTTCTAGAAATTCTTATTCCCAAGACATAGGTAGCAGCCCCCATGTCTTTCATTTCAAACTTGGATGCTAAGAAACTCTTTGTCTCTTTTATCATATCTGAACAATTACCGGTAAGCAATATGTCGTCTACATATAATGACAAAATTGAAAATTGACCATTATTCATATTTATGTAAACACAGTGATCTAGTGGACTTACCTCGAAACCAATTTCTAGTATAGCTTGGTGGAACTTCAAATACCATTGTCTCGATGATTGTTTAAGTCCATATAGAGATCTTTTTAATTTATAGACTTTTTCTTCATGTCCTTTTTCTGGGAATCCTTCAGGTTGAATCATATAGATGTCCTCTTTTAATTCCCCGTTTAAGAATGCTGTTTTAACATCCAACTGATGTAATTCCAAATCCATCTTGGCTACCACTGACATGATTATTCTTACTGAGGCAAACTTGGCCACAGGTGAATATGTATCAACAAAGTCTATACCGGGTTGCTGAGTAAACCCTTTGGCTACCAATCTAGCTTTATACTTGTCAAGGCTTCCATCTGCTTTAAATTTCTTTCTTAGTACCCACTTGCATCCAATGGCTTTCCTTTGATTTGGTAGATCTGTGAGCTCCCAAACGTCATTTTTCCTTATCGAATCGAGTTCTTCATTCATAGCTTCAATCCATTTGTTAGCATCGTTTCTTCTCACAGCTTCTTTGAAACTTGCCGGATCATCCTGTAGATTTATATCATCTACACTAAGTACATAATGATCCCTAAGAATGCTTGATGGTCGCCTTTGCCTTTTACTCTCACTGTTTCCAATATTTGTATCA
Source organism: Betula pendula (assembly GCA_900184695.1). Lineage (NCBI taxonomy): Eukaryota > Viridiplantae > Streptophyta > Magnoliopsida > Fagales > Betulaceae > Betula > Betula pendula. The sequence goes on along the minus strand of FXXK01001146.1, from coordinate 36,879 downwards.
GCATGAGATTGATTGCTCCCACTGCTCCCACTGTTTCCATCATTAGTATCTGTATGTGATTGATCTTTAGATTTCATTTTTCTCCCACTAATCTGAAGAGCTGTCACATGTTTGTCTTCTAATGAAATTTCTGGGACTTCTGAACATGCGAGATTATCTCCTTGTAAAAGTCTGATATCTTCTATAGGATTAATTTGATTGGTATTTTCTAGAAAAACAGCGTCTCTGCTTTCGATTAATCATTTCTCAGAATGATAGAATCGGTAGCCACTACCATTCTCTACATAACCAATAAACCTAGATTCCTAGGTTTTACTGCATAATTTGTCTCTTAAGGGTTTTGGGATCAAGACATGTGCTTTACATCCCCATACCTTAAGATTGTCAATGTCTGGTTTTAGGCCTGTCCAATATTCATAAGGTGTGAGTAGCTTTGATTTAGTCTTAACTCGGTTAAGTATATATGCTGCCGTGGATAAAGCCTCCCCCAAAAAATGTATGAGTAAATCAGCATATGCCATCATGGACCTTGTCATGTCCATCAATGTTCTGTTTCTTCTTTCTGAAATTCCATTTTGTTGAGGCTTATAAGGCATTGTGTATAAATGCCTTATTCCACTTGCCTTACAGAAAGAATCCATGGCTTCATACTCACCGCCTCTATCATTATTCAAATTCTTAATGGACCTACCCAATCTATTTTCTACCTCCAATTTATATTCTTTAAATTTTTCAAGGGTGTCAGACTTGTATCTGATGAGGTAGATATGTCCATACCTTGAATAATCATCAGTAAAAGTAATAAAATATTCCATTCCTCTATGTGTCTTAGTTCTTAAAGGTCCACAAATGTCAGAATGAATTATTTCCAATAAATCTGATGATTTCCAATGTTTTGAAAAAGACTTATTGGTCATTTTTCCCTTAATACATGATTCACATGTATTAAAATCTTCAGAATTTATTTTTGGTAATAATCCACTTTTACTCATTCTAATCATTTTGTTTTTGTTTATGTGACCTAATCGTAAATGCCATAAATAAGAACTATTGATAGACACATTCAAATAATCAGAAATAGAAATTTTATTATCAACTTTTAGTAAATACATATTGTCGACTTTTACACATTTCACTGATACATTTCTCTTCCTTATATAGACCTTTCCAGACTTGAATTTAATCCCGTATCCCTTATCATCTAACACAGGAACTGATATTAGATTTCGGCGGATACTAGGTACATATAATACATCATGTAAAACAATGACCGAACCATTTACAGAAATCTTACATTTGCCTTCGCCTAACACGTCACTGTAAGTGTTGTTGCCCATGTAAACTTTGTGCTCACCGACTGCCTTATCCTTGAAGTCCACGAAAAATTCTCGGCATCTAGCTATGTGTCTTGTGGTTGCCGAATCGATCCACCAAGAATTTGCAGTTGGTTCTGCCATCATCACTTCAGTAACTGTCATTGCTATTTCCTTCTGTTTCCGGCCACCATTGTTCTTTGGACATTTCGCCTTGAAGTGTCCCAGTTTTCCACATCTGAAGCATGCTCCCTTAACTTTGTTGCCACCTTTGGGCTTACCCTTCCAATTTTTCTTGAACTTTGTGGGTTTGCCCTTGAATGTTGGAACACGCGGAGTCTGAGCCACAGTATGAGCCATCAGAAGGTTGCTAGATGTCCATTCTCTTCTTCTTCTAACACAAGCAACACTGGGAGAGATACCATAGAAACTTCTTTGCCACTATGTGTCAAAGTAGTGACTACATGTTCCCATGATAAAGGAAGACCATTCAATATGGTGGTCACTTGCATTTGATCTGACACAGGATGACCAGCATTTGCGAGTTCTTTGGCAATCAGTTCCATTTGATTGACAAAGTCACCCACATAATCATCCTCACCCATATGAGCACTGTTATATTTGTCTAATAACAGTTGTATGTGAGTGTCAGACCTAGGACCGTATTTTTGCTCTAAGGCCTCCATCATGGCTTTCGCTGTCTCATGTTCTTCAAAGAGAGGAATGATATTGTCTTTCATACTGTGTAGAAAGTGTAGCTTTAGCCATTAGTCGTCTCCTATCCATTTCTTGAGGTTGCATCTTGTTGGTCTTCTTACATTTGGCTTATCAGTTGTAAGGTTGTATAAAGTTTCTTCATGTGTTTAGTAACATAAGAGATGTGTCGTTTCCACATTCTAAAATTGATTCCATTAAGGCTCTCAACCTTTGAAGGAATCTATACGGCTTTTAATAGCCATTTAGAAAGTAGATACAATACAATAAACTGAGTAATTTAATAATCTGTATTGTCTTAAATACAACAACTCCAAAAACAATTTAAAATGTGGTTCCAAATACAACACACCGAAAACAGAAAAAATAAAAAATGTGAATTGTGCTTATTACAAACCAATAAATAAAATAATAATAATATTTTTGTTTCAGGAATTTTTAGCGTATCCGGATAGATCCCTCCCGATTCTTTACCTTACGAGGTTGACGGGGAAGATTCTCCCTTTCCCGAAAACGTTTCGTGTGAACGTTAAAGGGCCTGAATACTTTACACGCTCCTTTCCCTTCGAATGTTGGGTTTCCAATGCTTTTGAAACGATCCAAAATCGGGGTTTGAACGAGCTAGAACGAGCAAATTACGAAGTGGGTCGGATTCTGGCCGTTCAAGGCGGACGGACCGTCACTCGACTCGGTTTGACTTTTTGCTGGCGGCTCGGCGTGCCACCGCGGCAGGAGCGCGCGGGTTTGGCTGGGCCAGCGGGCCGGTCGGTCTGTTGGATGACCCGGCCCTGGGGCCTGAAGGGCAAAGCCTTGCAGGCCGGGCCCTCGGTCAAGCCCTCGGCTGGATCGGGTGGGAAGTGTTGGTCGGGCGTGGTCCTGCTTGCGTGAAACGGCGTCGTTGCAAGCTTCTTGACGGGCCGTTTTTCCTGAGCGCGGAACGGCGACGTTCGCGTTGTGAAAATACGGCGCGAACTTGTAGCGTAACAGAAGTGGACCCCGTTCCATAACGAAAAGGCGTCGTTCTGGGAAACCGGAAAACGAACGTTGTTTCCCAGGAGGCCAAAAGGCGCCTCTGGAACGCAGAAACGAGCGGTCGTTGCCAACTTTAAAGTGGAAACGGGACGTTGTTTCCAGGACGCGTGCTGGAGGCGCTGGAGAGGGCTCCCACTGCTCAAGAAAGCGTAGGTTTTGAGCAGGGGTCTCTCACCTCGGAGGACCTGAAACGATTTTTTTTACCAAAAATTAAATCTAGGACCCTTAAGAAATTTTTTTCTTGGAATTAATGGACCTGAATAAATGTCCTTTTTGCGGAATTGACTCCCCATAACGTTCAATATCTAGGAAGGAGGAGAATGTTTTTGGCAGATCCAGATGGGAGAATCTGAATGAAAGAAAAAAATTGGAAGTTGACCAAGAATAAAAATTTCATAAAATTTTCTCCAATAATTTTTTTCAATCAATTTGCGATAGAATTCTCTTCAAGACTGAATAATGAGTATATAACGTAACACCCCAACAATCACGTGTCAAGGATTCTTCATTCGGTTTGCAATTGACGTGATGGATTGTAAACAACTGATGTAGCAAACTAGGATGTCTGTATAAGGTTTTTGAAACTAACATCAAAGAATTTCTCTGATTCTGTTTTCCTTTGTCTTCTTCCCTTCTCCCATCACAAGCTCTGATAGCCACTGTTTGGATTTTTTGTCTGAGAATGTCTTGATCGGTTGGAAGAATTCCCGTAGGGTGGAAATCCAATGGAGACAAAGTGAAAGACAGAGAATAAATCCAGACAATGAATGAAATATTTATTCTAAATGACCATCAACCCTTTATATAGGGTGGCGTGACCTCTTGGTGAAGAGTTATAACTTTTAGAGAAGAGTTGCAACTCTTCACAAAGAGTTGGACCTGTTATCACTTTAAGATAAACTCCATGGAAGTTATCACCTTCCATGAGAGGTTATTATGGTGTGTGGATGAACGCACACTTGTTTATGGTGTGGATCATCCTAACCATCATTTAG
>FXXK01001146.1:11943-32800 GCA_900184695.1 Betula pendula | reverse complement strand
TGAGAGAGATACTATGGTCACGCCCAACTAGAGAAGTCATTCCAATTGCCCCCTTTCTACCCTTTTTTGCGTAGAAAAATAAAAAGTAAAAATAAAAATAAAAAATGGAACGGTAAGTGGCTCACAATATTTTGCATTATGGGACCAGTCCCTAGTTAATGATCAAAGATTTCAAAATTTAATACACTACATACAATATATCTCTCGCTAATTCAGGAACCTATCACATGGCATCGAATATTTCTTTCTATAATATTGAAATAATGGCCAAGAGGGGGAAATCAAGAGTTTAGGGACGAATTGTAGTCCTGGTACACAATATTTATAGGGCCCCCGTCGCCCAAAAGATGTGTCAAGAGACCTGCTTTAGTTGCATCCAAGTAATTGAGGATCCACTTTAGTATTTCTTTATCATTTCCAAAATCCACATTTAACCTGCACGTAAAATACAGAGCATGAGAAAATTCTATATAAGTGGCATTTGTGGCATTTTTTAACAATTTTTATACATGGAAAAAGAATAAGCACTTTTATGACTCACCACTTAATAATTCGGGTGAGATACACAGTCCTCTTCTCCAAGTCCACCTCCATTCCATCACCCTGGAAAAACTCTCTCGCAGCACATCTTAATTCAGCTTCAACTCCTTGGGCTGAGAAGAATCTCACTGTTGGGCTTGACTTTGTCCCGTTACACAGCCCAAAGTGAACCAACGGATTTACTTTACCAAGAGCAAGCTGGCATAATTGGTAAATATGGCTAATCAGAAATCAAGAAACTAATCAAAGCTACACCAGAGATTAAAAATGGTAGCTGAAAGATTCGGGGCTCATTTGCTAATGCCTTTTAGGTTGGCAATGATGTAACATAAAAGTGAAAATAATTTTTGAATATTTTGTGTTAAATTATTTGTTAATGCTCTTGAATTTTTGCTAAAAAGCAAAAAGCAGTTCTAAAAAGCAATAGCAAACGAGCCCTTTCTTGTTTGGAACATTTATTCTATAACTAATCATTAAGGAAAACTATTCAAATTTTCAAAATATGAATGGCTCTACCATGTATGATTCAAGGGGACTGAGTTGTATTGTATATGTTTCAGCAGTGACTTAAAGTGAAAATTGTTTACCTCCAAACGCTTGTCTCCAGAGCTTAAGGGCTTGACCAAGGAGTAAGGGGGTCTCCTGTTGTTTCTGAGGATCCCATGGTTAATTGTATTAAGGGAGTAGGGATACCCTCCGACCACATATTGGAAATCAGAAAAGAAGAATCTCCTATCGATTACACCTTCTGGGCACCCTATTCTGATCACGGCATGGATGACCATGGCATTGTATAAGTTCAAAAAGAAGGCTAGCTTCTCATTTTCAGACAGAGCTAGGAGGTCTACTCGGTGAAGTTCTTGAGCCAAGTTTACATACCTGCAGTTGAGAGATGAAACAAGAAAAACTATTCTTAGAGAACTCATATTTTTATTTGAATTGTACCTAACTCTAACAAACTATTCTTAGAGAACTCAAGTTTACATATTTTTTATTTAAAAGGTTTGCATGGGAGCTTGCACAATCTAAGCCAACGCGTTCAAAGAAGAAAGTGCTATGATAGTAATCTATATATCACAGGCAGAAAGACCAAACAAAGGAGCAATAGAGGCCATAGAAGCTCACCAAGCTTGACAGAATCTTGGTTATCCAAGGGTGATGGTAAAAGGTGATGCCATATAGTCTATTTTGTGTTTGTAAATACAACAAGAGGCTAAAGGAGAGTATTTGTTTTCATATTTATATCCTTTTTTTTCTCCAAATTATAAAAGCATGCAAGGGAAGAGCTAGTTTTGCAATTAGGTATGCCCCAAGTACATATATTATCTCTAGAGAAGAAAAACGATAGACATATTTATAATGGCCATAAAATCTATGAAGAGTTTTGTATCACCTTAGTCCCATATTGGGAATATAAGGAATAACTCACATAGAGTGGGTGGTTTATAAAGTTAATCATGAGTGCTAAGTCCTACATTGTCCAGTTAATAAGTGAAACTGGACTTTATAAGGAATTCTAAAACAGCTCCAAATTGACTAGTCCTTTGAGGTGATAGCGCAGATATGGCTAGCGCTTTTCTTTGTATCGTTACAAGTTTGGTCTTATTAGCACTACTGCAATTAGTAAATCATAAAATCAAAGAGAATAGATTGAACTGGGATGAGAGGAGAGATTATAGGTTCAATGTTTGATGTATGGTTTATCACTTAATCAATGTCAAGAGTTTAAAGGAGTCATATTGCTGAATGATCATGAACACTAGCACGAACATATTCGGGAATGTTGGCACATAGTCCTAACTATCATGTTCCAGGGGCTCAAATCCCATATCAAGTGGTCAAATGATTTAAAGAGCACCCACTGAAGAGATGGGCTACAACCAAAATTCAAAGGTGAAGTGAGTCACTTAGTGCTGGTGCTGCGGTGCAGCAAGGTACCTATGTAGAGATTTCCTATCAACACTAAGGCCTACTTTCTTGGCTATGGACAAAGCAATTCAATATTCAGGCCTTGGTTCCAGAACCAATGCTCTGAACTGAGACAGAAAATTTGGCAGCACATTTATACTTGTTTGAAATGAGATTCCTTGACTGGCTTTCCAATCTCAACTAGACCCAAATGTTGGTTTCAATAAAATAGACCACCCTTCTCCAGTAACTAGCTAGCTTCAGACAAAGATGTAATGGAACTTTCGACATAAAACGATCTACTCAGAGAGATACAGCTAGTGGGCTTTAACAGACATTTTAACATTGAAATATACGTGGAAACTAATGGTGAAAAACATTGACAGTCCTGTCTGACCAAAATAACTGGGTTAAGCAAAGCTAAAGTCATTGCAGCCACAGGTGAAGAAGATGAGAGCAGGAAATAATTTTTATCTACAAGGGATATTTATATGGTTGGGAGAGAATGATTCTCCTGGAGTTTCCAAGGCTGGAGGGTCATGAAAGGGATACATATGCTGCTACAACTGTCCATCCTAGTACAATGCTCATTCAGGGACTATGGGCGCAATGGTATCGCAAACATGCTAACATCTTAAATATTTTGATGTGGTTATGCTTTCATACCCCAATGAAATGAAGAGAGAAGAATTTTTAGTTTAGTGTTATAGTTTCCATCTTAAAATTTTGTCCAACTTATTTTAAGTAAGAATATTAATTAAATAATTAAATTCACTATTTTCTACCAATTTAAACTTACATAATAACTGGTGATTTAACATGGTATCAAAGCAGATGTTAAGTTTGAACTTTGTCTCTATTATTCACCCCTTATTTCTAGTAAATATTTTACATTTTGGACCTCACTTGTTGAAAGAAGTTCGAGTTTACATGTGATGGGGAGTGTGAGAATATTAATTACATGATTAAATTCACTATTTCTTATAAACTAAAACTTTTGGGATAATTAGTTATAAACTTAAACTTTTGGGATAATTAGTTATTTAACATTATGATTGTACTACATAGATTGACCGGTGTCTGTATGTGAATTGTATACAAGAATTTCTTTTCTTTTTTCGTTTTTGTTTTTGTTTTTTCAGTAATCTCCCATTTTGTACTTATCCATTTGATCTCCAACAAGTAGTTGTATAGGCTTATGTATCTACCAGTTATCTTGGTCATTCCTGCAGCTCATTTGCATAAAATGGAGCAAAGTAAGCCCAAAAGATAGGGCATAACTTGTTGAAGAGCCTGATACAGCAAATCCACCAACTGGTTAAGAAAATAATTTGTCCTCTCCATTTTGGTGGAAGGTGATTTATGGAAGGGTGCCCCTTAGGGAAAGATAAGTAACAACAGGCATCAAACTTCAAAGAAAGGGAAGATATTTTCCTAATTTGAAACTAGAAATTGATAATAGAAGGTGATCACTCCATAACTTCATAGTACCAAAAGAACAAAATGGAATTGTAGATGGAATAGATTAAATCCATGGGAATATCAAGTGTACCTTCGAAATTCCTCACTTTTGCTGATGCCCACATAATCAACGCGGTGCCTATCATCGGAAGCATAGGACTCCAGTATGGCAGACATTATCTTGGTGAGCCTTTGGCCAATCATAGCCGCAGGCTTGGGCTGGCTGTCGTTTATTGATCCTCGGAAATTGAAGCATTTCGGAATAAAGGGTTCATGCTCAAGGAAACGATAAAAATGGTTCCCATCTTCAAAATCATTTTCCCTACACAAATATGTAACCAATAATGGAACTTGAGTAAGACAGGAGAAAAATAGTATTATGTACTTGGTTTCACTCAGTGCAGAAGAAATGTTCTTACCCAAAAACATGATTGATGAAACGCTTCCTGGCCAGCTGCCTTCCAATGTCAACAGCCTACATTTGTTGTCATATAAAATTTTCATTGTTAACATCCATGAAGGAAAGAAACTTAGGGATGATCCAAACAGTTTTCCTTTTTTCTTTAGAGAAATTATTGAAATGGCAAACACATTAATCGTAGATGCAAAGTTCAAAAGAAAATGCACTAAAGTTACGTTTGGTATGCAGAATAACTATTTCATTAGAAAAATGAACAGCTTTCATTAAAAATTGAAGGCGGTAGAATAAAATAACTTTGAAATAATCATTCTCATTGTCTATGAGAAAATGCTTATTCCTTAAATAGACATTTTCTCATAAACAAAAAGAATGACAATTTTAAATGTTAGAGCCTTATTATTTACTCTAGCATCAAGATTATTTTATTCAACCTTCTTCCATTCTTAATAAAAGTTATTCATTTTTTTATCTGAAATAGTCATTCTCATACCAAACGTATCCCAAGAAAAAAAAAAACTAAAAAATAATTAATTTCCACAATTTTTGGCCATTAATTTTTAGCCATCATGGTGTAACTGGAGTATATTATAGCGTATTGGATGTCAACAATAAGAGCATAATTTTTAGAATTCAGGAAAGACAAATTTTCATAATAGCTAAAACAAAGTTAAACCAAAAATTCATAATTGCTAAGTAACAAAAACTTTAATTTATTGCGACATATGTTCCTGATTCCTGTTTCAAACGAAATTTAGTACAGGGCAATATTAATTCGGGGCCACAGAAAGCGCGGAAATTAGGCCCTTCAAAACTGTACAAATACTTTCTCGCGGGATGCGTGGGAAGGAGCCAACATTCAAGAGCGTCCGGGACCCATCCAACATCAATTGATGGCTTTTCAGCCTTTCAAGCCGTGAATGAATCATTCTATAACTCGTTCGGTTGACACGGTGAAAAAGGGAGGCAAGGACTGATCAGGTAACGTGGTCCATAATCCATATTATTATTAATTCCTTCCTAGAGAATTAAAAATTACTTCGTCCAGATTCAAAAGTTTAAAATAAGGAGCGTCAGGAAGTTAATCCATGACAGACAGTGGACCCGGACCCGGTGACAGACTCGTTACTATAACACCCACTGGATTTTCCTATTTAATCATTTTAGGTAGTAAATCAATTCATCATCATCATAAGAGATTGGCCTCATAATTTCACATTCTGTGTATAATTGCACATTATCAGGATTGGCAACTAATAATCACCTCCAACGCTCATCTAAAAAATTAATTACAATCAGACCAAGAAAGTATCATTACAAACTACATTTTTATTTTACAACTATCTCACAATTTGATATAAAAATATTAATTAACTATTATTATTATTATTATTAAAAAAGAATTGATTCAAAAATTAATTGGGACGGTCATTATTGATAATGATAAGATAAAGGAGAAATTTTAGTTAAACTTCTTGAACTTTAGGTCATTTTGACATGCTCCTTTAAACTTTATTTTCTTTCACTTGGTACTCTAAATTTCTATGTCTATCACTTATACCCCATTAAGATTTTCAGTTAAATCCAAAATACTCATAATTTAAATTTTTTAAAAAAAAATTATAAGGGTATTTTAAAATGACATAAATTAGCCTACAAACTGATTTGTAGCCTAATTGCTACAAACCAGTCTAATAAACTGACATGTGTCTCTTAGCATGTGAAAAACATATGTTTTTTAATAGCATGTGCTTCTCACATTGTTTTTTAATAACATTAATAAGAAATATTTGTTTTTCACATGTTAAAAGACACATGTCATTTTATTAGATTGGTTTGTAGTTAATTGCTACAAACCAGTTTGTAGCTAATTTCTATCCTTTTTAAAATTTTAACAGTGAATCCAGATGGAATGGGAAATAAGAAAAGTAGTTTTAGAAGTTTAAGCGTACAAAGTAAGAGAAGTTAAAATTTAAGAAAGACATATCAAAACAACCTAAAGTTCGAAGAGTCTAACTAAAGTTTTCTCATGATAATTTCTAACCTTACTCATTTTTTTTTCTTTTTCAAAAATAATTATGTAACATAAAAATAAAAGTAATTTAAAGTATTTTTGTGTTTTTAGTTTAGTTAATATTTTTGTTTTGAAAAAAAAAAGTGTTATAAAAACAAACCCAAGTCTAGTTTCACCAGCATTAAAAATCATCCAAAATTAAAGATATTTATAAAAGGATTGCCGGCAGTGCCAAAAATGTCATTGCAATTAAAATTAAATTATTGCCTCTTATGTACTCCAATGAATTAATTAAGTTAATCACTTGTCTCCTTTCAGTAAACGAGGTTGTTATCCACGGTTATTATGCCGCCCCGCATGTTCGTCATCATTAATGTCGCCTAAACTTTCTTGGTCTCCGAAAAAAGGAAAAGGGTATAATCGTCATCCAACCCCTAATGTTTAAGCTGGTCAGCGACGTACGCAATCTAGGACTTCGAAATACAAACAGCCAGCAAGAAAAAGTCAAACAATCTCTCGCCCACAGCTAATGATGTGGATGGCTTAATCATCGTAGATAGGAAAATGAACGGTTGAGTGCGAGTGTACGTACCTTCTTGCGGCCGCAGTCCAAGTGGTGAATCAGCACCTCCACCATCTCGCTCCCGGAGAAGCAGTTTTTCACCATCTTCATCTTCATCAGACGATCCTGGATGGGCAATTTCTGACGCAAAACCCTGACGATCCCGACCACCTCGTCCGCCCATTCGTCCTCGGTGTCATCAAATCCATAAACAGGCGGTGCAGGCGCATCGTCGGGACATTTGCTCCCTATCATCTCCTTTAATCTCCGGTCAAATCCGCCGCTGTTCCTCAGAGAGTTCAACGCCACCAGGCCCCCAAACAGCTTCTCGTTGAAGAATATTTTCGGTACGGACGAGCTCCCAGTCCTCTCGACGAGCTCCTTCTCTCTCTGAGGGTACACGTCGATGTTAATTTCAACGAATTTCAATCCCTTCTCCCGGAAGAACTTCCGGACCGCCGTGCAGTCCCTGCAATCCGACCGAGAGAAGAAGCTGATTCGGCCTTTGAGTTCGGCGTTGCCCTTGAGCTTCACCACCACCTTCATCCCGGAGAGATCGAACTCGGTCACGGCGGCCGATTTCGCCGTCGCCGTCGTCTTCGAAGCGTCTGCGTCGTTGTTCTCCTTCAGAGAAGACAGTCGCTTCACGATCGCCGACGACAAGCTGCTGCTCCTCTCGCGGATGAATTTCCCGATCGCCGGCATGTCTACGGACAACGACTGCGACCGCTGGAACGAGACTACGCCGTTTGAAGAAGAAAGGCCTGGGGGCGCCTCGGGCCTCGGGAGCTGGGAATGAGGTCGGTGGATCGCTGCGACGTCGTCGTTCATTTTGTTCGAACCGACCGAGTCGTGGCTGGACTTATCGGTCATCGACGACGACGACGTTTCGCTGATGTCGTCCCGATATTCTTCCTCTTCTTCTCCTTGCTCTTCTTCTTTGGGGTGCAGTATTTCCCTCTCCTTTCCCTGGATCTCTATTTCTGAGAATTCATCTTGTCCTTTATCATTCTCATTCGAAATGGAATGATTTTCGTCAGCGCATGTTTCGGAATCATTTAATTCCTCAACCTTTCTCGGATTCTCTTTCGACTCTCTGTTTTCGGATTGGTTTCCAGGATCCACGTTTGATGACTCCATTTCTCTTTTTCGAAGAAAAAAAAGAACACGAAAAAAGAAAAGAAAGAAAGAATCTAAGGAGAAGGAGGCATATGAGTGGAGAAAGGCGAAGAAAGCAAGGGAATGAGAGGACGATGAAATCGGGGTGGGTTTTTATGGAGAAAAATGAGAGCGTAGTGGAATTTCTATTAATTTGTTTTTCAAATTTTATTAAATGGTGAGTCGTAATTATAAAAAAATGAAAGAAAACAAGAAGTGGTCAAAGACATTGAGACACACAGGATCTTTTTGCTTTACAGGGCTCAGTCAGCCGGCGGCCCACGCGATAAATATTGGGCCCCACTTCTCTCGTATTTTATGGGTTCAATTGACAGACTTCTTTAACCGGACGACATACCCCTCAAGATTAAGGTTTTTTTTTTTATTATTTTTTTTATATTTTAAGAGAATTAAATAAGGCCACAGGCATACTAGCTTGCTAAGAATAGATCATTATTCAACGCACCAAAAAAAAAAAAAAAGAATAGATAATCAAGAATTTCAACAAATTATCAGCCACAAATAGTCAAAAAAAAATTTGTTAAAAAGATATCACATGCATACAATTGTTTAGCATAGAATGATAATCAACGTTTTAAAGCTGAGGCATAAGAGCGTCATTTGTAATTTTGAAGGGAAGTCACGGGATGCCCCCTAGTCTAGGGTCAAGGGCGTCTTTTGCAAAATTTGAAAGAAGGTCTTGACACGCCGCTAATCTAGGGTCATCTGACTGGGTACTGGGGTAGTTTTTTAGGTTTGACACGGTTACAGTCAAAGTGATATCTGAACCTCCAAGTGGCGGCACTATCGTATCATCTTAACTTGGTTTACACGTACTGCTGATGAAACATCAAATATTTTATGGTGTTGATGAAGTAATGGCTGGTGATATATATATATATATATTAGCCTTGATGGTGTCATCATAGTTGCTGATAATTGGGGTGAGTAGTCTCCGCCCAATTGGATTGATCAAGCTACAAATTCAGTTGACATCATAGATGAAGCCTTTTCGGCTAATCAAAACATGCCTGATGAGATTCAACAATCTCATATATATTGAGCAAAGCTTTAGTGATACAGAAGAGAATTAAGATAAGTGATATCCAAACCTATGTTCTTTCTAAGTTTAAGTATGCATGCATATGCACGGCTTAAATTTGCGGAAGATATTCTAATAAGATGGGTGGGATGTAACACTTGGAGAATTTAAATNATCTTAAAAATTATTATGAAACTAAATGATTAATGTTGAGAAAACATTATCATTTGATTTTTGTAATTGTTTCAGATATGTTCTAAAAGTTTGAAACCTTCCTCGTAAAGTTTTAAAATCTCTTTAGAAAATTGTTGACTTTCTTGCCTTCAAACTTCTAAGTAACATAAACTGGGTTAAACGAATTCAGTTCAAGCCAAACTGAAGTTCGTTATATTATGTTTTTGAACATTTATGGACTCAATTTAGTGAATATAATGTTTTACTTGACTTCGGTGAATATGTCAGAATTCAATTCGAAGACAATTGAATTTTTGCCTAAAAATTGGTGTTTTAAATCTTTCAACTATCGATTTAAGTTAAAATCTGTCTAAGTTTACTATGTAGGGCCAGACACTATAGTCAAATAAAGCATGTATGCTTGGGCAATAATGCCCTTGGAAAATAATGGAAAGTAAGGCCAAATGAGTGAGAGTTACAAAGTAAGTTGGACTTTTGGATGACTTTGGAAACAAGTTAGCTTTTCTCACCTTTTCACTTGGAATGGCCAAACCACATGCTGATTTTTCACCTTATCTCTTGCCTATAAGTACAAGGTAAGGCTTAGGCATTTCATTCATCCTTCAAGAATGTTTCCAAAGGCTTTGTTGCATGAAACTCTCTCCACCCGAGGTTACGCGTTCAATGTGTGTGTCAGATTGTACTGAACGTTCGATACTTTTATCAAACGTTCAATAGAAACCCTATGACCATTGGGTAATAGTACATTAAACGTTCAATGTTATACCACCGAATGTTCAATGAACCTAAAAACTCACCAGTCTTTAACCAAACACTCTAACCTTATAAATAAGAGCCCTAATCCTTCCTTCTACTATTCATTCTTGACTAGAGCTCATAAAACCCTTGTGAGTGTGTGAGAAAGAGAGTTTGAAGAAGGAGGAAGACTCTTTACCTTCACTTTGAATGCTTAAAAACTTGGCGTAGTTCCTTGGCTTAGCCTTTAATATTCTTCCAGTTTTACTCACTCCCCTTGGCAGCAAGCTTGCCAACATGTTTGGTAAGTTCTACTTCTTTTCGGCTCTGAAGTAAAACAACAAGCCACATGCTTACTAGCCTTTGGCTTTTAGGATGCTTTCGCTGCGATCAACTCATTCATTAGTTCTAACCATGTGCAAAACCTGACACATTTGTTTTGAATTGATTTAAAGAGCCAAATAGGGACAATATGACAATGTCCATGTTCACATGAGATTTATTACCAATCTCAGCATCCATCAACTTCAATTTCCGTACAATTAGATTGCAACATGAAGTTCCACCAAAACATATTTTTTAGACAATGAAGAACAAGTGATACCTCCTGCATGCTCCGCAGGAATATATTTGACGTTGAAGTCAATATATAATAACAGTCATCTCTCTTTTGACTTTAACTAACGAATCAAATCGTTACCAGTCCCTTTGAGAGGCTTCCAAAACCGGAATATCTGGACATAGCTTAAGCAACACATAAGTGTTCCTTTAAACTACTAGCACTATATCCAAATTATGTTTCCAGACAATATAACTTGGATAAGTCAAATCAACAATCAACAATATATATAAAAGTTGAGAAAGGTGCATAATGTAGACATTCCTAGTTCTGATAAAATATATAACATTGAACATATATTAGTATATATATATATTTAGCATTAAATCAATATGTAAACCCAAGAAAACATATCATATTTAAAATGTTTCGACAACCTAGTTCCGTAAATTAAAAACACCCTCTGCATGGAAGCAAGGCTCAAGGCCAAGATGATGTGTTCTTAATCACCTGACTAGACGAGACTTACTCTCATTTGAATGCCAGTCAGTCATTAAAAAACACTATCATTAATGCTACCATGTCATTAATCAACTGTTGTTTTTCCTTTAGTCTCTGATCATGAATAACATAGCAAGCATTCAGTAAAAGTCAGTATTAACCTTGTCCTTGTTTACTTTTTTTTGGGGCTAACTAACCATGGAAAGGACAGCCCGATAAGGAATGGGCATTTGAATTGGGCCAAGCTCTTAGAATGAATGAGTATTTTGGGACTCTATGACTAACAATCTGAATTGGACTGGTAGTGTCCAAATGTAGTAAAATTTATTGTCAAGTGTGTACCATCAATTTGGTCCATTGTGAATGTCAGGTAACTCCACCGTGGGGTGGTTGTTCTTGATGCATAAAACAAAACATTCCTATCCATTACCGGAAATCTACTATAATCATATGAAATAAAACATCATTTGCATAGAAGCAAGGCTAAAGGCCAAGACGAGGTGTATTGTTCCATTCTTACTCTGTAGACTTATGATGAAGACCATGAGATTCATGTCCTGAACCTCTCTTCCACTTGATATTTTAACATTATGAGTTTGTTAAAATAATTGTACTTTCCTTAACAATTGCGACCTTGTCTTGTATTTCTAAAAGAAACATAATTCCAAATAGAATTAAGAACCTTAACCCCTATCCATCATTTTCTTGTGTTCAGATGAACAAATTCAAATCTACATAGTTTGGACCATTAGAATTTGTCCATTAAAGCATGGTACTAAATTGTACTGATAACACCAAGAAAAATTATCATAGATAAAAATGGTTACTTAGGCAACACTCCATGAATTAAATTTATAGCCAGTGTCTCCTTAATTATATGAATAACACATAATTAACTTTAATGGGTATTTTAGTCTTTCAACCAATATACCACCCTTTTATAATGATTTAGTCATCATAAAATAAACCCATAAGCAAAATTTTCGAAAAAACAATTTTCAAAATAAGTTTGCAAAAACAACCTGCTTCTAGGATTCTTGAATTCCTTAAACCGTTGACGTTTGAAAAAACAATCATAACTCTTTCGATAAAACTCGAATCAAAGATCTGATTAGACCAAAACGTCAACCACGATTTTTACATTAAAAAAAAAGGGTCCAATTATTTTTAGGACTTGTCTAAAAACATATATCAAAAATCGTAATTCCTACAGACATGTAGGATTTTTTTGAATTCCAGATCCATCGACGAATGGTAAAATGATCATAACTTTTTTGATAAAAATTGAAACAAAGATCCGTTTGAACCATTGCGTCAACCACAATTTTTGCTTGCAATCTATCTTGCCCAAATATTTTTTGCACATGCTAAAAAAACATTTATTAAAATTGTAATTCCCACATGCACTGCTGTAAAAACAGTAACACTGGTTCGAATGCAAAATTTAATTAAAAATAGCAAACGATCTCCAAATGACTTGAAATTTTCAAGTTAAGATCCTAACATGTTTAAGAACATGATCCAAGTCTTAAACCAAAATTTTAGTCTCTGAAGATCCCCGAAAAAATTCCGAATTTAAGAATTAGAAAACAGAAAAACAGTTTTCTAAAACTTCTTTCTTTAACATGTTTTCTATAGAGAAGGATCTGATACCAATTGTTGGGAATACTATTATATCAAAACAAATATAGTGCAGCGGAAAATAAACTATTCCCTAACCAAGATCTACTCCAAAAAGAATATGCAAAGAACATCGCCGTTTATAATTAAACTTGCAAGAATAAGAAATTATTTACTTGAAGATTAGGGCCACTCATTGGCTTTATGAGCAAAGACTCCAAGCTGCTTCAAGAATATCAAGAACGCCTCCAAGAACACCTTCAGATCTTTTCACCAATGATTAGAAATAATCAAGAGTATGGGCTCAACTTGCTCATCAAATCTTTAATTTGTTCTTTGAGTTGTTAGCTCACAAGAATTTCAGTTCTTAGTAAATACTAAAAGAACTATGTTGGTGTTTATTGTGATTTTGAAAGAGCCATACACACCTCTATTTATATCCTAGAAAAACTAAAACAGGAGAAAATTTATTCTATGTGGGACAAAGAGATGGATGGCTAGGGTTAGTAAAAACCCTAGCCTCCACTTAAGTCACCAAGTGAGGTGGACGACTAGGGTTAGTAAAAACATTTAAGGTCTCACTCCTTAATGCATCAAACTGACCAACACTTGAAATATGTGTTTACTTCTTCTCAGGATTTAGAATCATTGTTCATAAGTAATCTGAGAGTTTTGTGTTTTTTCCAATGATAATATTTTTCATAGAAAGACAACTCCCGGTTCGTTTAATGAATACTACATGATAGTTTTCATAGAAAGACAACTCCGGTTGTTTAATGAATACTACCTTATACACTTATTGTATCAACCCAAAGAATCCTCTTCGCCTGACTAACTATTGTCGACTGTAAACTATAAAACTTTTCAGAAATACAAGGATTACGGACTAAAACTTTGTGTGACAAAGACTATTGTTCACACTCATAGTCCATATTCAATATATTCTCCGGGCCCTTTGTATGTGGATTAATCAATAGAGATCATACAAAGATTATATGCTATATGCAACAAAATATTTAATCAGTGAATAATAATAATTATTCATAATAAACTCTTAATGTCAATATGTAAATGATTGAGATTTATGGCATAATCCCCAACATATCTTACTCATTTTACGATATTACATGTAATTTGCATGTCATTAACATGTTGTCCATGTCCTTTTTATTCACGTAATCCCTGAAAATTGCGAGGGAATTCACCTAAATTCCCTCTCGATTTCCCCCCTTTCTCTTATAGACATTCTTTGCCCTAGTTCAAATCAGCCAACCCTTCGTCTTCTGATGTGGATTTTAATCAATGATAATATTTTTACTACTTGCAATAGGACGAATCCTTGTAGGATAAGGCTATGTGGAGGGTGTCGAACCTCAAGGACTGTTTTTGGTTGGATGTCTATTAAGTTTCCAGAATATACTCTAATCCAATTCCGAAGAAGATAATTGTTGGTTGTGATTTGAAAACTAAATTGAACATAAACAATTAATGAAATAAAAGAGAAGAAACATAGGGAAATGATTTCACCACAAACCTCGTACCAATGACAGATTATATTCACATGTGATTCTTACTATATGCGTGATATGATGCGCATAGTGTGTATCAACTATATGTCGACATCGACAAGAAAGTACTTTAGTTAGAAGGTGATGATAACCCATCTTCGGTTGGCACAGATTGTCCACCTAAACTCTAGTTGTGGTACGATCCATCTTCCCTAGGTATGACCTATAAAACTTTCTAATAAGCATACACATTATCAAGAAATGAGTATAACCCATCTTCGGTTGGCAGGATCCATCTACCGACATTACACTAATCTAAGATGTAGTACGGATCATTTTCCCTAAGCATGGCTTATCTAGTCTCTTGATTTTATGTCAAAAAGTATCATTGCATAACTATCATTCTTATAATCACAGAAAATAGGAATGTCGATTTCATTCAAGACTAAAAAACCTTTTATAGACAAGATTGAGTTTTTATCTAAAATGAGTATGAACATTGAATCAATCACAATTATTTTGCAAAACTCTAAGCTAAACAATCATCAAACATATATTCAAAATCCCAAAATGATTACAATCCAACCATGGACTTGGAAAATGCTACATCAATCTTTATGAAAAGCTTAGTTACTCATGAAGGATATTGAATTCTCTATTGCATTAGAGAAACCCATCTCCTAGAGTTCCTTGAGTTGCTGGTCGTTCTCTATATGAACTTAGAACCCTACTTTATGCTTGCTCTCAGAAAAATCCTCCCTTGGATGATAGATCCAGTTCCTATTTGAATCCCCCTTCAATCCCTAAAAATCACAATCCAATCTCTTAAACTAAGGGATTTAGTCTTCCCAATCCCTCATTGCAGGGATATAGAGTCAAAACCACTATTTGAGGGATCTCAGAGGTGAATTTGCACTTGACCATATCTATTAGGAATATTTCTCTCCCCAAATCAAGTGCAGATCTCAAATCGGATTCTGGTGCGACCTAATTCGCTCGAGCTAAGTTATGATTTCACTCGAGCCATTTAAGTGCTGCTACGCTCAAGCCAAGTGATGAATTCGCTCGAGCCAAGTTGAGTCTATCTCGCTCGAGCCAAGAGATGAAGTCGTTTGAGCCAAGTTTGAGTCTATCAGCATATTTTGAGGAAATTCATGATGTAGAGTGAACATTCACCATAAGACCTGAAAACACTAACTAACACAAAAATATGACAAAATATTATATTACAAAATAACTAAGGTTTAATAAATGTGAGTTAAAAGGCTTGAATGCATAACATTCAAGGCTTATGATCTTCCCCCAAACCTTCCACAAATACTACAAATTTCGTTGGATTCTACTATGTGTTCCAAAAAAAATCAACTTTTCGACCGGGTCTATAACGCCCTACAAAATTAATTAACTGGTAATTAACTTCATGGTTCGTCTCTCAGCCTTAAACCAAATGGATTAACACTAAGGAATATATGTATTCACTCGAAAGAGAGAATCTATAAAATATCGGCTCAGGAATTACTATAACTCTCCAGAGTTAAGCCAATATATTGACTAACTTGGAGTGTTACCCGTAGTATATTCAAACAGTTACTAGTAACTGACTGAATTCACTACACATTATTAATTATCAGAATAAATAGCAAAAAATGGGAATAATTAATTTGAGTTAATTAACAATAAATCTTTAATAACATTAAGTATCATTGATAATAGACTTAGAGCATCTAAACAAACTTTAATTAAAACATTATCGATCAATTATTAATTAACCAAAACTGACATTTGAGTCATTTGCTTGATATCTTCATTCTAGTGATTTCCCACTTTACCTGGCAACCTGCTAATCCATTAAAACACTAGGGTGTTTCATAGATAAAAGGAGTAACTACGTAATTTATGTAACGCCCCCTAATTCTATGCAATAGAATCGTAAGTAGAAACCTCCCAGTTTCACGTAACATTATTATATCAGAGATACAAATTTTCACAGCGAAATATATATATTAGTATCTTTATATATATATTATATATATATATATATATAGTATATAATATATATTTTTAAAAAACACCTAAAAATGCCTTATATTACAAATGAACTGACTGAATTAACTCATAATATTAAAATATGATAATCATAAGTTTAATATTACACATTCTTCAAGATTTGTAACCCTTGCCATATAGCTTATCATTTTCATATTCCAGGTTTTTAACCTTTTTCAATAGCTCATGTAATATCTCTAAACCTCTTTCATATGTTGGTTTGTCCAGCCATTTGAAAAAAATGATAGGCTTCTTTCTTGCATGTTGGAGGATAGCATACCGTTCAACTTAGGTAACAACTCATTCAAGAATAACACTTCAAAGTGGATGGCAACTTCATATTAACAATTTTATTTATTTATTTTATCAAGATTTCAATCATCAAACTATTTACATTCGAATCATAGGTGCTGCAACCCCAAACCGTGCGGGTAAATTGCAATAACAACCCAGGAAAGCTCACAACGGCCCATCGAAGAAGACCTAGATGATGACTTCGTCTGGTCCTAAGAAAAAAAATATAATTGAACTTATCTCCCCAAGAAAAATCAAGAAGTTTGATTTGATTTAGAGAACATACCTTATCAATGCTGCGGGAAGCTTCATTTCCTTTGGAATCTCATACGCGACTTGATGTCATTTCTTTCTTTACGCCTTCTATGGTGCGATTTTCTGGAGGATAAACCCTAAAAGAGGTAGTTGACTTCGTCTACTTCAAGTTTGTAGTGTGATTTGGGGAGAAAATGAAAATCAGAGGTGACTAGGGTTCATATGATTTAGGGAAAATGGAAAATTGGTGAGGAAGATGAGGACGAAGGACAAGATATGAGAAACATGCACTCAAGCACCCAACCTAAGCCACATACTCAACAACGTCTCTGTCTGAATTGTGGAATCCATTTAAAACGTGGCATTGATATGGCCGAGAAGCATTAATAACGTGTCATTTGGGATATGTGTTGCATTTTTAAAGGAGTCTTAGTGGCGGTGATGTGAAATTTCGTTAGTTTTATTGATGAAAGATTGACGAAGGTACCATATCCGTATTTAGCTATAAACAAAGTACCATCTATGATATAAAATGAAACAAAAGTAAGAAAAAATAAAAGCATTAAAACCCAGGTACTTGTTAAGTGCTCATTTTCATACAAAATAAGTCATTAACTTACATATGTTAATACCTTAGTTTCATTATAATTTAATGTTTTGTGTGTTTTTGTGTTAATAAGTGATTTTCAGATCTCAAGGTGGGAAAGGAACCAAAGCCATGATTTTTGGACTTAAAATTAGCAACCGACCTCTGTGCACTGCTTTAGCCATAACTCTTAACTCACAAGTCGGATTAAGCACAAGTCGGATTAAGAAACGGTCAAGTGCGTTGAAAAGCTAACTCAAATATGCACAAGTTGTTATTTCATATAAGGGACCAAATTCTGATGTTTTGAGGGCCAAAATCGACCATTAACGTGAAGACCTGACATGAGACCGAAAAATGAAAGGCGCAGTGAATTAAATCCAAAGGAAACAATGCACTAATTCTACCAAGCTGCCAGCTATAGTCCGAAATAAGAAGAGGCGTGAATCTTTGAAGCACAAAGAGACAAAATTTTGTCTCCTTAACTAAATGAAGAGGTGCTGTATTTGATGTCCAATGAAGTAAAGAAGAATGGCTGCTCTGCAGCTTGTTATGTGGAAGCTGCAGGAGAAAAAGAAAAGAAGAAGAAAGAAAAAGAAAAGCTGCGCCACAGACCTGCAAGAGAAGAAACAAGAAAAAAACAAAACAAAACAAAACGAGAAGACTAAAGAAAAGGCTGCTGTACTTGATGTCCAATGTCCAATAAGAGAAGAGAACTTAATGAAAAAGGAATATGAGAGCTCTCATATATATAGAAGAAAAACCACTCAGTTTGGAGGGGATCCCGAACCAGTGTTGAGGGGAGAGGACTGAATGGCTCTCACTCCCTTTCTCTTTTTGTTTCATTTTTTGTCTTATGTTATTTTCATATTTTATTTGTAATTTGTAAATAATATTTTCAGTTTGAGGCTTGATTGAAGCCCTAGTTATGCTTCCTTAAAGATTTTGATATGTCTTGCTGAAAGCTTGTTGTGATGCTTAATTGAGTAATTTTGAAATTTTGTTCGTTCTTCATATGAAATGTGTTTATGCTTGAACATTACGCATGTTTCATGTAGAAATTGTTATATAAGTCAATCTAGATAGCCGAGTCTTGAGTTTATTATAGTGACAAAAGAAACTTATAGAGGTTCTTGAAATTAATCAACATGAAAATACTAGAATAGATATCACGTTCTAGGCTAAGTGGGTTTGTCGATTTTCATAGATTTATACTTTCTTGAAAAACAATTTAGTATGGGCCAGTAATACTCTTAACTGAATCATTTGAGAAAGAAAATAGTTAGAGTAGATGTCATGTCTAATTCGTTGCTTAGAAAAATCAATAACTTTTGGAGTAGATGCCATGTCCTTAGGCTGACAAACAATGAGTATTTAAATACGGTTTGTAGCGTTGTGCATATCGTTTTCTTGAAAGGAGCATGACTGGTGGTGGATATCGGAGCCCCCATTTTATTTTCATTGTTTAAACTCTTTTATTTGTTTTGATCCATAAGCTTTATTTTATTTTCTTGTTGTTTCAATTCTGTTATTTGTTAAATTTTGTAACATCTTTGTTTTAAGAAACTCATTTTAAACACAATTGACCAATTATTGAGGGAATGATCTCGTAGTTGCAAATTTATACTACATGTTTAATCTTGTGCATTTGCGAGTTAAAATGTACATTTATCTCACCCTATTAATTTAGGTTGAGTTATTTGTCAACCATACTAATAAGGTATTTAACCCTAATTTGCTTGTACACAAAGACATAAAACCCCCCAAAAATCGCTCAAATGGTTCACTAGAGATTCCTTAAACTACCATCTTGTTACAGTGCCACCCTATATTTGAGGTGTCACTTTAACTCACCCTAAAGGTTCTTTAACACCAAAAACTATTTCTCTCTCTCTCTCTTTCTCCTTTTTATTTTTTATTTATAAAAGCATTTTTCTCTCTCCCTCCCCCTTTTTCTTTCATGACATACTCAAAAAATAAGGCTGTAATCGAGTCGAGTCGAGTATTGAATTTTCAAACTCTATTTGTTTAGTTTTTTTTCGAACACGAGCCGAGATCGAGCTTTTCATCGAACAAGATAATCTGTTCAAGTTTTTTTGTTTATTTTTCGAATGAGCTCGAGCTTGTTCACGAGCTACTCAATTAATCTAGTTATTCCATATATAAAGTAAATATCATGATAGTTTAATATTTTTTTAAAAAAATTAATACTAATTATTATTTATTTAATTATGGTTAAAATTACAATAATTTGACTTATAGTTATTACATTACAAAGAACGTTTCTTTTTATTTTATTAAATACTTAAACATGTTATCCTTATAAAATTAAAAATAATATTATAAAAATAATAAAAGTGAAGTTATACGAGTTTATACGAGTCGAGCCGAGTTTATATGAATTTGTATCGTTTAATAATCGAACCTAATTTCGTATTAATGAACGACTCATATAATAACCGATTCGAGTACGAACTAAACTTAATCGAGCCAATCTCAAATAGCTTTGTTCAATTACATTCCTACCAATAAAAATGCCCACAAGAATTTTAAAAAGATGACCACGCTGCACTAAGTTGCATACCAATCGGAACATGCTCGCTAATGACCGCAACAATTTTACATACTGAAAAAAGGATAACATATACATAACCGAAGGCACACACTAAATAATAACTATTAAAAAAAAAAAAGACATCAAAATTCTTCAAAACCTTATAGCATCATAAAGGCAGGGAATTCCAAAATCCAAAGATTGGATCTACCTTTCAACCTAGGATCATCCTACAACCAACTATTCCCCTAAAGAGTGAAAAAAAAAAAAAAATCTACTTGTATAATTTACATAAACAAAAGCTATTATTAGGATTGAATAAAAAGAGATCGTTGTAAATATAGAAAAATTCTACATGTAAATTCACATATAAGAATAAATAAAATAATCTTACAATGTTGATATCGCAGTTTCAATTAATCGATATTTTTTTTTTACCATAACTAATCTAAAATTTAGTTGAAGACAATTGGTAGCTATTTCAAAAGTTGTAAATCACCGTATCAAAATCAATAGTGTTTAAAACTAAACTTTTGAAACTAATTAATGTTTAAATAGTAGCTAACCCAACGTTTGAAAGTTGAAACTAAACTCAATGTAAGCTTAAATTGTGGAGAATCAAAGCATGGTTTTAGCTTTTTTAACGAACGACAGGCACCGCGATTGCTTGGAAGACACAAGAGGGAGGTGATATTCATCCAAAAGAAAATAAAAATAAGAGCGGGAGAGAGAGAGAGGGGGATCGTCCGTTGATTCTCGGTGTCGTCTCCTCTGTTTAGGTACGTATGATGCCTTCCATCAAAGACAATGAAGTTACGTTTTTTTTTGTTTTTTGTTTTCCCGTTTTTCTACTTCAATCCTGTTCTCTTACCGTTATTCCCTTTGCGATCACTTCAATAAT
>FXXK01001146.1:0-11932 GCA_900184695.1 Betula pendula | reverse complement strand
GTATCAACTTGCAGAACCTTTTTTTTTTTTGGGGAAATTTGGCAAATAAACTTGTTACCTGTGTAATTACTGGGAAAATTGAGCGAAAGAAGGGAAAATAAATGTAAGAGATTGGGTTTTCTTCTCTTCTTTTTGTATGTCTGGTTCCTCGGCAACCCAATAGAGTTTGACGGAATTGAAATTATTATTATTATTATTATTTTGGGTCTTTCTCATGTTGCTGGATATTCTGAATAGAAATTTGTGAAAAATTATCCAGGAAGAGAAGAAATGGTTGGGGTTGCTCCTGATGATGGAAGTCGAAGGCGTCTACCAGTGTGGATGCTGGGTGTAGCTGCTGCTGATCAGACCAGAAATTCGGATGATGTTGATGAAAGACTTATGCCCCAAGCTTCCCATTCTGAGGAAAAGGACACTTCAGGGGTAAACTCACGTTTTCCTGTAAAATCTGAAACAAAGAGAAAAAGAAAATCAAGTCATCGAGATGCAAACTGTGACGGTATTATCACTGAAAAAGTTTCAGGGAAGAAAAAGTATAATGGGCGCGGGAGAAAAGTTCAGGCATCTGCTGCAAGTAAAAGACGAAAAGCAAAGGGTGAGGAATTTGATGATGATGTGGAGCTGACAACGGATGATCTGATGGCCATTGCTGAAGAGGTTGTTTGCTCTCTCTACATAATTAGGAAAAAAAGAAGAAGCTCTTTTTGTTTCTTTGATTCGTAAAAAATTCGTATGATATTGTTTACCAATTTTACATTTATAAAACATTTTCATGGTCTGTGGATTTGTTCCTAGAACACCCATCTAAATTAATTAGAAATTAACTGAAGATTTTCTCATGTTAAAGTTGTTACCATCTCTTTGCAGTATGTCAAAGTTGAGAAGAATACAGACCGGGAAGTGTCAAATGCAGAATGTGGATCAGAAAGGCAAGTGCTAATGACAGCCTCTTCCAGCAAGAACTCAAGGTGTTTGCTTGATGTCCCCAACAGTAATCAAAGTTCATCTGCTCATGAATTGACAGCTTCTCATAGTTCCTCTGTGGCTTTGGCCAGTGAAGAAATTGCCATCATTGACAGAAGAACAGTGGATCCCGCTCAAGACATGTTGGATCTGTTTTTGGGTCCCTTGCTTAAGAAACCAGTCATGGAGGAGAATAAATGTTTTGTAAAGGATTTTGCATTTGCCTATGAGTTTCAAAGGCAAAGTCAGAATGATGTTGTTGTAGAAGAAATAGAGCCCCTGATGAAAAAGAAGAGCAGTCTCAAGGATAAGGTGGCAATGTTTCTTGACTGAATAAGATATCCAAATTGTTTGCGCAAACCTGTATAGTATAATATAACATCGAGATGTTCCATGATCTTTTGAATAGTTCTTCTGGACAACCCATGTGGAGTTATCATCTTAATCACATCTTCAGTTCTTCACCACTGTTGATACTCCAATAGGTGCGTATTTCCAGTCCTAGTCTTGCTCTGTCACTATTTCTTTGGGATATATGACTTATGAAACTTGTGGGTAGTGTTCGCATACAGCTTTAAATTTTGAGACAGTGAATGGAAGTTCATTCTTTTCTGTAAATATTTTGAAAATAAAGCATTTCCAGAAACTGAAGCTTTATAGGAGCTGGCCCTTAGTGTAAGTAAGTCCTTATAAGTTTTATTTTTTCCTTTTTCTTTCCTCTCCCGCTCTCAACAATAATAATTGGACTGCTGAACTGGCTTTTTTGCCCCACCAGATAGTTAACTTTGGTTAATTTAGCGTAGAAATTCTTCATCTTTATTTATCACAAATGGGGAATTTCATCTTCAATGAATACAAGAAGAAGTAGATATTTATTTGAATTTTGAGGAGTTAGTAAAAGTTCAGAGTTCCATAATTGTGAATGCCCAAACCTTAGCTTGAAATTTATTGCTGAAATAATGAGTTAGTGTAGAAGTTTGTTGCTATGAGATGCAGGACACTTACAGATGTGTCCATCTTTTCTTATTTTTAAATGGTGCAAAAAAAGGCTATTATTCCTTTTCTTTTTTACATGGTTTTTTTTTAGGGGGGACGGTGGAGGGGGTTTGGGAAATCTATTGCTTAAGTGCTTTTACTTTGCCTATCTTCCAGATGGATTTACAAACTTTAAAATGTCCAATACAGTAATTCTGCAACTCTTAACATATTATTTGTGCCCTGATGTCATCTACGACAGATGTCTGCAGCACCTTATTGTTGTAGGACATCTGCAATAAGATGAGTCTAGGGTTAATTGGTAGCGAAGTTTGCTTTTACTTCGTGTATCTTCCACATGGATTTACAAACTTTAAAATGTCCAATACAATAATTCTGCAAACTCTTAACATATTATTTGTGCCCTTATGTCATGTAGGACAAATGACTATTCCCTCGTGACTATAGAGATGGCTATTTCATGTATTAAAGTATATGTATATTTTGACACCAAGGCTATTTTATTTTACTTTTTTCTATTTTTAATAAAAGTTATTCTAAGGAATAGACATTCCGTGTACCAAACGTATCCTTAATTGTTGTAGGACATCTGCAATAACGTGAGTCTAGGGTTAATTGGTAGCGAAATTTAGAGGAAAGATCATGACTTTTGAAGGTCTAAAGCATGGGAAAGGTAGATTTCTAAAGCATGTCAAAAGAAAATAGAGGACTTATGGTTCAGATTGGGCTTGAAAAAATTGAACTTTTAAGAGTTTTAAGTGCTGGAAAGAGAATTTTTGGTTTCTAGAATTTTTCCTGGCTGCAGATATTTTAAGAAAATTAAGGTTGTCTGGGTTACAGTTTGGTGTAGAAAAGCTTGAAAAAAGTGGTTGGATTAAGATTTATTGGAGTAATAAGATGGGATGTTTGGGAGCTAAGAACCAACGCGAAAAGGAAGAAAATCAAACATGGTTCATGGCTATGAACATAAGTTGGGAATAGTTCCAAATGTGGTTCTATGGGTTTGGAGGCTAGTAAGAGGTGGGTGTGCCAGGTTTCTATATGAAGATTTTAGAGTTTGAAGGGAAATAAAGTTTCTGTAAATCAAAGGAAAAAAAGAACTAGAAATAAAGAAGATAGATCTAGGAATCACACTTAATTTGCTTAAGCATCAGTCCCTAGGGTTGTTTCAAAAAGATTGCATCAGACAAACTTCAAGAGCATAATTGCTGTAAAATTTTCACAAAACTTGGTTCTTTTGATATTTTGAAAGCATTATATTAATATCTAAAAAAAAACTAAATCTAACTGTAATAGGACTTGGACTTTTAATAAGACTTGAAAACCTTAAGCCTAATAATATTTGGGCTCCGAATAAGACCTAAACTCTATGGGTTTTGACTACTAAGCTCAAATTAAGTACTAAGGTTATGTTTGATACGCAGAATAACTATTCCATTAAAAAAAGGAATAGCTTTTATTAGAAATGAAAGAGGGTGTAATAAATTAGCTTTCAAATAATCATTCTCATAGCCATGAGGGAATGATTATTCCTTAAATTGAGAGAATAATTATTCCTCTCAAATTTGGCCATGAGGGAATGATTATTTCAAATATTAAAGTATAGGTATACTTTAATATTAAGGTTATTTTATTTCACTTATTCTATTCGTAATAAAGGCTATTATTTTTTTCTAATGAAATAGCAATTCCGCATACCAAATGTATCATAATAGAACCCACAAATAAAATCCTAAAAATATAATAAAACCCAAAATAGAACTTAATGAAGAAAATACAACCTATGTCTAGAAATTTAATATTTATAGTGATATATTTGGTTCTTAAAATTAAATAAACTAAGTTAAAATTAAACTGGATTCTCATTGCTTGCATCATTCTCTCCTAGTTAGAGAAAGCTCATCCTCAAGTTTTTTGAAGCGCTTTAAGATTGAACTCGTTGATCTTGTAGATTGTAACGTTAGCGAAAGGGAAAATTTTTCATCTTCTTCCACTGAGGCAACAGTGATAACAATGTAATATCCTTCTTTCCTAGTGGGGCATTAAATTTTTGAGGAATGAAATAATCAATAATAAGACCTATCACTGCAATCAAGAGTCTTAGATCGATCCATAGCAAGAACTACTATGTGATGCTTCTTCAATCTTTTATGCCTTATAGGGGGCTAATCAATAGCTAATTTATCATATTTGAACCACGTTGGGCAATGAAGTCTGGAGGACTTCACAAACTCCTTTAAGTCCTTGGCTTGAGACAAAGCTTCCACGGTGGTCAACAACCAGACCACACTAACTTCACCCAGAAAGATAAATCTTAAAGCACCCCTGCCTCTCTCATAAATCTGTCAAACTGGGCGCCCCTCAAACTCAAACTCAAACTCAAAAGGCTTTGATTCGACGAACACCAACTTGACTTCCACATCAAAAACACTTCCTGTGCTGCTGTTAAAATGCTGACGGCAGAAACACAGTCGGTATGCAGCTGGTAAAGATCACGGTGAAGAGAGAGAAGCTCCTATCCACTCCATTCTTCACTTACTCTTAAGTTGTCTTTTTCTTGTGCTACTAAAGAAATTTGCATTTTGTTCCTGAGTGAAGATCTTTGTTTAATTATTAGGTATATCCCTCTACTTAGAGACACCTTAGTTCTTTGAGTTATTTCGTCCATCCTATCAATAGCTGAGTCTAGCAGTTCAACATGTTCTGTTATGGGGCTACCTTTTGGTTCCGTCTACCCTTTTTGATTTTTTTTTCTAATGCAAGTCACGTCATTGCTAAAACAGAAATTCTGTACATTCAATTGTAACAACTTAAAAACCAGTCTACCTTATTTTGCTTCAAAAATTGTTGTTAGCATTTGTGTGCTCTGTAATATGGAGTTAAATAGCATTACCACGATTAGTGCATGTTTTTAGAATCAACTGTTTACTTAGTTTTTAGGGTAATATCAGGACACAAAGTATCCACTGAACAGACAGAACTGAGTACGTATACAGATCACCAATATATGATAAGATACTGTTTTATCACTGATGACTGATACATCGATAATCACCAAACAGAACTAGCTAAATCTACATATTCTTGACAATGAATATAAAGCTTTATGTGATGTTATTGTTGCTAACAAGCAATTTTCGTTATTTGGCATACAGATTTTTGAGATGTGACTGATATCAATATTTGCTTTTTCTTCCCAGTAACTGGTGCTAATCCTGGACCTCATTTTCTAGTAATTGAATACCCTAGTCCTTGTGATAACCTTATATATCATATTTTGCCCAACCTCTAAAAACTAGATATGATTTGGCCGAGATGATCATGACTGCTATGTAGATTTAGTTTCTTTTGCCAATCTACGCTTTAGATTACTATACAGAATTCATAAAGGAAAGAGGGAAATAGTCTATTTTTATTTGTCTATATAACTCGAGTAAATGGTAAGACATTGGAAAACAGAAAAACAAAAACAAAAGACCTTCCTATGAATATAAATTATTAATGATAGTGTTTTAACATATACCATTATGCCGCTTCCCATCTTGTTTTTGAAAGTATTTCTATAGAACTCTCCATTCTCTCGTCCATTCAAATCAAGAGTGGAAATGATATGCTCCATTGAATTAAAAAAAAAGATCATACACCATGCTCTGTTTTCTCTTGCTTTTTTTGGTCTTATAATGGTTTTGTATAAATTGAACTAGGGGTTTTCCCATTGAGAAAGGACCCTGTAATCTGGATTTGTTTTGGGTAATTTTATTTTGAGTATCCAACTGCATTGAATCTGGTATTTGATTGCCTGTGTGCTGTGACGATGTTGTATTTGATTGCCTGTGTGCTGTGACGATGTTTATCTGTGTTCATTCTAAAGCATAAATCTTGGAAGGCCTACTTTGTAGCCAGTTTTTTGGACATCTTCTCGAACTTGGCTCCTGTACTCTCCAAACGTGAACTTTCTATAGATTGAGGGTTCTCCACAACTCGCAATCAAAGAATCATAGGAAGGGCAAAGGAAGTATGCCATCGAATATCTCTCCGTTGTCCTATTAGCCATCACCTTGTGCTCCACGCTTTTATACACGTTATTGCTCCATGCCTGTCATTTTTGTTGCCACAAGGAGAAGAATATTTTAAACTAATTAAATTATTTATTATAAAATATGTAAATGAAAATTGGCTTGTTTCGGCTTGGCTTGCTGGCCTTGGGTCAAGATGGATGACATATAAATCCCAAAAATATGCAGTGTAGTAGGCCTATGGTTGACGGAGAATTAGCTAGCTAGGGACCAGGGTGCCATATTTATGGAAAGGGGTTTGCTAGAGCATTTTTCGGGTTCCTCTAGGGGTCATCCTGGATTTTTTTTTTTTGATTTTTTAATTAAATTGGGGCTCATCTCTCTTGGAGAGGTGAGCCCCAATTTAATTAAAAAAATAAAAAAAAATTTCAGGAAGGACCCTTAGAGGGACCTCCGGAAGATGAACAAGTCTTTTCCTTAGGAAATGAATTGATAGCAGCACCTTGTTGGGCATCATGCCTTTGAGGGGACTTTGACTTGGGTTCTTTATTTACTTGACTTACGGCACAATTTTTTTTTTAATTGTTTTTTTATTTTTTTATAAATAAAGGGTAATTTCACTTAACTTTATTAATTTTTATTACTTTTGTAATTACTTCTCAAAGTTTTAAAAATCTCAATTTAATGTATTAAACTTTTTTTTTTTTTGCAATTTCGCTCCTCTTGTTAGGGTTTGGGATTAACTCATATCAAAGGATAAAATGACTTTTATACTCTTGGAAAAGTTATAAAGTTATAAAATTACTTTTATTAAATAATTATTTCGTTTAGAAAAATATAGGGGTATTTTGGAAAATTTTAAGACTTCTGTTAAATCATAATGAAATGGTGAGATTGTAAAAAATTAAAAATTTGATATATTAAATTGAGAGTTTTTAAATTTTGAAGGGTAATTGTTAAAATGATGAAAGTTTAGGGGGTTGAGTGAAATTTTTTTCAAAAAGAAAATAAAAGAAAATTTGTAATAGCGTATAACGGAAACCAAAATTTACCTGAAAAAGATCTCCAATATTCACAACAAGAGCATCTTTGATGGGCTTAGCAGACACCCATTGGGAATCTTTCATGAGCTGAAGTCCACCGACTTCATCTTGACAAAGGATTGTGAGGAAATCACTGTCGGTGTGGGGCACTAAGCCGAAAATTTCTGGAGATATTGGGCAGGCCGGGTAGCGATTTAAGCGAAGAAAGCATGTGCTTTCTTCGCAAATATCTTCAAAAACTGTCTTTTGGTTGCCCAGATTCTCTGCTAGAATCCCTGCAAGCAACCTCGCTAGTTTTAACATGGCTGCTGCAAATTCCTTCATCACTTCCCTATTGCCAGAATTAGAGACAAGAACTATGCTTTGTAAACAATGTCAAATAGAGGAGACGTAGAAAAGAGTTGAGTAGTACCTTAGAGAGTTATACTCTCCATAGCAAGCTTCTTCTGAAATCTGTGAGAGAGGAATGTGGAAGGCTTCAGACCATGAGAATTGCTTTGGAGAAGTAGCCGTTGGTGTTCCCCACCTGTATGAGTTGTTCAGAAGCCCACAAGTAGTTTTCTTCTCAAAGGGTGTTTGAAACAGCTTCACTTGCTCTCTCCTCATCCGCCGGAGTAGCTCGGGGCTTATCCCGTGGTTCACTACCTGGAAGAATCCCCACTCCGACGACGCTCTACAAATTGCTTCACAGCAAGCTAGCTTCTCCCTTTCATTGTCACGGTTAAGATCATTGAGGTCTACCAGCGGGAGTTGGCATTCCTCCATGACGACTCCGTTTTTCGGTTCATTGCACACAAGTGCTGGAAATTCAGTTGGTTGGCGCACAAGTGCTCCATAATGCTGTAGGAGAGGTGGATTTGATTGGAGCATTGTTCTCTCTGGTTTAAGAAAAACTAGGGCGGGGTGAAATTGTGAGATCTTAATTGTATTTATATGGGTGGGATGAGAGAGCGTCCCAGGAGGGCAACGGCAGGCAGAGGACAAAAGGGCACAAATGGGGAGGTGTACAAAACGAGAAAAGAGCTCCCGAAGGATGACAATTGTCAAAACCAGAGCATTTCCTTGGAAATTGTTTAATAGAGACCAAGTCAAAGCATTGAACTGGAAAAGCACAACAAAGGAACAAAAGAAGTGGGAAAATGATAAAAAGGATGCATCCAAACCTAATTTCATCTTTTGACTTTGTTGGCGGTGTGAAAAAGATCGATTCAAATAGAGAGGGACCCTTTTCTGTCGTATGGTAAATTTGTCCCCTTGAAGCAATAGCAACTTGTTTTGCAATTCTTCTTTCTTTTCTTTCTCTTTATTTATTTATTTTTTGTTTCATCTGATATTGTTTTGGACTTTGCATACAAACTGGGATCTCCGTAGCCTCTCAAACAAAATTCAGGCAGTGAGGCTTGATTGATTGGGCAGCATATTGATTAACACATCGTTATGGTGTATGGTTTTGATGTTGGTTAAGCTCCAGTTGTCAGAAAAGGGTAATTATTTATTTTTCAGATTGTATTTATATGTAAATTAGTGATGGGTCCAATTGTCAACGCTTGGTGTGAATATGATGATGATTGGCTGCTTTTTTTCTTTTTCCATCTTCCAATGGGGCTGTGCATAGGAATCTTTGGGAATCTTTTACAAGTTGCAACAATAAAAAGTTATCATGTGAAATGATTGAATCACTCGGCCAGTAACAGACCTTTTATGATGAAGAATCTATGCAACTACAGGAGAGGGAGAAAATTGGTATGAATATATAAGGGTTTTTAATTCATTGACTATGTACAACTTTTATACTGGAGCCTTTTCATTCCCTTTGGGATTGGATTGTTTCGATGATGATAAGCCCCTTTTGGGCAAAGACAGACAATAATGATGCATGTGAGGGCACCTATCCTTTGGCTTCTTCTATTCAGTAAAAAAGAAAAGAAAAGAAAAAATAAAAAAAAAATTCTATCTTTTTGACTATTTTTGAAGGAAAATTTATGATTAACAATCATTATGGTTAATGAGTGCAGCAACATACAACCCGATCCAACTCTAATGGCATCTCTGTACTTTGAGCGGCGGATGAAGAGAGCCAAAGATCACACGCAAAACTTACAAAAAAAAAAGAAAAAGAAAAAGAAAAAGAAAAAGAAAAAAAGATGACACAAATTCAACGACATGATGCCGCCCAGATTGTAGGCCTGAAAATAGACATATGACGATGCCTCAACCCTTCAAGGGACAGAAATGTCATTTAACAATATGATATGCCGCCTGGCTCAATCTTGCCCCTCGTGTGAATGGAAGACCAAATGCCATTATAATATACATACAAGCACATTACTTTTTCTTTGTATATATATATATATCATGTGCATGCTCATGGCTATTTGGTTTATGCAAAAAAATAACGTATTTGACCCTATAACTCGGAAGTCATGGAACTATTACGTATCCTCTGTAATGGCCTTTCCCAAGAGAATTTGTCCTTTTTTTTTTTTTTTTTAAAATTTTTCTTTCAGAAATTTTAAAAAGCTGTGCATCAGAATGACAACAAAACGACCGTCTCATTCTCTATATAAACTAAGCGCCGAGGATGAGAACAAGAACGTAACTTTCTCAGGGGGGGCGGGGGGACTCAAATAGTTAATTTTTACATGCAAAAGTTTTTCTTGACAAGAAACATTCCAAAGTTTCAAAAGCAAGAAGCCTAACCAAGGGTTAAATGCTCTTTTAGTACATGTGGTTTGGACGTTAATCAAAAAGTTGCATCGGTTTAAAAAAGTGATATAGGTGGTACCCGATGTTAATCGAAAGACCCATTTGGTACTTCCGTCTAAGTTCTGTCCAATTTTTTAACGAAAATTCACCTAAGCACATTAAGAACGCGACACATGTCTTGTGAGTCACATATGTATGCTAACTAGACCGATCCTATGATGTAATAGTGTATCACGGATGGTACTTACGATTTTAATGCCACGTAGGATACAAAAAATAATTATAAAAAAATTTACCTAAACTTAACCTAAAAAAAATTAAAAAACTTAAAGGGGTGGCCAGCCACCCCCATTTTGGCCAAGGGGGTGGCTCAAGCGCCGGCAAGGGGGTGGTTGTTGGGGATAATGCACTATGTTAACGAAAACATTGCACCGCGAAAGATAACAAATTTAAACTAATCTAACTGATCTAGGATCGTAATAACTTCAAGAGGAACATACTTTTGATTTTCACAAGATTAAAGTAAAACATAAATTAGATTTACTTACAAATCTTGTCGGTCTCTCTTTAGGCATATAGAGCTATTTGAATTCACCTTTTGCATATTTGTTATTGATGATCTTCGAAGCTGATGAAGAATGCGAAGAATACCAAGAATGCCATGAACACCAAGAGCTTCAAAATCTTTAAAAGCTTGAAAAGCTCCAAGAACATGAAAAATATTGTTATTCATAAATCCATGTCTTCTTCTTGATGGCTGAATATGACTGTGAGTGTGGACTCACAACTAGAAGTAAGATAATATTTATCTTTTACAAAATCACTTACTAACACCTTAATGCATATTTTTTACAGTTTGTAGAAACTGTAGTTGTAATGGAAATAGTTTTCTAAGGAGTGTATCCAGTGAGTTTTCTACTTCTGACTGAGCCTCTATTTATAACATTTGAAAAACTAAGAGAGTTGCAAAATAAACCATGTGGGACAAGAGGATAGCCGGCTAGGGTTTGAAAAAAATCCTAGCCACTTATTCTATCAGCTAATGACGCATAGGGCTAGAGAAAAATTCGCTGGCCCATGTGTCAACTCTAATGGCCCTGTCACTGTTAAGTGACGCATGGGGCTAGGGAAATAATCCCTGGCCCATGCGTTTTTCTTGCATGTACTACTTGGGTTTTATCCCAAAATCCAATCTCTCTCTCCTGCAATTACTGTATAGTTTTTCCTTGTGCCTATGTTTTTAATTAAAACAACTTGATTAAATAAATAAGCCCAATGTTTTAATAAATAAAAATAACTTGTCCAATAAATAAATAAGTCAATGTTTTAATAAATTTAAACAACCTGCTTGATATATAAATAACTGAAGCTTATAATCACTTAGTCAATTTATAACAGCTCAAGAAAGGACCCGAAAGGCAAATAGAATTAACTTTTTTAGTTCTGTGAAATCTTGTCATCCAATGACTCATCACCTTAACTAAGAATCATAGATAATTTCGCTAAATAAAGTGATTGAACTTTAATTCATATTTTGCTAAAACAATTAATCCTTCATGATGTACTAATTAAATTACCATATTACCCCTCTATGAAATATATTTCGTGGTTGAATCAAAGATGATTAACTGTCACTTTGTTCACCACATCTTTTTCCTTGAGTACCAGAATCAAAACCTCATGATTTATTCTAATGTACCCTGTGAGATTCAACTCATCCTTGCATATAGTTTCAGCTAAATACCACTGAAAACACTCGGGCTTGAGATACAGGATAATCATTCTTATTGATTCTAAAACAAGGAAAATTTCCTTATCTCTTTGTTCTCCTACAAAGGACTTGGACTCCTTCTTGAAGAGTGATTTTCCACAACTCTACATGTTGATTACCCAACATACAGAGAATGTATCACCAATAATTTGATCTCACTCTATACATCAAAGTAATCCTCACTTGACATCTGGTTCACAAATTTCTCAAGATTTAAAATAATATTTATAAGTCGTCGTGCACGCTCATCATTCTCTATGACAGTCATTATAGGAATGATGGCTCACGCGGTCCTGTTCAATGCATAGTCTTGTATAAGCCTACTTTGCTATAACACCAACTATGTCAACCTGAAGTCACTTTGCTTCATTCGATTAAGACAAATCATCAAGATTGACATGTTATAGTTTATGTGAAATTCCTGGTTCTACTTACGG
>FXXK01001145.1:94813-120731 GCA_900184695.1 Betula pendula | reverse complement strand
AATCCGCTTTTGGTGATTGAATTTTGTTTTCTGAAACCGTCTAATGTAGGATGGTATGCCAGATATTTATTCTTCTATGGTTGAGCAGTAGCATAGAGGAATCCGGGTTCCCTTTTGAACATTATCTATTTTTGCAATTTTCTGTTAGGATATTTCCCGAGTATGCGGGAGAGCGTTTAGAATCTTGGTTATGAGGCTAAGGGTAGCGACCGGTTGATAGTGGATTACCATTCATAGTTGAGAAGGTGTGTTGACATTGGGGAATCAAATCTAGGTGTTGCAGCTCAGAAGTTAATACAGGTTTTTGATCTCGATGATTAATTACTGTTACTCTAAATGGATTAGGTGGTTTCCTTTTTCCTTTTAGAGTTTTCAGTTTTCGAAGCGGCAGATGATCTAGTAATTAAATTCTGTCACCACTTGTTGAGATGTGTGTACTGGCTTAAATTTTTGAGTATTTTCAATTTAATATAAGGTGAGCATGCAGAGTCATTTCAACTAAAAAACTTTGAACTCTTCAATTAGGATTTTCCCATTTGAATTTGTATTACCTATTTGAACTATCGAAGAATTTATTGATATATGGGTTTATAATAGGCATAAACGCAGAGGTGGAAGTTCGAGGAAAAAGCAATGGAATGGAAATAGGGTTTTGGATTTTACGATTTGAGGGGGTTCGCAAAGTATTTCCAATGCATTAATGTCACGTTGGCTAATGCCTGTATACCTATGTAATATGTTATGCTTGCAAGTTTGTCGTAGCAATTACCTTATTGTGGAAGCTTTCCTTCTTGATCAGCGAACAAATTTACAACTTATGTTTACTATTGTTTTCGTTGTATAGGTGATTTATATTATCGGTGATATGGTATCTATATATCTATTTAGTGTTTCCACAATTTATAACTGCTATCCGAATAACATTTTTTTTATTACCAATCATTTACAAAATTCTTGAATTTTGATATAGGCATGCGGAGGAGTTACTCTGCTTTCTCGAGCTAGATGATGAAACTGAACATTAGATCATATGGGGGTGACTTATGCAGCATATAGTTTCCAACAACTTCACAATAAGAATCAAATAACAGGTAAATCTTTTCATATATTTTTTCTTTTTGTTGTTGAATTTTTTGCCAGATGAACTAGAACAAAACAATTGTTGTTTCCAATCTAGTTAAAAGAATGTTATTGGTCTCATTGTAAGTTTGGCTCTTGTAGACTACTTAAGTTGTCATATGGCCGATGAAGGGTTTGAAACTGGATGAAATTCATAGGGGCTCCCAAACATACTAATTTGGTCCCTCGCAAACAATTGGTTGTAAAACTTTTTCATTTTTGATTGGTTTGAAGTGTGGGAGCCACAAATCATTTAACTCTTTTCTTTCTGATGATTATAATGTTTTTAGTAGCATTAAAATTATAGACTAGAAAACTAATTAAGTTGTGTCTAGTATTTGGGTCAAAGTTATCTTACATGTCCATTAAAATTGAGGTGGAGCTAGGCTACAGGGTTGTTCGCGTTGTTATTGATTAGGGAGCGTTGCCATGGCAAGGTAAGGAAGTAAGCTGATGGAGAAGAAGGCCAAACTGGTCTATAGCGCAGTTAGCTTAACAAATAAATAAATCTCTTCATCCTTGATTCTTCCGCATGCGACGAGCTTCTATATTGTTACGAACATCTCATGCTCTAAAGATTGTTTTGTTTTTTTTTGTTGCTGCCTTGTACCTCTGCGTATTCGAATTGATGTGAGCATGGTTAATATGTGATGTATGTGAGCTAGGACTGCGCAGATGCGTATAAAAATATGGGATAACTAAAGAGGCCTAGAAGAAAAAATATGTGATGCCTAGTTATTTGTCCGATATCTACACATTGTTCCAAACTTAGATCTGGTTGAGGGATGGCATTGCGTCAAGAAAACATCCAACATCAACTAGCCATTTAGGTACCAAAATAATTGTTAGCCATCATGTACAAAATTATGCAAATGAGAAGAGAGTTGCGAAGTCTTGACATAGAAGGATCAAACAGTTATGTTCTGTAATGAGATTTACATAGTTTAAATGGTGCTCGTCCTGGCTGGAGAGTCTAAGATCGTTCTTCTCCTATTACAGGCATGGGAGCTTAATCTAGATCTTTCAGCTTGGGATACCTAGAAATGGCGGCTATCAAACCCATTAGAAAATGAAAATATAGGAAAATTATTCTCGTGACATCATTTCTATCTAAAAAAACCAAAAGAAAAGACAAGAGTGAAGGTTTAAGATTAAACACGAATATTAAAAACCCAGTCTTCCTGATTTATAATTTCCTCCTCATTGGAATTTGTTGTCCTTGTCGGAGGATCATAGCACTATTCTTACGTTTATTTGTAGTTTGATTTCAATTAATATCTTGCATTCAGAAACAAACCATATCCCATTCAAAAAGAACCCTCTTTCGTCGGATGGGAGATCATGTTAGTATTTTAGTGAGAATCGCTATCTTGCATAATCACAAAAGGGGCGCATTTCTCTTATCAATATTAAACTTCAATCCTTAATAAGAATATTTTGGTATGAATCAGCTTACTTAGCTGCTCTTGATCAATTCACGTTTCATGTCGAACATTTAAATACGAATGATTCTTTGGTTTAAGTTCTTCTTGCGTGCTTTGAGTGCTTGCTTCAGGCATTGAACTGGCCTGACAACGAGCATTCCATGTAACGAGCCCTGGAATATGTAAGTATAGAGTTAAAGCATATCTTGATATAGATTGGGAAAGGAATAGAAGGGCACTGAGGCAAAACAAGGAGAAAGATTCTACTTCGGATGTGTGTCTAAGGAGAGTAGGAAGTGATCCATCTTCAGTGTGTACATACAAAATTGGAATCTAAACATTGGAAATTATGGCTTCCAATTAGATTTTCCAACAAAAATAAATGATGTACTCTCAAACAAAAGTTGCAGGGGCAATTGAATCTCTACCAAAAAGAAGGACATCATTGGGGGATTTGAATATATTCAATCTCTTTGTTGGTTTCTTCAAAATAGTTGAACTTAAAGAATGAAAATCAACTATTTTATAGCTGACTTTTAGTTTCATAATAAAGGATAGTAGACTTGGAATTAGGCTTCTAAATTCAACATTATTTCCAGTATTGAAATGTCATAACATGCTTTATGACAATAGGAGTTATCATTGGATCCAACCTTGTACATTTATCACCTGGTTCTGAATTATACATTGAGTTAAGTGGCTTCTTTTGTTTGGATTTCAGATTATAACTTGGGCATTAAAAGGTGTGGTCCTTTCAGATTAACGTCTTCTCAATGGGGATATTCTATGAGAAGGGAAGTAACGAGCACTTGGATCCAGCCACTATTATGTGGACCACACAACACAGGTGGGCTGCTTAGCAATGTGGATCATTTCACTGGGGAGGCAATAATCCTAATACACAAGTACTTTGTTAATCCTCAATTCCCAAAGTATAGCTAGAGGCTGTTCCAGCAAGCTCGTTTCTACTGGTCCATTGCATTAGTATACTATGGCTTGGGCCTTAGGAGACAGGGGAACTCTTGTAAGCCTCAGTTGTTAGAAAAGCTTTTGCCAGACACTTCCACATGGAAAGTCTTGGACGCGTCTGTCTTTGTTTTATTATCAGGTCTATCTATTTTGAATTGTTCTTAGAATCAAAAGTGTTGTCTTTGGAATTGATTTCATACCTTCTAGTCTTCAACCCATAATATAATTTCTTTCAATAAGGCATGGTTTTTTTATGGAACAAAAAAAAACAAATAAGGTAGATTGTGTAGAAACAATACACAACACCTTGTTGGGATTATGATGGCGCACAAATGGGCTTGAAACAACGCAACAATCCCAGGTGGGTGTTTCTGACAAAGTATGATTTTAACAAGTGTTAAGATGTGATGTGTATGGGAGTAGTTTATCAAAATCTCAACCATTTTTTTTTTAATATATTTTGCATGATAAATTATAAATGATAAATAAAGTGTATATGATGATAACAAAAATGCCTATCAATGGTGATCTAATTTGTAGAATGCCAATTTTAAGAGATCATGATGGATATTACCTCGAATATGATGCATTATAGTCATTTGTGTTTTGTTTAAAGGTTTGACCTTTGTTTATTCCAGGGCAATCGTTTTAAAGGATTTTGACATACGAGGGAGTGGTGGAGGTCTCTTTGGCAAAACTGTTCAGAAGGAATTTCTTCCAGGTCCAGGGTATTCAAGAAACTACCTTGAATCCATCTTCTTTTGGGCTGGGATAAGGAACTGTGCAACTATTCAACCTATGACTTCTATTTCAGCAATCGGTGCTACCCCAGGGAATATAGTTGCAAAATTGTAGTTTAATTTCATAGATTTAAGAAGTGCTGCTCACACGGGTGAGTACCTTGTAAACTTGATGGCCTTGCTTTTTTGTATAGGTTTACACCTGATGGTTATACAACCTCCCAAAGCAGCCAAGAAGAAATAGGACTGGTCTGATCAGAGGTGTTGTTTTGTTGGTGGCTGGAGTTTTTAAGCTATCTATCTGGTTTTGGTGGGTTTCTTATTGTTCGAAGAAGAACTGCTCTACCAGGGTGATGCGGTAAGTCAAAATCATTTTGTACATCTTGCGCTGTCAGAAGTTCTTTATTTTTAGTCTAGAATTATAGAAATGCAAGTACTTTGCCTAGTTTGAAAGTCTATATTATGTATTTATTTGTGAGGTGGGCCTTTGTGACTTGCATTTGTGTTAAGTCAAAATGGGTGTTAATCATGTTTATGGACATAGCTTACAATTGCAGATTTTACCAAACCTACTTCTAATATTGTGCTAAATATACGAAACACACACAAATCTTATCACAAAGAGATAGGGAAAAATCATAAGTTCGCGATAAAGCACCCCATTCTATAGACATCTATATATATTTATTGCTTACCATGAATCGTGTCGCCATCTTTATCTAACAACATTTTTGGACTAACAATTGATTCGATTTTGCTTAACAAGAGGAGACGTATGCTCGATTAACTTTATTACTATCTTTTGCATTTCACTCACAAAACACTGAATCAATTGATTTAATTAGATATTTTTTTCTATTTTAAATTTCCATCTAGTCTTTTTTTAAATATATTCTAACTTCACCTCATCTCTCTTTAACTAAATAATCTTACATAAAGATTTTTATTCCCTTCTAATTAATCTTTTTTATTTTTCTACCTTTCTTTAAGTTAATTACTTATTCTAATTTTATACAAAAAATCTTTTTTACACCTATTTTCTGTGATTTCGTCCTTTGAGTCACCATCTTGACAGTAAGGTCTTTCACTGTTTGGATGTGTTCTGTTTATTTATTTTTCTAATATTTGCTTGCCTT
This sequence comes from Betula pendula, assembly GCA_900184695.1. Taxonomy (NCBI): domain Eukaryota; kingdom Viridiplantae; phylum Streptophyta; class Magnoliopsida; order Fagales; family Betulaceae; genus Betula; species Betula pendula. Next base: position 115,343 of record FXXK01001145.1, on the reverse strand, counting down.
TCTCTTTGTAGGTTGTGCATGTGCAGCGTCGCTTGGAGTCATGGTGGTGTGTGTTGTCTGTTGGTGTGAATGCCTGTCGTGAAACAAGATTTGTGTGTTGGTGATATTTTAGCGTGAGAAGTGTGTGAAGTGTGTGGAGTGCGGTGTGTGGTGATAATCTTGACCGGTTTGTGGTTCGGGTGTGTTGCTGCAGAGGGTGGGTGATATATAATAGCATGTTATTGATTACAGATGAGTGTGTGTAGTATGTGCTTTTGTGTGTTTGCCAAGAGGAGATATTTGTGTCAAGGTGGTTTATAATACCCCATTCTCAGTGTCCTACTATTTATGGTTTGCTAGTATCGTTTTTTCTGTGTTGTTGGCTCTGTATTGTTCTTTTTGACATATTTTTTTTGTATTGTATGGTACGTTTTTGACCTTATTTAATTTTAAAATATCAAGTTGGTGCATCAAGAGTTAATAAAATATGGTTTGTTTATGTTTTGTGACGCGCGTTTTTCGATCAAGACTGTAGTGTCCTTATAAAATTTACACTTGTTTTTCACTTTTGTGTTGTCTGTACAGTACTTAATTATTTTTTATTCCTTTTAGCGCTACGTGGGATTAGCTGTCGATCAGAGTGCTGTTTACTCAGTGATAAAAGAAGAAGTATTCGTATGGTGAAGCGGATGTCTCATTAATGTCATTATCTCAAATGGCTAGAGGTTCGATAGAAATCAATGGATTTTACTAAAAACGTTCTTTGAGAGTGGAAAGATGCAAATATATAGTTGATTAATTTTTTTTTTAAAATATTATATATAGTATACTACCGGGTAGTATATTATACCTTAATAGACTATATAAGTCTATAATATATCTATAATATGATATATTATATATTATATGTATAGTAAATTTTGAACCGGTGAGTTTGCAGCAATTTATTTTCATGATTGGGTTTGTAATTTTGGAAACTTCTTTCTCGTTGTGAAATGGGAGCTTACGAAAATCATATATGGCCGAGGTCTAGTTAGATCTTGAACGTGGAAATCATTTAGGAGTATTTACATTGATGATTGATAGAATTTGAGGAACATCTGGTGATAATGAGTAATATTTCAAATGTTCTGGTATTAGGAGGTTGTTACTTGGGGGGGGAAAAATAATTTGGTTCATTAACACACATTGGTGATTTTGTTTTAGTTTTTTGGGAGCATCAAATAATGGGGTTCATTCTTGTGATTTTCATTTTCTGCGCAGATTGTATGGCTTTTTTGCTGATCTATGTTAAATGAGATCTATAAGATTGATTAATTTTTTTGGATTTTATAGTTTGCTAGATGTGTTGTTTGTATCAATGGCGGAAAAAAAACTCTCGGAAACAGTTTGTTGGAATTTAACAATTGTGAACGTTGTGGGGCCAAAAGTTTGCTGGAATTTAGTGCTGGCAGACATTTAGATGGGATGACCTTGTCGTCCTGCTTCGATTACTTTCTTATTTGACTGGTATTGAAGCTTAAATTGAAACCGATTAGATGGCAGTACAATTTCACGGTGTGAAAGAAGATCCTTGTTTTTTATTTTATTTTATAGTAATAGCATGTAGTTGAATGAAAAGCACAAGGGAACCACAACCTAGTACCATTGAGTATTTTCAAGAGAAATCCTAATCTTAAGAAAAAGAACCGACAAAAAGTCAAAAATTTTGCAAATAAGAAACAAGACCTATTGTGCAGTATCTGAACAAGTTATACTGTAAAGCATAAAACTTTTGCAACTCTGTTCTTGATTTATACTATAAGACGGGGTATTGTGCTGGTTGGTTATGCATTGATGTACTTGGGCCATGCATTAGATAAGCGGTGTAAAAGAATAGTGGCGGTAAATAATGTAACTTAGCATTCCGACCTAAACTTCAGAAGCCAGTACACTTCTATTTTTTCTTCCTATGTAATAGATAACACACAATCTTCACAATGTCAGGATAGATGGACTTACATGGTTTGTCTTCTCAAAATAATATTTACTACTCCTAGTTTACATTTCTCCCTGATTCTTTTCTAATATTCCTTGAAGGCACCTGTTTGACACTCTTCATAATAAGGGACAAGTAACTCGTGACTGATGTATGGAGAAGAGTAAATATTCTAGATGAGTAGGGCATGAAACTTAAAATCGGTGTGGGTTGTCTTGACCTAAGTGAATACAACACTTATGCGATAAGTTGCACTAGCATAGACTTGCTTAAAAACACATTGTGTAATAATCTGCTGTGCAATACTAGCCCTCAATACCTTGCTCGAATGTTGTGTGAGTTAGTCTCGGAACCTGCTGATGTAAGCCATTTCGGATGGAGATAAGTATGTTATTGAAGTTTCCCTAGAGAATGAGACAGATATCTTAGGATTGCAGAATATCAACGTATATGGTAATGGTGTTGGACCGATGCGTCTTTGCTGGCGTTTGCGCGACTAACGCTCCTTTCCTCTTCTCTTCTTGCTCGATATATCGCGTCATCTACCTCACCACGCTCTCACTCTCATCGGTTGGATACTTTAAGATACACAAGGTCATCGACATCAAATTCCAGCTTGGCGGCGATTGTTATATCCACATAACTTTTCTGTCTACTTTTGAGCTGTGATTCATTCGCTTCCAAAATGTTGCAACCTTCTCTCTCGTGTCTCTTGTCATCATCTTTTGGCCCATATATTTGACTTTTGCCACATCATCCCAATACAAATGGCAATAAATTACATTTTCTATCCCATAATATATAGATGCTTCATCGTAGCCATGCAATCGTAGCTATACTGATATATTTGTTTGTGTAGGTCGAGGGATCTCGATAGTCTTATTAGGGTTAGATTATGTGTAATACTCGATAATAGTTGTTAACTCGTATTGGAGCAAGTCAAAGCACGCATTTATATGCTTCATATTAACATAGTCATCTTTTAGCCAATGGCGTGCGAGTTGAAGGTATCTACTATGGAGAATTGCCTTGGTTTTAATAGGTTTGGTAGGCGTCCAATAGCTAAAAACACAGTTTGGGTTCTCGTAAGCATGCTATGCATCACTTGGTCGAAAACTGGACGTGAAAGCTACGGAAGAGTATCGAAGGTTAGAAACTATGGAAACTCGTGAGTTCTCATCGCTCATGGTCAGCATCTGACAAGGAGTCTCTCCTCGTACATACCAATTGTACAGAGCATAGTTGTCTCGATGAAGTTATTGTCTCATTCGAAAATCTATCTATGTTGAGTCTTTGAGCGTGTCACATGCGACCCAAATATGTAAAGACTTTTGGCGCTTGCGGCCCTATTGTAAGCCATTATATCTAAGATATGACTATATAATAAACCTCCTGCCAATTACGTTAGCCGTGTCACTCGCTAAGGTTCATTAGGTCAGTAACCAACGATATACAATGAAAAGGCTTTCTAATTTAAACACCTTGTTCTTCGCATTCTCTCCATTTGTCCACATGAAGGATCATTCATATGGTTCGCTATTAGTTTTGTCTTTTTATTTTTTTTATTTTTTATTTTTTGTTCTCTTATAGTTAAGTCTCTGTACATAGACACTGATGTTTTGCAGCTATATTAATTGTTTATCACTGATAAGTCGTTGGCGTAGATTGAATTACATTCCTGTGCGCGCCGGACGTATAATTGCTCAATGCGTATTCAGTCACACTATCGCTTCAGTTCTGCATGCACCAAAACTTCCTCTTCAAGTCTTGGCTACATCTTTGTATTACGGCTGGAATGGATAGTATACTATCGATTTGTAACATATAAGTCTAACATGTTATAATTATTAACTAATAAACAGATCAACTAATAATTAGTACCATATTAACTAGTACTAATATATAAATTGATAAGTGTAACATTTTCACTAGTAACATATAAATCTAACATATTATAATTTTTAACTAGTACTAACATATTAAGTATTAATTAATAACTAGTAACATTTTAACTAATAAGTTATAATTATAAACTATATTATATGTCATACATGACTATGTAAGTAATTAATACTAGTATATTATATATAACTATAGTATAAATATATAATATGTAACCATATAATGCATGTTATTATTATAGTATATAACTCTTGTCTATAAGTAATAATATGTTATTATATTGAACTAGAGAGTAGAAACTATAATATATGTATAATGTGAGTAAGGAACAAGAAACCCTAGCCACGTCTGGACGGCTAGCTTACCTGTCCAGATGCCATTGCACAAAATACATTGTTGCCTATTAAAGACTGCTTTGCCTTAGTCTTTGATGCCTCTCTAAGACACGATTTTTAGAGCCTTCATAGATAGTTTTGAGAGACTAGTCCCAAGACCTTGTTGTGATACTACACAAGGTTCTTGGGTGTTGATTCTACGAAACTGTTTATCCCGAGATTTTTTGAAGGTGATTCAAGCCATAGTGTTGTTGTTGGGGATCACGCACTATGTTAACAAAAACATTGAGCAGTAGAAGACAAAAAAAATTAAACAAATCTAACTGATTTAGGATCGCAATAAACTTCAAAAGGAACATGCTTTTGATTTTCACAAGATTAAAGTAAAACACAAGTTAGATTTACTTACAAATCTTGTCGGCTTCTTCTTAGGCATATAGGGCCATTTGAATTCACCTTCACCTTTGCATCTTTGTGGTTGATGATCTTTGAAGTTGATGATGAAGAACGTAAAGAATACCAAAAACGGCATAAACACCAAGAGCTCCAAAATCTTCAAAGGATTGAAGAACTCCAAGAATGCGAAAAACGCGAAGAACATGAAGAACATGAACTTCATACAATCCAGGTCTTCTTCTTGATGGCTGAACATGACAGTGAGTGTGGACTTACAACTAGAAGCATGAGAATAATATTTCTTTTTTACAAAATTTCACTCTAATACCTTAATGCTTATTGTCTACAGTTTGTAGAGACTAGTATTCCTCTGAGTGAATTTTCTACTTCTGATTGAGCCTCTATTTATAATTGCAGGTCTGCTTGGAGAAGAGGTAAAGAGAGAGTTCTAGAACCTTCTAGAGACTAGGGCACATGGCCACAAGGGGAATTAAATGCCCTTGTAGTCGCCGACCAGCATAGCTCCCCATGCGCATGGGCCTTTTTTTGGACATTTGCATATCTTAAGCATACTAGAAAACTTTCCATAAAGCTTAGAGTAAGTGAAATATATATATAATCCCTCACGGTACTATTTACGTAGTCCCATTAAGTATATCTATCGATCACCTACTTACTGGATTTTAGTCTAGGATGTTGACGGACGACTTTGCACCAAAAGGTGCCATGTGCCATAGACTCTTTATCAATATTCTTTCATAAGTAATAGAAGTATTATAAAGATCCAACCAACAGGCAATCTTAACAAATTATAAGATATGAAAACTGAAATATTAAAGAACAGTTATCCGGGCATACTTAGCAAATAAACAAAATATGCAAACCCAAGAAAAATACATATAACAATTAAAAGCAACGACAACCTAATCCCGTAAATTAAAAATTCCCTCCGTAAGGAACACAAGGCTTAAGGCCAAGATGATGAACTTTTAATCACCCCGATTAGGCGAGACTCAATCTCATCATTAATGCTAGATAGATATTAATAAAACCCATTATTAATACTACTACGACATTAACAAATTGCTGGTTTTCTTCAGTATCTAATTTTAGGATAACATAGCTCCTTAGGGAGATTAATATCCTATATTAATCAAGTCTGCACCATCAACTAGATTCGTCATGATTGTCAAGTGACTCCACCTTGAGGTGATCGCCTTTGATTCATAATCACTTCTCCTCTATCCTTACCAGAGATCTACCCTGTAACCGCAAAATAAAAACACCCTCCTTAGGAAATACAAGGCTCAAGGCCAAGTAAAGGTGTCTTTACTTCACTATTACTGTAGACCTATGATGAAGATTGCGAGATTCAATTTTAAGAATCACTTTCCCACTTGATATTTTAAACCTATGGGTTTTGTTCTACTTACCTTTTAATTGGATTATCCTCCTAATCCTATAAGTGATCTTAATAAAATTAGGACACTTCTCTTATTAGGTATTCTAATTTCTTAGAATATTAAATCCAATACTTTTCCAAAATAGAAGCTCTACCTACCATGACATGGTTCTAATTAAAATTAGAAAACCATTTTTCCAAAAAGAAAACTATCATATATTAGGTCTTTGGAGTTTTGAACTCTCACTCATACTAAGGAAATTACAACCCTTAATTCTTTTCCAATCTGAAAATTACTTTATATAAATGGAAACCTTCCATCCATAATATTTTAGAATATGAATATTCTATAAATTTCACGACTCATATTCTTAGGGTTCTTGAATTAAGGTTTGGAAAAACCCTTAAACTATCCAAAAGGCTTGCCGCCCCTAAGGTGTGTTACACCTCAGGTATTGCACTAAAAGGTGGCAACCTGGCCTCCACAAACTAGTGGTGCCATAGCCATAGATTAAATCCATGGCTATTACCCATTGCATGGTCATGAGTAAAACTCACATCCTTGCATGCATAGTGATTAAATCATTATGCAACCAAACATCAAAACATGAATGCAACTATGATTCAATGAAAACATATATATTAAAAATCATTGACAACATGGAAACCATGCACTCAAAAATCAAGACAACATTGATTTCCTTTACATATATTTTTAAACTTAAGAACTTAAAATAAAATTTTAAGTTTTACCTTCTAAAAATACATCTAATAAACTAGAAACCTATTTTCTTTTTATCACAAATATGTTATATACCACTTATAATCATATTCCACAATCGAGGAAATTTCTTTCCATCATTATGCATCAAAAGAAGACCCTACAAGTTTAACCATGCACCAAGAATTTAAAATTCCAAAATTGGTGCACGTTGGAAAACTTTGAAACTGTGTTTAGAAAAAATTCAAAACACTAATCTGAATTTTCCACCACATTAACCAACCTCATTACATGTGAAATCAACAGTCACTTTAATTTTTAAGCATAAATAAATCATGCATAAAAATTAAAACAAAACAGTCATTGCTGTAAATTTGAAAAAATAGATTTTGTCAACGAATGAAAAACATATCAAAAACTATTTGAAGAAAATTCGAAACTTGAATCTGATTTTTCCATTGCATCACACACAATTTTTTTTTGCAGAAAAAAATCCCCAAATAATTATCAGTTGTTTAAGGCACTAGAAAAAATTCGTAATTATAACAGCCCCTGCTATAAAATTACAGCAACACTGTTTCACATGGTAAAAGATAAATAAAATATCAAACATGTTCCTATTGATTTGAAACGTTCCAAATCAAATCCTTACATGTTAATAAACATGTTTAAGGTTGAAGAACGAACAATTAATTTCATCAGAGCTGTTAGAATAAAAATCCAACACAAACAACATGCATAACCGAATTCAACTTGTTGAAAATAAAAAACATGTATCTTGAAGATCACTTTGATACCTATTGTGAGGGATCATGCAAAAACTATTGGGAATAAATATGCAAATCAAAGAATTGCGCAATGGAAAATAATCTATTCTCTACTAAGGATCTACTCTATGAAGAACATGCGAAGAACATAGCTATTAATAATTATACTAGTTAGAACATAAAATTACTTACTTGCTAACTAGGGCCACGCCTTGGCTATATGAGCGATGAATCCTCTCCTCGACAAATGCTTTAAGAACTCCTCAGATCTTCTCACTAATGACTAGAAATAATCAAGAGTGTAGGTCTTTTTAGCTCTTCAAAATTTTAATTTAACTCTCTAAATAAATATTCAAGGAGTGCTTGCAATTCTGAGCAAAGGCTAAAATAATTGTGTTGGAGTATTTTTGATTGAGCCACGGGGTCCTCTATTTATATTCTTGAGAAGTGCATCAGAGAAATAAAATAAGCAATATGGGACTGCCACCATAAGGAGATGGACTGCTAGGGTTAGAAACCCTAGCCTCCACTGCACCTTCTAGAAACCCTAGAAGGTGCCGCACAGTGCCAAGGAAATAATCCCTGGCTTGTGCGTCACTTTGGATGCAAGGTGGGCTTGGGTTTTATCCTAAGCCCAGCTTACTTAATTATTAATTTCTTGCACAGTTCTTTTCTCTTGGGCCTATATTTTATTTAATTAAAACAACCTGCTTATTAAAATAATAAGCCCATGTTTAAATAAATAAAATAACATGTCCAATAAATAAATAATAGGCCTGTTTATGGTTAATTTATAATAGCTTGATAAGGGACCTAAAGAGAAAAATATTTTCGACTCCAATAGTATTCGACTATCACGAGTCACTATTAATTACAATTGATGCCACTACATTATTGTAACTGTACTCCGGAGAATAGTCTTGATTAAATCAACAAAGTTCTCTTTGACATTTACTACAAGTTTGATTCCTCCATAAAGTCCTCCATAAACGAATAAGGACTGTGATACTGTCACACTATATTCTTTACCTCTTAATCCTTGTGTACCGGATTTCTATTATCTTATTATTCTCTCTCTTGTGAGTGTCCACCCACTAGGTCTATATTTTGGAGTTAACCTTACCAAAATACTTTGATTAAAGACTTGAGAATAACACTGAATAAAATCCTATTCAAGGGGACACTTCTTGTCCTTCTTTCCAGAAGAAGGATTTTGATTCCCTATTGAGTAAAACTCTGCTCATGATGCTACATGTGATCACCCAACATAAAGATAATGTTGACCCACATTTAAGGCATCAATCTACAATGTATCAAAGCAAAGACACTTGACATCTGAGTTCGCTTTCTCTCATGATTTAGAATCTCAAGTATAAATAGTCTGAGAGTTATATCTTTTCCAGAGATAGTATTTTAATAGAAAAGATAACCTCTGGTCCGTTCAATGTATATCTTCCTTATACACCTACACATCAACTCGAAGTATTCACTTCACTTGATTAAGATAAATCTCACAATTGATGCGTAACAGTCTTACTCAATCGAATGTCCAGTTTCATCATGACTGCGAACAAACGATTTTAGAATACAAGGCTTATTGTCTTAGACCTTGTGTGACAAATGTTGGAACTAGTGTCCAAAACTCCAATTGATCATATTGTATTAAGCATTATAATGAGTTCTGTTAAATTCCCTGAACTAATATATGAATAATAGGCATGATTTGTAGTTGTCTTGGATTGCATAATGTGTAGTATGCATGTAGACATTCCCTAAGTTGCATTGTATTTGATTATGGTGTGAGTAATGGATCTTTATCACTCAAAAAACCATAGTTGAAATTTTCCCTTGTGACTTATTAAATATTTGTTCGTAGTCATAAGTGAAACTGGGAATTCCACCTAGACTATAACATTTCAACCTTGATGATTTGTCTTGATTGAGTGAAGCAGTGCAGCTTCAGGTAAACATAGTTGATGCTGTGGCAAGGTAAGGATATACGGGGTTGTGCACTGAACAAGACCTAATGGGCCATTGTTATTCTAGTATTAACTGTTATAGATAATGATGTGCATGAAAGACACTTGATTGCATATTACTCTAAATCCTGAGAAGTTTGTGAACCAAATGTCAAGTGATGATTTCTTTGATGCATCTCAGTGAGATCAAATCAATGGTCATACATTCTTTATACATTAGGCAATCATCATGTAGCATTGTGGCAGATCACTCTTCAAGAAGAAGTCCAACTCCTTTGTAAGTGAACAAAGTGATAAAGGATATTCCCCTTGTTTTAGGATCAATGAGAATGGTCATCCCGAATCTTAGGCCTAAGTAGTTTCAGTGGTATTTAACTAGAACGATGTACAAGGATGAGTTAAATCTCATATGGTACATTGGGATGATTCATGAAGTTTGGATCCGGGTACTCAAGGAAAAGAGATAGCGAACATAGTGACAGTTATACTCATCTTTGTTTACACTATGGAATATGATCCATAGAGGGGTAATATAGTAATTTTAAGATTGTTGCAATAGGATTAATTATTTTTAGCAAAATATGAATTAGAGTGCAGTCACAATTATTTAATGAAATTAATTGTGATTCTTTGTCAAGTTGATGAGTTATTTAATAACTAATTTTCAATGGAGCTAATTTTGTTTTCCTTTTGGGTCCCTTCTTGATCTATTGTAAATTGACTAGTATTTTGATGAGTCATTATTTGTTTATTTAATTGCATATGTTTTTATTTAAATAAGAAATGGGCCAGAAATTAATATTGAAATTAATTTGGTCTTATTTTATTTTAATAAAATGAGCTTAAGAATTAATTCTTAAGAGTTATTTGGTTTGAACAATTTTGGGCTGAGGAATTTAATTCCTAGAGCTCAGTCCAGAGATAAAGGAGTATTAAGCTGCAAGAGGCCAGTCCAAGCCCATACAAGGAAAAAGAAGCATGTGGACTAGGGTTAAAACCCTAGCCGTAGCCGACTACATGGGGAGCATTATAGCTCCCCATGGCTGGCGGCTACAAGGGGAGTAATTCCCCTTGTAGCCGATTCCCCAGGGTTTTCCCTAAGGTTCTAGAAACTTCTTTTTACCTCCTCTCTAAGTAGGCTTGCAATTATAAATAGAGACTCAGTGAAGCAGTTTTACTCACACTCTGAAATTACAAATTCTTGTGACTACACAATAGAACTTCATGTTCTTAGTTCTTTAGATTAGTGAATAAATTAATAGAAGAGAAATTATTTTCTATTGCTTCAAAGGGTGAGACCACACTCATTGTCATATTCAGCCATCAAGAAGAAGATCCGAAATTCTCAAGAACAAGTGTTCTTCGAAGTTTATCTTGTTTTTCATCAATCTTTGAAGTTCTACATCAAGTTCTTTGAAGACTAGAAGTCCATCTTGGATTCTCTGAAGATTGGTGTTCTTCACGTTCTTCACAAAGCTTCATCGCCTTCAAGGATCTACTATGAAGAAGATGAAGAAATCACATGAAGAAGAAAAACCAAAATCTCCTAGCCTCCTTGAAGAGGCTGAAGAACTATGTGAGTAAAATCATTACTTTACTTTTAATTTGATTTTAGAATTGATCAAAGCACATTTGAACTTGAAGTTCATGACCCTAGATCATAGAAAAATTTATATTCCGCTATGCAATGTTTTCTTACGATTTCATGCATGATCCCCAAAAACAAAACCTTACTCATACATATAGACCATATTCAATGCATTCTCTGGACCTTTCGTATGGAGATAATCAAAAAGATCATACAAAAGACTATATGTCCATATGCTCAAATATATATGTATTTGAGTCTCAAGATTCAAATACATATATATTTGAGCGTATGGCATATAATCATAAAAAATATATAAAATACTATATGCCATATGCCATATGTATAATCATAAAAGACCTTTCTCTTATGATTTAGAATCTCAAGTTTAAATAGTCTGAGAGTTATATCTTTTCCAGAGACAGTATTTTAATGGAAAAGATAACTTCCGGTCCGTTCAGTGTATACTACCCTATACACCTACACATCAACCCAAAGCATTCACTTCGCCTGAATAAGGTAAATCTCACAATTGATGTGTAATAGTCTTACTCAATGGAATGTCCAGTTCCATCATGACTGCGAACAAACGATTTCGGAATACAAGGCTTATGGTCTTAGACCTTGTGTGACAAAACCTCACTCACACCCATAGACCATATTCAATGCATTCCCTTGACCTTTCGTATAGGGATATGTTGGGGATCATGTGATAAAAATATATAAAAACTTTAGACATCAACATGCGCTACGGAAAAACAAAAAACATGTGATCGTAGCATACTTTAAGAGGAAACATCGCATTTGATTATTCTAGACAATAGGAAAAACAACAAGTTTGTTGTTACTTACAAATCATGTGGGCCTCTTTTAGGCATTTAGAAATATTTGCATGAGGCTTTGAATCCTTCTTCATACTTGTTGTTGATGATCTTCAAAAGTTGAAGAATAATGCCAAGAATGTCAAGAACTTTTAGATCTTAAAGATCTAAAACAATAGATGACTTGAAGAACCTTCGAAGAACACGAAGAACAAAGTTCTTCAAACTTCAGATCTTCTTCTTGATGGCTAAATATGATGTGAGTGTGGACTCACAACTAGAAGCACAAGAACTCCCTTGAATATTTTTCCCACACCCTCAACTATAATGTAGCTCTCAACTCTTTATTGTTGTAATTGTGTTTCTCAAGGTTTTTTGTTGTGCTTCTTATGATCGTCTACTTATAGATTAAGGTTTATTTGAAGAGGAGGTGGAGAAAATTCTAGAATCCAATTACGGTATGTAATTGGAAAATAAAATAAAATCAAAATCCTAGAAAAATAGGATTACAAGCCACTAGATGATTTCTCCTTCAGTGGCCGTCGCCAAGGGGGGGAGAAAACTCTCCCCTTGGCCGACTTATGGCCGTCGACCATGGGGGGAGATAATTCTCCCCATGGCCAACCTAAGGGCTAGGGTTTTCCCTTAGCCTTTGTCTCCCTTTGGACTTAGCTTTGGGCCCATTTGGTTTCACCTCTTTGGNTTCAATGCTCATTCCCTTTGGACCAAGCCTAGGAATTAATTCATTTGGCACAAACCTCTTCACACAAGGCTCTTAGAAATAAATTCTCTTTGCCCAAGTTTTTAATGAAATAAATTAAGCTTGAATAAAATTCAAAGCCTAGTTTTATTCAAATAAAAACAACCTAAATAAATAAATCCATTATAAAATATCTGAGGAACATATTTACCTTAGTCAATTTATATCAGCTCAAAAAGGGACCTGAAGGAAAATAGAATTAACTATTTAGTCCATTGTGAAATCTTATCACCCAATGACTCATCACACCTTACTAAAATCATAGATGATTTCACTAAACAAATGTGATTACACTCTAATTCATATTTTGATAATATACAATTAATTCTTCGTGACATACTTATTAAACATAATACCCCTCCATGGAACTTACTTTATAGTTAAAACAAAGATGATTAACTCTCACTTTGTTACACTATATATTTTTCCTTGAGTCATCCTGGATCCGAACTTCATGTTTCATCTCATTGTACCTTGTGAGATTCATCTCACCCTTGTACATCTGTTTCAAGTAAATTCTACCAAAACTCACTCAGGCCTGAGATACAAAATAAAACATTCTTATCAATCCTAAAAGAAGGGGAATGTTCCTTATCTCTTTGTTTAACCAACAAAGGATTTGGATTCCTTCTTGAAAAGAGATCTTCCACAATGCTTCATGTCTATCACCCAATGTATGGAGATGTTGACCAAGTCAACTAGTCCTCACTCCATAATACATCAAAGTGATATTCACTCAGACATCTGGTTCACTAACTTCTTAGGATTAAGAGTAATAGTTATAAGTTGTCATGCACGTACATTTATTTTTTTTGACAGTTATTAGAAAGAACAATGACTCAAGTGGTCCTGTTCAGTGCATAGCCCTNTCTCTTTGTTTAACCAACAAAGGATTTGGATTCCTTCTTGAAAAGAGATCTTCCACAATGCTTCATGTCTATCACCCAATGTATGGAGATGTTGACCAAGTCAACTAGTCCTCACTCCATAATACATCAAAGTGATATTCACTCAGACATCTGGTTCACTAACTTCTTAGGATTAAGAGTAATAGTTATAAGTTGTCATGCACGTACATTTATTTTTTTTGACAGTTATTAGAAAGAACAATGACTCAAGTGGTCCTGTTCAGTGCATAGCCCTATATTTATCCCAACTTGCTATTACACCATCATGTCAACCTGAAGTCTATCCCTGCTTCACTGGATCAAGACAGATCACCATAGTTGACCATGATATAGTCTAGGGTAGAATGTCCAGTTCTACCTTATGACTACGAACCATAAACACTTTATAGATTACAAGCATCCTTTGACTATGATCTTCCTGTGTGCTAAAATACTTTACTCACATCATAGTCAAATACAATGTAACCTAATGACCTTTACATACATATATCGGGTGAATATTCAAAATGTTGGGAATTATGCTCCATGTTAACAAGAAACATGGTATAGCACAGCAGAAACATAACAAAAATTTTTAAACAAATCTAACTGATCTAGGATCGCAATAAACTTCAAGAGAAAGCATGCTTTTGATTTTCAAAAGATTAAAGTAAAACATAAATAAGATTTACTTACAAATCCTATCGGCCTCTCCTTAGGCATATAGGGCTATTTGAATTCATCTTTGCATCTTTGTTGTTGATGATCTTCGAAGCTGATGAAGAACGCGAAGAACACCATGAACGCCATAAACACCAAAAGCTCCAAAATCTTCAAAGGCTTGATGAACTCCAAGAATGCGAAGAACATGATGAATATGAAGAACATGAAGAACATTGTTCTTCATAAATCCAGATCTTCTTCTTGATGGCTGAACATGATAGTGAGTATGGACTCACAACTTGAAGCAAGAGAATAATATTTATCTTTTACAAAAATCACTCACTTAACACCTCAATGCTTATTGTCTACATTTTGTAAAAAACTTGTATTCTAAGTGAAATTTATGCTTCTGATTGAGCCTTTGTTTATAGTTGTAGGTCTGCTTGAAGAAGAGGTAAAAAAGAGAAATCCAAAAGCTTCTAGAAGCTAGGGAGCTGCGGCCACAAGGAGAATTATTTCTCCTTGTAGCCGCCGGCCATGGGGAGCATTATGCTCCCTATGCGCATGGGCTAGGTTTTTAACCCTAGCACAGTCCTCTCTTATAACTGCTTGGACCCCTTGGTTTTATCCTCCAAGCCCAATGCTTCTTTTCTGTGAACTGTGCTCTAAGAATTAATTCCTTAGCCCAAACATCTCCAAACTAATGGCCCTTGAGAAATAAGTTCTGTAGCCCATGTTTAAATAAATAAAACAAACCAAATTAATATAAATATTAATTTCTGGCCCATGTCTTATTTAAATGCAATTAATAAATAAATAAATAACTAAAACTCATAATCACTTAGTCAATTTAAAATAGCTCAAGAAGGGACTCGGAAAAAAAATAGATTTAGCTACTTTAGTCCCATGAAATCTTGTCATCCAATGACTCATCACCTTGACAAAAAATCACAAATAATTCTACTAAATAAATGTTATTGAACTCTAAATCATATTTTACAACAAACAATTAATCCTTCATGACGTACTTACCGTATTACCCCTCCATGGAATATATTCTACGGTTGAACCAAAGATAATTAACTGTCACTTTGTTCACCACAATCTTTCCTTAAGTACCCGGATCCAAACCTCATCATTTATCCCAATGTAACTTATGAGATTAAACTCATCCTTGTACATAGTTTTAGTTAAATACCACTGAAAATGCCAGGACCTGAGACATAGGATAAACATTCTTATTGATCTTAAAACAATGGGAATTTCCTTATCTCTTTGTTTACCTACAAAGGACTTTGACTCCTTCTTGAAGAGTGATCTTCCACAATGCTACATGTTGATTATCCAACATACAGAGAATGTGTGACAACATAATTTGATCTCACTCTATATATGAAAGTAATCCCCACTTGACATCTAGTTCACAATCTTCTTAGGATTTACAGTAATACTCATAAGTCGCCATGCACGCTCATCATTCTCTATGACACTCATTATAGGAATGATGACTCAAGCGGTCATGTTCAGTGCATAGCCTTGTATAAGTCTACCTAGCTATAACACTAACTATGTCAACTTGAAGCCACACTGCTTCACTCAATTAAGACAAATCATTAAGGTTGACATGTTATAGTCTAGATGGAATTTCCAGTTCCACTTATGACTACGAACAACACTTTAATAAGTTACAAAGGACTTTTGACTATGGTCTTCGTGTGACAAATATCATGACTCACACCATAGTCAAATTCAATGCAACTTAGGGACTATCTACATGCATATAACCGGTAAATATACAAAACCACATATATGCTATGTAAAATAATAATAAGTATGCTCAAAGTTCAATAATCAAATCAGAGAATAATCAACAATACATTACATCCAAAATATCTTTATGATTAATTGGAGTTTTGGACATTTATGCTAAAATACTTTACTCACACCATAGTCAAATACAATGTTGTTGGAATTAGTGTCCAAAACTCTAAATTGATCATATTATATTTAGCATTGTAATGAGTTATATCAAACTCCTTGATCTTATATATGAACAATAGTCATGTTTTGTAGCTGTCTTGGATTACATAATGTGTAGTGTGCATAAAGACATTTCCTAAGTTGCATTGAATTGATTATAGTGTGAGTAATGGATCTTTATCACCCAGACGACCATGGTCAAAATTTTTCCTTGTGACTTATTAAATATTTGTTCGTGGTCGTAAGTAGAACTAGGAATTCCACCTAGACTATAACATGTCAACTTTGGGATTTGTCTTATTTAAATGAAGCAGTGTGGCTTCAGGTTGACATTGTTGGTGTTATGGCAAGGTAAAGATTTATGAGGCTATGCACTGAATAGGACCATATGGGCCATTGTTATTCTATTATTAACTGTCATAAATAATGATGTGCATAGTAGAACTTGATTGCATTTTACTCTAAATCCTTAGAAGTGTGTGAACCAGATGTCAAGTGGTGATTGTTTTGATGTATCTCAGTGAGATTAAATCGATGGTCATACATTCTTTGTACATTGGGCAATTATCATATAACATTGTGGCAGATCACTCTTCAAGAAGGAATCCAACTCTTTTGTAAGAGCTCAAAGTGACAAGGTATANGAATAGGACCATATGGGCCATTGTTATTCTATTATTAACTGTCATAAATAATGATGTGCATAGTAGAACTTGATTGCATTTTACTCTAAATCCTTAGAAGTGTGTGAACCAGATGTCAAGTGGTGATTGTTTTGATGTATCTCAGTGAGATTAAATCGATGGTCATACATTCTTTGTACATTGGGCAATTATCATATAACATTGTGGCAGATCACTCTTCAAGAAGGAATCCAACTCTTTTGTAAGAGCTCAAAGTGACAAGGATATTCCCCTTATTTTAGGATCAATAAGAAAGGTCATCCTGAAACTTAGGCCTAAGTGGTTTCAATGGTATTTAACTGAAATAATGTATAAGGATGAGTGGAATCTCATAAGGTATATTGGGATGATTTATAAAGTTCGGATCCGGGTACTCAAGGAAAGAGATAGTAGACAAAGTGATAGTTATACTCATCTTTGTTTTCACTATGGAATATGATCCATGGACGGGTAATTTAGTAAATTCAAGATTGTCGCCAAATGATTAATTGTTTTAGCAAAATATATGAATTAAAATGTAGTCATAATTATTTAGTGGAATTAATTGTGATTATTAGTCAAGGAGATTAGTTACTT
This sequence comes from Betula pendula, assembly GCA_900184695.1. Taxonomy (NCBI): domain Eukaryota; kingdom Viridiplantae; phylum Streptophyta; class Magnoliopsida; order Fagales; family Betulaceae; genus Betula; species Betula pendula. Next base: position 97,926 of record FXXK01001145.1, on the reverse strand, counting down.
AATAACTAGTTTTTACGAGACTAATAGAGCTAATTCTATTTTCCTTTCAGGTCCCTTTTTGAGTTGTTGTAAATTGACTAGTTATTTTAATGCGTCAATTTATTTATTTAATTGCATATATGTTTTTATTTAAATAAGACATGGGCCAAAAATTAATTTGGTCTTGTTTTATTTTAAATAAAATGGGCTTAAGAATTAATTCTTAAGAGTTGTTGGGTTTGGATAGTTTTGGGCTAAGGAATTTAATTCCTAGAGCTCAGTCCAGAGAGAAAGGAGTATTGGGCTGCAGAGGTTAGTCTAAGCCCATACAAGGAAAAGGAAGGAAGTGGGCTAGGGTTAAAACCCTAGCCCTGCTGACTTCATGGGGAGCATCCTAGCTCCCCATGGCTGGCGGCTACAAGGGTAGTAATTCCCCTTGTGGCCAATCCCCAAGGTTTTTCTTAGGGTTCTGGAAACTTCTTTTTACCTCCTCTCCAAGTAGACCTGCAATTATAAATAGAGACTCAGTGAAGCAGTTTTACAGACTACTACAATTTCAGAGAAACCATCAGACTCTGAAATCACAAACTCTTGTGACTACTACAATTTCAGAGAAACTATTAGACTCTAAAATCACAAACTCTTGTGACTACACAATAGAACTCTATGTTCTTGGTTCTTTAGATTAGTGAGTAAATTAATAGAAGAGAAATTATTTTCTATTGCTTCAAAGGGAGAGACCACACTCTTTGTCATATTCAACCATCAAGAAGAAGATCCAAAATTCTCAAGAACAAGTGTTCTTCGTATTCTTCGAAGTTCATCTTGTTCTTCATCAATCCTTAAAGTTCTATAACAAGTTCTTTGAAGAACTAGAAGTCCTTTGAAGATCTTGGAGTTTCTCAAAGCTTGGCGTTCTTCACGTTCTTGGCAAAGCTTATTCACCTTCAAAGATCAATTACGAAGAAGATGAAAAAATTACAAGAAGATGATAAACCAAAATCTCCTAGCCTCCTTGAAGAGGCAGAAGAACTATGTGAGTAAAAACATCATTTACTTTAGTTTGTTTTTATATTGATCGAAGCATGCTTATACTTGAAGTTCATGATCCTAGATCATAGAAAATTTTTATATTTTGTTGTGCCATATTTTCTTATAAATTCATGCATGATCCCCAACAAATGTAACCTAAGGACCTTTACATACATATATCGAGCAGGGCCGGCTCGATACATTTTGGGGCCTAAGGCCATAAGTTTAAAAGAGGCCTTTTTTTAAAAAAAAAATAATAATAATATTAACATAATATAATATTTTATTTAAAAATCATTATTCTCTCTTTTTGGGATGTGAAGCCCACATCATTAACTCATAATCTGAACATATCACATCAGAGTTAATAACATACACACAGCGGAAATAAATGCATAACATGTAAGAGAAACATAACTTGGAGCTAACATAAACTATATACAACAGTTTTACAACACATGCTATACAACAAAAGAAAGGCTATCAAAAATGCCACATACGGCATAGCCAAAGTACATCAATCTGTTTTTACATATACAACAACATGATATACAACAAAAACTAGACTACTACAAGAGTCTATACAAAATACCCAATGGGCGTACATCGCCCTCAAACATAGTATCCCAAGTAAGCAGCATTGGATCTTCATCAAGATTCGCTGTACCTTCAATCATAGTATCATCTATGCAATCATAGATATCATCCATGATTACATAGGAGAACGACAGAAGAAAGGGTAAGTCAACAGTTCATAAAAAATGAAGACTCTCCAAAGGTTTTCGCATTGAGCCAAACTTTTATTTATATAATCACTTACAATATCAGCCACTCAACTTCATAAAAATATTCTTCTTTCATTTATAAAACTCAGTGTAGCTAATGAAGTAAATAACATATTCATAAAGCATTTTGAATCATTATATATAACTGTGAATGTATGCATATGCTCCAAAATACATTTGAATACGTATACATATAAATCATCTAATGCATATTTTGTACATAATAAAAGTCCATAAAACATCATATGCAATCTAGCTGTAAACGTATACATAAGTTTTTTCCCATTGAGAATCTTATGCATACCAATACATCTAGCATGAAATACCTTTTAAACCAATATGTATAAATAATCAAGAACAATGCAATGCATGCTTTAATCTTCCACTTTCCTTTATTTACGTAATGTGTACAGCATGCTTAACGGACTTAGCCCGAGCAAACTGCACACACCAGCCTCAAGGACAACTCCCTAGCCTTGCTCATAATGGGCCCAACCCTAGCACTTTTCATAACTTTCATCATAATGGGCTCAACCCTTTTCTTTAACTTTCATCTTATGGGCCCAGCCCTCTTCTTTATCTTTTAAGTATTAGCCCATGTTCATGCTCGCACATCAATACACATGCTCATGTCAATGCATTTACAAATCTCAACAATCATGTCTCAACAACTGAAATTAAATTAATTCTCATTCAACATAAGCTCAAAATCTCAAAGCAACAAAGTAATCAATAATCATAGTATCTTTTCATATCTTAATGCTTTCAAAATCACAACAACAATATCAATCATATCTCATCAAATATTTCATAAAACATTGAAAGTATTAAGTAATAATAAATCATTCTCAAACAACATATGAATGACTCGACTTTTCTATAGCTTTAAACAATCTTTAAAGACATTAAAATTCTATTCTTTTTCAACTTGTTTAGCATCATTAAAATATCTAAAATCATTCAAAAACATAAAACGTAATTCATCCTCAGTGAGTAAAGATTACGCACCTTAATCCTTTGATGCTTATTGGTTACTAACACAACCTTTAAACCACAAAAAGCTGCAATATCACATTGCATGCAATTCTTAGACATAATCTATAACTCACAACACAATTTATAAGAATACACAAGTGCTTAACAACATCATAAGCACTAACCCCATAATTACTCATAACTTGACGAGACTCGAATCACAAACCCATAAGCAGTTCATTATGGATATATGCAGAACTACACAAAACATAGTTGAACTAGAACACTTACCATAAATATACGAAGCCCGATCAATGGAACTTTGATCTAACGGTAAAACTT
>FXXK01001145.1:74979-94636 GCA_900184695.1 Betula pendula | reverse complement strand
CAACATGCATGCCATATAGCTTAATCAAAAGTGGATAAACTCAAATTTGAGAATTTACCTCAAATGATCGATTAGAATAATGATCTAACACCGAGGAATACTTTGCCGGTGTTGGATTATACAATAGAACACTTAAAAGATCATCATCTAAGAGTTTAGGTGAAAGCCCATAAGAGAGAAGGGAGCTTTTGGTCGTTCCAAGTGATAAAAATGGAAACTGAAACTGAAACTGAAATTTCGTGTTTCAGTTATATATAGTCCAAAAGCTGACATAGCCGGTCGAATAGATAAATAGGCCGGTCGATCGCCCTTTTATAGAATGGCTCGATTTCATGTGATGGAGCAAGCCGGTTGAACGGATAAATAGGCTAGTCGAACGGACACATGCAAACCGTTCAAACGCCCATTGGAATGGACGTCTCGGTGGCTCCAATTTTAATTTCTAAAATGGCCCGGTTGAACGCCCATTGGAACGACCATTGGAACAGGTGGCTCGTCCGGTCAAACAGAAATTTGATCGGTCGAACGGGCACTCTGAACTAACTTTAAAAATTTCTGTGTTCAGCATCCCTACTCAACAGCATACACTTATTTTCATTGTAAATATTTAAGTAGAAGAAATTACTTTAAGTTTACAATGTAAATAAGGAAATACCCTATGTTTGGATTCAAATAAAAATACTAGAAAATCAAATTTCAAACAAATCAGAATATGAAAATCCAGTTTTAGTACAAAATAATAATTTTGCGGCTCAGTTAAAAAATGACCCATCGTAAAACTCTATGTAAACCTCATAGTAAAATCCCATAAAATCACAATATGCTATTCAATGCATAGGAACAAAATCAGTAAATTATATTCAAGGATTCTCAATTTGGCGAAAAGTCATTTTTCATACTTAGCTAAATTTTCCTGAAACTTAAATCCAATACGCCTTCATATTTCAAAACTCAAGCATAAGATGCATAAAGGGTTCATTAACTACTTAAAATCCTAAAACCATATCATGGATATAACATGTCACAAATATATTTAATCAATGAATAAAACTTTATTCATAACAAAACTATAATGTCAACCGTATCACAAATTGGGATTTATGGCATAATCCCCAACAATCTCCCTTTTGCACTCAATTCCAATTGAGCATACATTTGACTCCCATTCCCTCCAAGTGAGCATCGAAAACTCTCTAGGGCAAAGTCTTAGTGAATGGATCTGCCAAATTTTCTGCTAATGAAATTTTCGCCACAATTGTATCTCCCCGCACCACTATCTCTCTAATGAGATGATATTTGCGCTCTATGTGTTTCCCTCTCCTATGGTTCCTTAGCTCCTGGGATTGTGCAACTGCTCCACTGTTGTCACAAAACAACGTTCAAAACTTCCTCATCACATCAAGATTTGCTAAGAACTTCCTGAGCCACACTGCTTCCTTTGTTGCCTCACTGGCCGCAACGTACTCAGCTTCTATAGTGGAGTCTGCAATACAAGACTATTTGACACTTCTCCAACTAATGGCTCCTCCTTCAAAGGTAAGGACATACCTCAAGGTAGATTTCTGGGAATCACGATCTAACTGGAAGTTAGAATCTGTGTAACCAGTAGTTATCAAATCCATACTTTGGTAAACAAGCATATAATCACTCGTTTTCCATAGATACTTGAGTATATGCTTAACTGCTACCCAATGTTCTGGACCAGGATTTGATTGATACCTGCTAACCATGCCTACCACAAAAACATATGTTAGGTCTAATGCATAACATGGCGTACATAAGACTCCCACTGCCGAAGCATAGAGAATATTTCTCATCTGCTCTTCCATCTTAGATGTTTGAGGACATTGATCCTTGGATAGAGCGACTCCATGCCTAAAAGGCAACATCCCTTTCTTGGAGTTTAACATGTTAAAAATCTTGCCAAGACCTTATCTATGTATGCTGATTAGGATAAGCCTATCATCCTATTCTTTTGATCCCGCAAGAGTTTTATCCCTAGGATGTAGCTTACATCTCCAAAGTCTTTCATATCAAACTGTTTAGACAACCAGATTCAAACTGCTAATAATGTTCCTACATCATTTTCGATTAGTAGTATATCATATACATACAGCAATAAGAATGTCACTACATTATCCCGACACTTTTTGTACACACATGGTTCATCGAGGTTTTGTTCAAAAACATACTGTTTAATAGTTTCATCAAACCTGATGTTCCACGATGTGGATGCCTGCTTAAGTCCATAAATGAACCTTTGCAATTTACAAACCATATCACCTTAGCTCTCAGCTATAAATCCGTCTGGCTGCATCATATAGATGTCTTCATCAAGTTGCCCGTTTAAGAAAGCAGTCTTGATGTTCATTTGTGAAATCTCATAGTCAAGATGAGTGGCAATGGCCAAGAGTATCCGAATGAACTTAAGCAGGGCTACTGGTGAAAAGGTTTTCTCATAGTCGATCACTTCTTTCTGAATAAAACCTTTTGCCACTAACCTAGCTTTGAAGGTTTCAACCTTCCCATCCACTCCCCTCTTTCTCTTGTAAACCCACTTACACCCAATAGGCTTAATTTTGTGAGGTGCTTTTACAAGAGTCCAGACATTGTTGGAATATGTGGATTCCAAATCATTTTCCATAGCCTTAACCCACTAGTCTGCATCCATATGTTTATTGCTTCATCGTAAGTCCTTGGATCCGATTCTAGTTCATCAGAGACAGCCTCATGGACTTCTCCTAAAAACATGAATCTGTTAGGAGCCCTGACAATCCTTCCACTACGACGAGGCACGATAATTTTCGGTGTCACTTCTGTAGTAACCTGTGGTGTATTTGATACAACCACATCATCTTCAGGAATGACTGAAGATGATCGATCCCGTGCTTCAATCATTTCATCCAGAACCTCCCTACTCTTAGGCTTGAAGTTGTTTATATAGTCCTCCTCAAGAAACTTAGCATTTGTAGCAACAAATACCTTCTTATCCTCAGGACTATAAAACAAATATCCCTTTGTACCTTTTGGATATCCAACAAGCAAACATATTCTATTTTGGATTCCAACTTATCTGATTTCCCCTTCAGCACTTATCTTAATACTAGGCTTGTGCCCAATCCATAGTTTAGTGGGTACCTTTATAATGTGTTATATCCGAGATATGAATAGAGGATTTTATTAACTCGTTTATGTAAATGACTTAGTGGAATTAATAACCATGAGTAATATAGTAATTGAAAGTAAGAAGAATGGACAAAACACACAGAAAAAGTTTCAAGAAGTTATTCCACTCAAATCTCTAATTTCAGAATGACCTTGTTGGATTAAAATGATCATAAATTTTAATCTCAAACTCCGATTGAAACAAAATTTATGTCAATGGAAAGCTAACTCAAAATAATACAACTTTGTAGTTTATAACTTTTTCCAATTACACCGTTTTGAGGGTCAAATTATCCTACCAGTAGGCATCGTCCGCAGGAGTTGTGATTTTCCATTCGAATCAGAAATTTCAGACTGACCTTGTTGGATTAAAATGATCATAACTTTTGACTCAGAACTCTGATTGAGGCAAAATTTATGTCATTGGATAGCTAACTCAAAATAATACAACTTTGTAGTTTATGACTTTTCCCAATTCCATCGTTTTGGGGTTCAAATCTGCCTGGCAGTCGGTGTCGTCTGCAGCTCGTCTACAGTTGCGTCTGGACGAACCTTGCTGCCTCTCAGACAGTAGCTTCCATCTGCAGCCCGTCCGCAGTGAGGTCCGGACGCTGTGAACAGTAATGAGATATAAATAGGCTGAAACACGAATTTTTAGCTCATTTTCTCATTTTTCTGAACTGGAACGAATTGGAGCTCTCCCCTCTCTCCTAGGGTTTGCTCTAAACCTTAAGAGAATGATCTTTTAAGGCTTGGGTTGTTATATCTAACACCGGTAACGCATTCCTCGATGTTAGATTACCGTTTCCACCGATCGTTTGAGGTAAATTCTCAAACCATTGTCCACTTTCTCAAGATTGAGCTACACACCTTATGCATGTTGCNTTTTTGGGGGTTCAAAAAATCTGCCTGGCAAGTCGGTGTCGTCTGCAGCTCGTCTACAGTTGCGTCTGGACGAACCTTGCTGCCTCTCAGACAGTAGCTTCCATCTGCAGCCCGTCCGCAGTGAGGTCCGGACGCTGTGAACAGTAATGAGATATAAATAGGCTGAAACACGAATTTTTAGCTCATTTTCTCATTTTTCTGAACTGGAACGAATTGGAGCTCTCCCCTCTCTCCTAGGGTTTGCTCTAAACCTTAAGAGAATGATCTTTTAAGGCTTGGGTTGTTATATCTAACACCGGTAACGCATTCCTCGATGTTAGATTACCGTTTCCACCGATCGTTTGAGGTAAATTCTCAAACCATTGTCCACTTTCTCAAGATTGAGCTACACACCTTATGCATGTTGCTTAATCTTGATTATTTGTCTAGGAATTTGTTATATTTGTGGAGTTTGAGCATTGGATCGAAGTTCCAAAGACCGGGCTTCATACCTTCAAGGTAAGTGTTCAAGTTAGCTAAGTTAATTGGGTTTTGCTTAGAGTTTTATAAGTTAATCCTAGAGATTCTCTATGGGTTAACTTTGTTAGCATTTAAATTGTGTTTTGAGCCCCATGTATGATATGGGTCTCAATTGGGCTATGTACTTATGAGGTTGCAAGCACTCATTGGTGTATAGAAGTATGTTTTGAGTTATGAGTTATGCCTTATGATCACATGCAATAATGTATTGCAGATTTGTGTGATTAAGACGTGTCATTGGTGTCAATTGTTAAGCATCGAGCAGAGCAGGTGAGTATAATTACTCACTGAGAAAAGATACTATTTTTATGCTTTCAAGATTTTATTATATTCGAGCCAATCGTATGTTATGTTATTGTTTTATTATGATGATATTTTGATACTTTAAATATGTTTAGAAATGTTTGATGGAATCTGTTTATGAAATGATGTTAAAGATTACATGATTGTAAAATAAAGAAAAAGAGATGTTTATGCATGAGAATGATAATGTTTTCGAAGGGATGATTAGCCCTGATGATAGAAAAGTGATATGTTTTCGAAGGAGTGTAATGCTCTGATGATAGTAAAGTGAAATGTTTTCGAATGGGTGACTTAGCCCGAATACAGAAAAGTGATATGTTTTCGAAGGAGTGTATAGCTCCCGATGATAGTAAAAAGTAAAATGTTTTCGAAGGGGGTGATACCCTGATGATAGAAAAGTGATATGTTTTCGAAGGAGTGTAATGGCTCGATGATAGTAAAGTGAAAATGTTTTCGAAGGGTGAACTAGCCTTGATGATAGAAAGTGATATGTTTTCGAAGGAGTGTAATGCTCCGATGATAGTAAAGTAAAATGTTTTCGAGGGGTGAATTAGCCCTGATGATAAGAAAAAGTGATATGTTTTTCGAAGGAGTGTAATGCTCTGATGATAGAAAGGTGAAATGTTTCGAAGGGGTGATTAGCCCTGATGATAGAAAAGTGATATGTTTCGAAGGAGTGTAATGCTCCGATGATAGAAAAAGTGAATGTTTTCGAAGGGGATTAGCCCGATGAAAGTGAAGGGGCGAATAGCCCTGATGAAAGTGAAGGGGTGATTAGCCCTGATGAAAAGCGAAGGGGTTAGCTACCTGATGAAAGTGAAGGGATGTAATGTCCTGATTAAAGTAAAAAGTTATGTTTTCGAAGGGGTGTAATTAGGGGTGAGCACGGGTCGGGTTTGGGTCGGGTTTCGCGGTATCCGAAACCCGATCCTGCGGGGTGCGGTTTGAAAAAATTCAACCTGCAACCCGCATGTTCCATTGCAACCCGACGGGTTTCGGGTTTACGGGGCGGAGCGGGTTTGCGTGCGGGGCGGGTTTAAATCGCGAATTCTTATTGGCTTGGGCTCAGATTGAGTTTAATTTAATTGGGCTTTTTTTGTCAAAAAATGCTATAAACTTTATTTTTGCTAGATAAATTTAATTTTGGGCCAATTTTCAAATATATAATTTTTTGCCCAATTTTTATATGTACATGAAATAAAAAAAAACCTAAACCCATTTTTAAAAAAAATAACTTAAATCACATTCATCAAAATCATTCATTAATAATAATACTAATAAAATATAATGTTCATAAAAGTGCATCAACTATAAAATATAAAAAGGGCACAAAATCATATTCAATGAATTAATAAATGTACATCAACTATCAAAAGTTCAACAAATTCAAGAAAACATTTAAATTAATATCAAATTCAAAATTTCACAAAAGATGAAAAGATTCATAAATAAAGACACTATAGTGTATAACAAATTGAAGTTTCAATAAATGTTGTGAAGTGATGGGAACCATGCTCCGCATTGGTGTTATTAAAGGCCCCAGGTTCTATTAAGCAATAGGGTCTCTTAGAGTAGTGCAATTAAGAATATATTTTGCTCTCCCATGTTAGTGTGTGTAGGTGTGTACAAGGTCCAGAAGCTGAAAATTGAAATCCTCAACACAACTTCTAGAATTTCATCTAGGAAATGAAACAAATCGCGGGTCGGGTCGGGTATCCGCAATTTTCAAAAAACCAACCCGCAACCCGACCCGACCCGCGTGGATATGAAAAAAAATAACCCGAACCCGAGATTAAACCCTAAAAATCCGAATTTTTCGAGTTGGGGCGGGTAGGGTCGGACGGGTTTTGCGGGTAGGGTCGGGTTTTGCTCACCCCTAGGTGTAATACCCTGATGATAGTAAAATGATATGATATGAAAAGTATGAGTATGAAAGCATGCATGACAGGTTTATGTTTTGATGAAATGTATATGTATTATGATTTATGAAATTTGATGCCACTTCCCCTGATTAAGAAGTTGTTATTAAGTATGTTCCAAACAAATTTCATGACGTACGGTGGTTTACTTCATCAGCTACGCCATGATTTAGAATAGACATTTTATAAACCAAATGTAGCTATTATTGTAAACTATGTAGAAAGAAAAAGATTGCCTCATTGTGAAAATTAGTGATTTCTTATACCACGTGAGACTGTGGACTCGAATATATCCGCCTGGCCCGAATGTGGTTAACTCCCATGATCGCCTCAAATGATGTTGGTTGATACGGTACTGAAGGATCTTGATGAAGATTCAGTGGCGCGTATTTAGGTTATGATTGATGGCGATGTACGCCGGATGCCATTTTTATAGACTTATGGTAGTCTAGCTTTTGTTTTACATCATGATGTTATATGTGTAAAACTGATCGATGTATTTGGCTATGCGTATGTGGCATTTTTGATAGCCCTTTTGTTAATGTACTTAGAATGTAAAGCTGTTATATTAGTTGTGTCAGCTCTTTATGTTATATTACTCTCAACAGTGTTATTTATTTAGTTTCCGTTGCGATGTTATGATACTCTGATGTGATTATGCTCATTTATGAGATAATGATGGCTTGTACGCATGTACGCCACTGTGATGATGCGGTTTCATTTCAAAAAAAAAAAAAAAATATATATATATATATATATATATATATATATGCGTTATGAAATCGGGTCGCCACATAATGCCTCCAAAGATTTATCAAGTTTTAGGGTTTATTTTTTGAACTTTGGACGCCATGGAACATTTGAAGGATTCTATGGAACGTTCGGTGTGCTCATGGAACGTTCGATGGTGAGGATCAAACTTTCGATACATGTCCCGATGCATTGATTCACGTGAAAACTTTCGATCAACGTGCATGTCAGACAGTATCAAACGTTCGATGCTTTTATAGAACGTTCGATGTGCTTTTATCAAACGTTTGATGCTTTTATCAACTGTTCGGTGGAAACCCTAGGATCGTTGGGTAATAGTACATCAAACGTTTGATGTCATACATAGAACATTCGATGAACCTAAATATCTAGTAGTCCTTAATCAGACGTTTTAGCTCTATAAATACAACCCCCACCCCTCTTTATACTATTCACTAGTGTTTTTGGGAGATCAGAAGCTTGTGAGTGTGTGAGGAAGAGTGTTTGGAAGAAGGGAAAGAGTTTTGGCTTGAAGAAGTACTCATCCTTACTTAGTTCATTTCCTTATTGTTATTTGATTACTGTTATCTTGTTTAGTTGTTGTTATGTCTTAGTTTCTATGTTGACTAGTTTAAGATTGATTATTTTGGAGTTTTAGTTGGTTTATGAAGGTTTTGGATGTTTTGAGGTGATTCAAGGAGTTTGTTACCTCAAACCCTATTTTTGGAGTATGATGTTAGGGATCATGTGATAAGTATATATAAAAAAATTTAAACATCATCACACGCAGCGAAAAAAAAAAAGAAAAAAAAAAGCATGTGATTGAAACATACTTTAAGAGGAAACATAGCATTTGATTATTCTAGCAATAGAAAAAATAACAAGTTTATTGTTACTTACAAATTGTGTGGGCCTCTTTTAGGCATTTAGAAATATTTGCTTGAGGCTTTGAATCCTTCTTCATGCTTGTTGGTGATGATCTTCAAAGGTTGAAGAACAATGCCAAGAACTCCAAGAACTTTTAGATCTTAAAGATCTAAATCACCAAAGGACTTGAAGAAGCTTCAAAGAACACAAAGAACAAAGTTATTCAAATTTTAGATCTTCTTCTTGATGGTTGAATATGACTGTGAGTGTGGACTTACAACTAAAAGCACAAGAGCAAAACTCTTTTGAATATTTTTTTCACACCCTCAACTAAATTCTCACTCAATATTGATACTTTGTATTGTAGTATCTCTTGATGTAATTGTGTGTCTTGTGCTTCTTATGATCCTCTATTTATAAATTTAGGTTTACTTGAAGAGGAGGTGGAAAAAATTCTAGAATCCAATTACGGTATGGAATTGGAAAATAGAATTAAATTAAATAAAAAAAATAAGATTACAAGCCACTAGAAGAGAAATCCTCTAGTGACTGTTAGCCAAGGGGGGAGAAAACTCTCCCCTTAGCCAACTATAGCCTTTGGCCATGAAGGGAGAATTCTCTCCCTTTTGGCCGACTATGGGCTAAGGTTTATCCCTAGCCCCTGTCTCCTTTGGACTTAGCTTTAGGCCCCTTTGGTTTCACCTCTTTGGCCCAATACTCCTTCCCTTTTGGACCAAGCTTAAGAATTAATTCCTTTGGCCCAAACCTCTTCACATAAGGCTCTTAGAAATAAATTCTCTTAGCCCAAGTTTTTAATAAATAAAAAATTAGCTTGAATAAAATTCAAAGCCTAATTTTATTTAAATAAAAACAACCTAAATAAATAAATTCTTAATAAAATAACTGAGGAACATATTTATCTTAGTCAATTTACATCAGCTCAAGAAGGAACCTGAAGGAAAATAGAATTAGCTATTTAGTCCCTTGTGAAATCTTGTCACTCAATGACTCATCACACCTGACTAAAAATAACAGATGATTCCACTAAATAAATGTGACTTCACTCTAATTCACATTTTGACAATATGCAATTAATCCGTTGTGATATACTTATTAAACATAACACCTCTCTATNAGAAATAAATTCTCTTAGCCCAAGTTTTTAATAAATAAAAAAATTAGCTTGAATAAAATTCAAAGCCTAATTTTATTTAAATAAAAACAACCTAAATAAATAAATTCTTAATAAAATAACTGAGGAACATATTTATCTTAGTCAATTTACATCAGCTCAAGAAGGAACCTGAAGGAAAATAGAATTAGCTATTTAGTCCCTTGTGAAATCTTGTCACTCAATGACTCATCACACCTGACTAAAAATAACAGATGATTCCACTAAATAAATGTGACTTCACTCTAATTCACATTTTGACAATATGCAATTAATCCGTTGTGATATACTTATTAAACATAACACCTCTCTATGGAACTTACTTCATAGTTAAAACAAAGATGATTAACTGTGACTTTGTTACACTAGATCTTTTTCCTTAAGTCATCCTGGGCCCGAACTTCATGTTTTATCTCATTGTACCCTGTGAGATTCCTCTCACCCTTGTACATCCGTTTCAAGTAAATTCCACCAAAATCCACTCAGGCCTAAGATACAAAATAAAACATTCTTATTAATCATAAAATAAGGGGAATGCTCCTTATCTCTTTGTTTATCCACAAAAGATTTGGATTCCTTCTTGAAGAAAGATCTTCCACAATGCTTTGTGTCAATCACCCAATGTATGGAGATGTTGACCAAGTCAACTGGTCCTTACTCCATAATACATCAAAGTGATATTCACTTGGACATCTGATTCACTAACTTCTTAGGATTAAGAGTAATAGTTATAAGTTGTGGTGCACGTACATTTATTCTTTTTGACAGTTATTAGAAAGAACAATGACTCACGTGGTCCTGTTCAGTGTATAACTTTATAATTATCCTACCTTGCTATTACAGCATCATGTCAACCTGAAGTTTATTTCCGCTTCACTGGATCAAGAAAGGTAACCAAAGTTGACCATGATATAGTCTAGGGTAGAATGCCCAGTTTTACCTTATGACTACGAATCAAAACATTTTATAGATTACAAGGATCCTTTGACTATGATCTTCTTATGTGCTAAAAATACTTTACTCACACCATAGTCAAATACAATGTAACCTAAGGACCTTTACATACATATATCAGGTAAATATTCAAAACACATATATGCTATGTAAAACCTTAATGGATATGCCCAATGTTCTATAATCAATCAAGGGATAATCAATCAATATTCATTACAACAAATATAATCCTATGATCAATTGGAGTTTTGGACACTAGTTCCAACATAGGAAACCCTTTATTTTCTCTGGTTAGACCTTTAAGAGAGCTTAGGAGGAGTTTGTTACCTTAAACCCTGTTTTTGGAGTATGAGACCCTTTATTTTCTCTGATTATATACAATGTTATATATTTTATCAAACTAGGAATGTCTACATTATGCACCTTTCTCAACTTTTATATATATTGTTGATTGTTGATTGTTGATTTGACTAAACCAAGTTATGTTGTTTAGAAACATAATTTGGATATAGTGCTAGTAGCTTAAAGGAACACTCATGTGTTGCTTAAGCTATGTCCAGATATTCCGATTTTGGAAGCCTCTCAAAGGAACTGGTAACGATTTGATTCGTTAGTTAAAGTCAAAAGAGAGACAGCTGTTGTTACATGTTGACTTCAACGTCAAATGTATTCATGCGGAGCATGCAAGAGGTGTCACTTGTTTCAGACTTCATTTTCTGAAAGAGATGTTTTGTGGGAACTTCATGTTGCAATTTAATTGCAAGGAAATTGAAGTTGATGGATGCTGAGATTGGTAATAAATCTCAGGTGGATATGGACATTGTCCTACAGTCCTCTCTTAGCTCTTTAAGTCAATTCAATATGTCAGGATTTGCACATGGGTAGAATTGATGAATGAAACAATCACAACGAAAGCATCCTAAAAGCCAAGGGCTAGTATGCATGTGGCTTGATGTTCTACTTCAGAGCCGAAAGGCTAAGTTGCAAGAAGAAGTAGAACTTACCAAACATGTTGGCAAGCTTGCTGCCAAAGGAAGTAAGTGAAACTGAAAGAATATCAAAGGCTAAGCTAAAGAGTGGAGAGTGCTCCCACTATGGCAAAGCAGTGCACTATAAAAGGAACTATGCCAAGTTTCTAAGCATTCAAAGTGAAGGTAAAGAATCTTCCTTCATGGTTGAACATGTTTAGTGGTGAATCCCACGGATTCCTGGTATGTGGATTCAAGGGCCACTAATCAGGGTTCCAAGTAACCAATGACTTAAATGAAAGAAAGATATACCTAACACTAGGAGATGGGACTAGGGTTCCAGTCCACTCCAATGGAATTGTTGAACTTTATATTAATTTTAAGTGCTTTTATATTATCAAACTATCATAGTATATACCCAGTTACGCATGTATTTATTTACTATAGCGTTTATGGGTAAATACCATAATTGAGGGATAACATGATAATAAAGAAAAGGTAATTACTTATCTTTTCTGGAATTATTATGGATGGTTTGAATATTATAATTCCTTATTAATATTCAGTTAACAATTCTGTTTTAGAACCTACTCATAAGCTATACTATTAAAATAAAGATTTCTTCAACTAATGAAGCATATCTTTGGCACTTATGTCTTGGTGGTATTTAAATAAAAAATGATTCTAAGACGGTTAATGATGGGCTCTAGGGTCCATAGGATTATTTAGTCTACGAATCGGTTTTTAGAAACAAAATGACCAAGAGACCTTTTTCTATAAAAGGGTATAGAGCCAAAGATTTGTTAGAGTTAGTACATACCGATGTATCTGGTCCCATGAATGTCCTAGCACAAGGTGGAGAATACTCCCTTGAGGACTTCATGGATCATTTGTCAAAAGAAGGGATTATATCCCAACGAACTACACCGAAGAGATGGTGTAGCAAGATGAAGGAATAAAATATTCTTTAGGAATGGTAAGAGCTATGATGGGCTATATTACTCTGTCATTTTTGGATATGGTTCAGAGACAGCATCATACTTTCTTAAGTATGATTGTTTGTTAGATATCCAAAAAGGGACAAAAGGTTATTTGTTTTATAGTCCTAAGGATAAGAAAATGTTTGTTTCCACAAACGGTAAGTTTCGTTAAGAAGGACTATGTAAAACAAATTTAAACCAGAGAGTGAGGTGGTTCTAGAGGAAATGCTAGAAAGATCATCTTCAAAGGTTGTTGAAGATGAGGTGGTTGTATTTAATACACCACAAGTTATTACAAATAAGACACCGAGCACCATCATACCGCTTCGCAGTGGGAGGATTGTTAGGTAATCTGACATATTCATGTTGTTAGGAGAAGCTCATGTGGTTATACCTGATGAACTTGAATGAAATCCTAGGACTACGATGTAACAATTGTATGATGTGGATGCAGACCATAAGGTCAAGAGCTAAGGGAACTAAGTTGGAATCTAAGTATTTCAACAAAGTCTGGATTCTTGTAAGGAAGCCTATTGGTTGTAAATGGGTTTACAAGAAAATGAGAAGAGCGGACAGGAAAGGTTAAAACCTTTAGGTCAAGATGGTGGCAAAATTTTTTTCTCAAAAAGNTAGGAGAAGCTCATGTGGTTATACCTGATGAACTTGAATGAAATCCTAGGACTACGATGTAACAATTGTATGATGTGGATGCAGACCATAAGGTCAAGAGCTAAGGGAACTAAGTTGGAATCTAAGTATTTCAACAAAGTCTGGATTCTTGTAAGGAAGCCTATTGGTTGTAAATGGGTTTACAAGAAAATGAGAAGAGCGGACAGGAAAGGTTAAAACCTTTAGGTCAAGATGGTGGCAAAATTTTTTTCTCAAAAAGAAAGGGATTTACTATGAGAAAACTTTTCGTCGGTAGCCATGCTTGAATCTATCCAAATACTCTTGTCCATTGCCACTCATTTCACAATGACTTTTGGCAAATGGACGCCAAGATAGCCTTCTCTAAATGGGCAACTTGACAAGGACATCTATATGATATAGCCAGACAGTTTTATAGTTAAAGGACCAAGGGGATATGGTATGAAAAATGCAAAGGTTCATTTATGGACTTGAGCGCGCATCATGGTCATGGAACATCAGGTTTGATAGTCCATGTGTGTACAAGAAGTATCATGTAGTAACATTCTTGGTGCTACAGGTTGATAACATCCTACTCATTGGAAACAATGTGAGGACATTATCAACAATGAGAATCTGGTTGTTTTAATCAGTGTGATATAAAAGGACTTGGGAGAAGCAAGCTGTATCCTAGTGATCAAGCTCTTGCTAGATCACAGAAATAGGATGATAGGCTTATCTCAAAGTACAAACATAAATGAGGTCTCAGCAAGATAGCATACTAAACTCCAAGAAAGGGTTGCTACCCTTTAGGCATGCAGTTGTTCTTATTAAGGAGTAGTGTCCTACGACACTTCAAGAGAAAGCGTAGATGATGGTTGTTCCTTATACTTCGGTTGTAGGAAACCTCATGTATGCTATTATACTATGCATTGGACCTAACATATGGTTTGTAGTTAGCATGGTCAGCAGATATCAGTCAAACCCTGGACCACCACATTAGATAGCCATAAAGCATATACTTAAGTATCTTTGGAGAACGAGTGATTATATGCTAGTCTGCCAATGTGAGGTTTTGACAGCTACTAGTTATATAGATTCTAATTCTCAATCAAATGGTGATTCCTGGAAGTCTACCTTGAGGTATAGTTTTTACCTGGATGGATGAGCATTTTAGTG
Source organism: Betula pendula (assembly GCA_900184695.1). NCBI lineage: Eukaryota > Viridiplantae > Streptophyta > Magnoliopsida > Fagales > Betulaceae > Betula > Betula pendula. Next base: position 80,349 of record FXXK01001145.1, on the reverse strand, counting down.
GGAGAAATGTTAAGCAATCTTGAATTGCTAAACACCACTATGGAAGATGGATAGGTTGCAGCCTGTAAGGTAGCAAAGGATTCAGTGTGGCTCAGGTAGTTCCTAATGGAACTTGGTGTTAAGAGATAGAGCAGTCTCTTGTCATGTTGTTTTACAAAAACAGAGGAGCAGGTGCATAATCCATGGAACCAATGCACCATAGGAGAAGGAAATCACAATGAGCGCAAGTATCATCTCATTGGAGAGATAGCAGTTGTGGCTAAGATTTTGGCAGACCATTCTTTAAGACCTTGCAGTTAGAGATTTTTTAAATCTCTGGGAATGGAAATCAAATGTATACCCAATTAGAATTGAGTGCAAGTGGGAGATTGTTGGGCATTATGCTTTAAATCCTAATTATTTACATATTGACATTAAGAGTTTGTTATAAATAATAATTATTATTCACTGATTAAATATTTTGTTGTATATAGCATAAAATCTTTATATGATCAGTATTGATTTATCCCCATACAAAGGGCCTAGAGAATATATTGAATATGGACTATGGGTGTGAGCAATACTCTTTGTCACACAAGGTCTTAGTCCGTAATCCTTATATTTCTAAAAAATTTTATAGTTTACAGTCGACAATAGAGGTATTCCATTGCTAAGACTTCTACACATCAACTTAAGTGATTTACTTTAGTCAGGTGAAGAGGATTCTTTGGGTTGATGTAGTAGATGTATAAGGTAGTATACTTTAAACGAACCAGGAGTGGTCTTTCCATAAAAGTACTGTCATTGGGAAAGACACAAAACTCTCATACTACTTATGAACAATGATTCTAAATCCTGAGAGGAAGTGGACTCAGATGTGTAAGTGTTGGTTGCTTTGATGCATTAGGGAGTGAGACCTTAAACGTTGGACAATATCTCCATGCAATGGGTGATCACATGAAACATTGTAAGGGAAGCTTTGCTCAATAGGAAATCCAAGTCCTTTTAGGATCAAATAAAAGGAAAAGAAATTTTTCCCTTAACTAGGATATTTATCGGAATTATATAAGGGTTTATTCTCAAGTCTCTGGCCGGAGCTTTTAGAATGGAGAATTCCAAAAATATCAACTTGTGAAATGAGTGATCACAGTTGGGAGAATAAACAGGATATGATATCAGGGAATCAAGGATCAAGAGGTAGAGAATTTAGTGTGACAGTATCACAGTCCTAATTCTGCTACGGAATAATTTCATGAAGGAATCAAACTGATACTACATAAGTCAAAGGGAATGGTTGTTGATTTTTAATCAAAAATAAATTATGGAGTGCAGTTGCAATTGTTTAGTGGAATCAATTGTAATTAAGTAGCGATAGGGATGGTCGGTGACTACTAGAGCCAAATTTATTTTTTCCTTTGGGTCCCTCACCAAGCTATTGTAAATTAACCATGGACAGGTTTTTATTTATTTATTGGGCTATTTATTTTATTTTAATAAAATATGGGCTTAATAATTAGGCAAGGTATTTTAATTTATTAAAACACAGGCTTATTATTTAAGCAGGTTGCTTTAATTAATTAAAGTTTGAGCCTAAAGGGAAAACTGTACATAGAGGTAAGTGGGAGCATGGGCTTGGAATAAAGCCCCAAGCACCATGTAGTGAGGTGGACGCATGGGCCAGGGAAATAATCCTTGGCCCTATGTGTCATTCTCTAGGAAAGAAAGGGCTAGGGTTTTCCAAACCCTAGCCACCTCTCTCCTTATGTGGTGGAGGCTAGGATTTAATCCTAGCCATTCACCACTCTCCTCTCCTTGTCCCACATGGATTGTTTTAAAAGGCCTTTCATGAGTTTTCAGATATAAATAGAGATGCTTGTGGCTATTGGAAAAATACACTAAACACAATTCTTTAGCTCTTGCTAAGAATTGAAGTTCTATTGAGCTAACACTCGAAGGAACTAAGTTTAAAGTTTGAAGAGCAAGTTGAGCCCACACTCTTGGTTATTTCTAGTCATTGGTGAGAAGATCTGAAGGTGTTCTTGGAGGTGTTCTTGGTGTTCTTGATATTCTTGGAGCAGCTTGGAGTCTTCGCTCATAAAGCCAAGGAGTGGCCCTAATCTTCAAGTAAGTAATTTCTTGTTCTTGCAAGTTTAATTATAAATAGCAATGTTCTTTGCATGTTCTTCTTAAAGTAGATCTTGGCTAAGGAATAGTTTATCTTCCGCTGTGCTATATTTGTTTTGATATAGTAGTATTCCCAACACCATACAAGGAAGTTGATGCATGGGCTAGGGTAAAAACCCTAGCCCCTAGCGTCATTCTCCATTGAGGAGTATGACGGCTAGGTTTTTCCCTTGCCTAGCTGTCCACTCCTCCTCTCCTACTCCCACATTGATTATTTTTTAAAGCTTCTTATGTTTTCAAGGATATAAATAGAGATACCTATGACTCTTGGAAAATATACCAACACAGTTTTTTTAGTATTTACTAAGAACTAAAGTTNTAGCCCCTAGCGTCATTTCTCCATTGAGGAGTATGACGGCTAGGTTTTTTCCCTTGCCTAGCTGTCCACTCCTCCTCTCCTACTCCCACATTGATTATTTTTTTAAAGCTTCTTATGTTTTCAAGGATATAAATAGAGATACCTATGACTCTTGGAAAATATACCAACACAGTTTTTTTAGTATTTACTAAGAACTAAAGTTCTTGTGAGCTAACAACCGAAGAACATAGTTTAAATATTTGAAGAGCAAGTTGAGTCCACACTCTTGGATATTTCTAGTCATTGGTAAGAAGATCTGAAGGTCAGGATTTCTATTAGTAAGGAGCAAGGATTTGCTGCTCATATAGCCAAGGAGTGGCCTTAGTGTTCAAGTAACTATTTTATTGCTTATTTATTTTAATATCATAGTTATTTGCATGTAGTTCTTAAAGTTCGATTTTGGTTAGGGAATAGTTTATTTTTCATTGTGCTATATTTTGTTTTGATATAGTAGTATTCCCAACATGGGAGACGACCCATAAAGTCATTTATCAGTTAAATGATTTTGCTGGGGTGTTACAGAAAAATACTTGCATTGAATAACTTGGTACACCATCTAATAGAAAAAGGGTCATGGGCTCCTATTATATGGACTAGCCTCTATAGTTAAAGAAATTTATTTTTATGTTTTGGCATTGGATTCAATGGTTATTTGTGACCAGACATATCCATGTTTGATTGGCGATCATCAAGACGGTTTTGCTAGTAGCATGGGCCACTTTAGGTTGCAGTCAGTCGGTTGCTAGTATAAGATGATATGTTGTGCACATCGGAGCACTAGTGTTGTACCAGAAGATCTTTTGAGAATGCGTAAAACCGAGCGGGAAGGGGTTAAAAAGCCCGAATAGACCATATACAAGAAAGTTATGACTATATATATATGCATGTTTTCTTTGCATTAAAATACTAGTGATTGTCGCCAAAATTACGCCTAATCCATTCTACAAATAAACTCATATTGTTCTTCAAATGGTGCAATATCGGAGGCAATAGTTATAATTCTTAAAAAGGGCATGTGATTAATAGAGATCATGAACTGCTACCACTTGAGACTCGTTGCATGAACCAGTTATGTAAAAAAATTACTTACTAAGTCGTGGATTCACGTAGTTACTTTCCATTGTGATACACCTCGATGTTTAGTAGTTCAACATGTTTGCCCAGATTTTAGATGGGGTATCACTAAGTTGAAGACACTAAGCGAATGACCCTTTTGGTTAGGTTTGTTGAATGTAGATTTTGTTACTCCGTAGAATATATTATTTGGAAGCTTTGCGATTGGTGTTAGATTATTAATTCAGATAATATTTATTTCTGTTTTCCACTTTTATTCACTCTGATAATGTTTAGGTTAATGCCCCTAACTAATTACCAGTTTTAGTATGGGAGAGCGTTGCCAGTAACACTCTGAGTTAGTCAAACTAATTGATTAATTTTGATGATGTTACACCCTTAATGCTTGAGAGGGTGGTTAAACCACCCTTGCGACTTTTCGGTAGTGGTTTGGCCAGCCTAATTTGGGATGGTTGCATAAGAAGCATTTATTTTTTTTTTTATTTTTTTGTTCAAAATATAATGACTTTGACAAATCGTGAACGTTCATTTAAATGGAAGGGTCACGATCTTAAGAATTTCAGGGGAGCTGCACAGCATCCTTAATGGAATGAAGAGGGGTGATACAAGACAATAGGGTATGTGCACGACCACTTACAATAGGTAAGGGGTGGGCCTACGACCAAGCTTCTTCTCCTCCGTCGTGAGGGGTGGCCACGTGTCTTCTCTCTCCTGTAATTGTTTATTTTTTTTTTCTATATTTTATAAGTAAGAAATATCCCTCATGGCCTGAAAAAGTAAGCTTATGTTTGTCAAAATAACATGTTTAAGTTTTGTTTTTTAAAAAACAAAATACTTTTAAAAAGTTTACCAAACAATTTTTTTGAATGGATTCTACAAAAATACTTTTCAAATGCAAACTTCATAAAAATACTTATCAACTTCCAAACAATTACCAAGCAATTAACTGAAGTGAACTCTATAGAAAATACTTTTCAAATGTGGACCTCTTTCGAAAATACTTCTCAACTTTCTATCACATTATTTGATTTTCAAATCAAAACACAAAAAACAATGAACAAACATAGCCTAACTATAATGCCCTTCGTCTCCCAGTCCCATTCTGCCCGGAATAAGACTCATAGATTTTTGTTCCTCAAAAGAGAATACTACGCAATGAAAATCCATAATATTTCTATCAACATTAAAAATTATGTTGGGAGTTAGGCCCAAACCATATATGCGGGCCCATATCCCATTAGTTAATCTGAACCTTCAAGTGCAAGGCCCATGTCTATATGGCGCCGACCCTTGCTACAAGGGTCGGTTGCTACGATAAGGGTCGTAACAACCCAAGTTCGGTTCTCTAGCTGAAAAGGATGATGAACCTTGATGGAGAAAGGACAAGGTCCATTATGGCTCGCATTTAAGGCAGCCGCTCTCGATTGTCGTCCCCGCGTGTTCCCAAGATTTGCCAAGCAAGTGAAAAGCCCATACGCCGTGGACCAATATCTGCATGACACATGGAGGGATCTTTAATGGCCCGCATGGGCATGGAAGAAAATGGGGATCTTAAGGCCCCACCGCAGAGGCTCATTAAATGAGCCTCGGGGGATCCACCACTATATAAAAGGGGAGGAAAGCTCGGTTGAGAAGGTAAGTAACAGAACTCACTCAATATTCTAAGTCTTATCAGTTAGAGATTCGCTCTCAAAGATAAAACTGACTTAGGCATCGGAGCTACTCCCCGCTGACCACCCCGGCAAGCTCTTGTGTCTAATCTTTTTCTGTTCTCA
>FXXK01001145.1:47791-60207 GCA_900184695.1 Betula pendula | reverse complement strand
GTTTGTTCTTGTTGATGTCTAAACTATTGGTCTGGTCTCACATCTCTTAGTTATTTCAAAATCTTATTCTCAAAATCTAGTTGCTGATCATTAAAAAAAAAAAAAAGAGAGAGAGACTCGAAGAAGAAGACAGAAAGGAGTCCGAAAAAAAAATCACTATTCTGTGCTTCCAAAATTCCAAACTGCCATATTCCTTCTAATTCAAATCTGAAAATTTTTATATTCCTTGTGTTCAAATCTGAGATTCCTTGATTAGTTCTTGGTGAATTGTTGCTGGAAATTTTGAGTTGTTTGTTTAGTTTCAAAAGAACTAAAAGAGAATTATCGAGTGGAAAAAAGGCAAGAGTGGTGAGAACATCAGAAGGTAAAAGCCATATTATTTTGAGTGAAACACGAGTGGAGAGTGATCCATATTCTTGAGTGTAAACACGTAAGGGAGTGATTCGTGAGGTCCTTTTTTGTTTCTAACCTTTGTTTTGCAGAAATCATGTCTCACGATAGTGGTAAGAGCATTGCCAAAGATGATACAAAATTGGCTGATCCGAAAGTGTTTATGGAGGCCATGATGAGTGAGATGAGGCGTGTGATGAAGATGGAGATGGAGCAGGTTCACGAACGGATAGATCAGATGGAGAATAGACGTGAGGAGCAACCACAAAACGGTCGTAATTTGCGTAGAAGAGAAAGAGTTCCACCGAGGGAGGAGGATGAAGAGCGTTATGGGTCTAGTTTTGATGAAGAAGAAGATCGGGATTCCATTGTTAACTATAGGAGACCTGGAGGAAGATTTAGAGAAGATAACAACTTGGGTGGTATTAAGATGAAGATTCCGTCCTTTCAAGGTAGATCTGATCCTGAGGCATATCTTGAGTGGGAGAAGAAGATGGAGTTCGTGTTTGATTGCCACAACTACTCCGAGACAAATAAGGTAAAATTAGCCATAATTGAATTTTCTGAATATGCAATTACTTGGTGGGATCAGCTTGAGATAAACAGGAGGCGGAATAGAGAACGCCCAATAGACACATGGGAGGAGATGAAAGTAGTGATGAGAAAGCGGTTCGTTCCAAGTTACTACTACCGAGAGTTGTACAAAAAGCTACAAGGTCTTAGACAAGGGAGTCGAAGCGTAGAGGATTACTACAAGGAGATGGAGATTGCTATGATCCGCGCTAATGTAGAGGAGGATGGGAGGCTACAATGGCAAGATTTTTACTTGGCTTAAACCGGGAGATCCATGATAAGGTAGAGATGCAGCATTATGTGAGATTGGAAGATATGGTGCATATGCTATCAAGGTGGAACAACAACTCAAGAGAGGGAGTGGGACACGTGCAGGCCATAACTCTAGTTCTACCTCTTGGAAATCGAGTCATGCCAAGCCACTGGCCAAGTCACAAACGCCCAAACCCGAGCCCAAGTTCGCAACCACCAGCCACGTTCCTCAAGGTAAAACCGAAGCTTCTACCTCTAGGAATCGTGATATTAAATGTTTTAGATGTCAAGGCAGGGGCCACATAGCAAGTCAATGTCTAAACAAGCAAGTCATGGTATTGCAAGCCAATGGTGAAATTGTGACCGATGATGAAGATTCTGACACTGACGACATGCCACCATTGGAGGATGTCTCCGAGGAGGAGTATTTAGCCCCTGACGCATTGACATTGGTGGCGAGGAGAGCATTGAGCTTGCAAGCAAAAGGAGTTGATGAAGTACAACGGGAGAATATCTTTCACACTAGGTGCTACGTTAAAGACAAGGTATGTAGTGTGATTATTGATGGTGGTAGTTGTACTAATGTTGCAAGCACAATTATGGTAGAGAAATTGGGATTGCCTATGGTAAAGCACCCTAGACCGTATAAGTTGCAATGGCTAAATGATAGTGGTGAGATAAGGGTGAACAAGCAAGTGTTAGTTGCATTTCGAATCGGTAAATACGAAGATTAAGTGTTGTGTGATGTAGTACCGATGCAAGCGGGACACTTATTGCTAGGGCGTCCATGGTAGTTCGATAGGCAAGTGAAGCATGATGGCTTTACGAACAAGTACTCTTTTGTACTTAATCAACGATCAATCACTCTTGTACCATTGACACCGCAGCAAGTATACGAGGATCAAGTGAGATTACAAAAGGAGAGTGATCAAAAGAAAAAGAGTGGGCAAAAGAAAAAGAGTGAAAATCAGAGAGAGCCCGAGAAAAATGAGAAAGAAAAAGAAAATCAAAGTTCGGCCCTTGAGAGAAAATCAGAGAGAAAACAAAAGAATTTCTATGCAAACGTGAGTGAGATCAAGCGAGTAATGTTTTCAAATCAGCCGATGATTATACTTTTGTACAAAGAGGCACTTTTAAACACTAACGAACTTGACCTTGCTTAGCCTAGTTCTATTGTTTCTCTTTTGCAGGAGTACGAGGATGTCTCCCCCGAGGAAACACCACATGGGTTACCTCCAAGCCGAGGGATTGAACATCAAATTGATTTTGTTCCCGTGCAACCATTCCAAACCGACCAGCTTATAGGAGCAATCCCGAGGAGACAAAGGAGCTTCAACGGCAGGTAAGTGAATTGTTGGAGAAAGGGCACCTGAGGGAGAACATGAGCCCATGTGCGGTTCCGGTCTTACTTGTACCTAAGAAGGATGGAACGTGGAGAATGTGCGTTGATTGCCGAGCCATCAACAACGTAACAGTAAAGTATCATCATCCTATCCCACGCTTAGATGATATGTTAGATGAGCTGCATGGTTCTTGCATATTTTCTAAGATTGATTTAAAAAGTGGTTATCATCAAATTAGGATAAAAGAAGGAGATGAATGGAAAACCGCCTTTAAAACAAAATATGGTTTGTATGAATGGTTAGTTATGCCTTGTGGTTTGACTAATGCTCCGAGCACCTTTATAAGACTTATGAACCATGTTTTGCGTGCATTTATAGGCAGATTTGTTGTTGTCTATTTTGATGATATACTCATTTATAGCAAAAACATAGACAATCATGTAGTACATTTGAAATCCGTTTTAGATGTGCTAAAGAAAGAAAGGTTGTTTGCTAATTTAAAGAAGTGCACTTTTTACACCGATAAGCTTGTATTTTTGGGATTTGTTGTTAGTGCACAAGGTATACAGGTTGATGAAGAGAAGGTACGTGCAATCAAGAATGGCCGAGCCCCACAAGTGTAGGTAATGTTCGTAGTTTTCATGGACTTGCTAGTTTCTACCGGCGGTTCGTGAAGGACTTCAGTAGCTTAGCCGCACCGCTTACCGAAGTGATCAAGAAGAACGTTGGATTTCAATGGGGAGAAGAACAAGAAAAGGCATTTCAATTAATCAAAAAGAAGCTGACTAACGCACCTTTGTTGTCTTTACCTAACTTTTCTAAAACGTTTGAAATTGAATGTGATGCTTCAGGTATTGGTATAGGCTCCGTTCTTATGCAAGAAGGACGACCAATTGCTTACTTCAGCGAGAAACTCAGCGGGGCAGCCTTAAACTACCCAACTTATGACAAGGAGTTGTATGCATTGGTTCAGGCTTTAAAGACGTGGCAGCACTACCTATGGCCTAAGGAGTTCGTGATTCACACCGATCATAAGTCCTTGAAACATTTGAAGGGCCAACACAAGCTAAACAAAAGGCATGCGCGATGGGTGGAGTTCATAGAGACGTTTCCATACGTCATTCGGTACAAGCAAGGTAAGGAGAATGTAGTCGCCAATGCACTTTCTCGCAGGTATGCCTTACTCTCCACACTTGATGCAAAATTGCTTGGTTTTGAACACATTAAAGAATTATATGCTGAAGACCACGAATTTTGTGAAGAAATCGAGCTTGTGAGAAAATTGCCTCTGGTAAGTTCTTTAGGCTTGATGGATTCCTATTTCGAGAAAATAAGCTATACGTGCCTAATTGTTCTATGAGGGAGTTATTAGTGCAGGAATCACATGGTGGGGGATTAATGGGACAATTTGGAGTTGCAAAGACTTTAGCTATTTTGCAGGAACACTTCTATTGGCCTCACATGAAACGAGATATCAAACGGATTTGTGGTAGATGTGTCACATGTAGGCAAGCTAAATCCAAAGTGCAACCCAACGGTTTGTATACTCCTTTACCAATTCCTAGTGAGCCTTGTATTGATATTTCAATGGATTTTGTGTTCGGATTGCCTAGGACTAAACGTGGAAGAGATTCAATTTTTGTGGTCGTGGATAGATTTTCTAAAATGGCACATTTTATTCCATGTCACAAAACAGATGACGCTTCGCATGTTGCTGATTTGTTCTTTAAAGAGATTGTGAGATTACATGGCATGCCTAGGACAATTGTTTCGGATAGAGATGCTAAGTTCTTGAGCTATTTTTGGAAGACTTTGTGGTGTAAGCTAGGTACTAAGTTATTGTTTTCCACTACTTATCATCCACAAACTGATGGTCAAACTGAAGTAGTAAATAGGACTTTGTCTACTCTATTGAGGGCAATCATTAGAAAGAACATTAAAACATGGGAAGAATGCCTACCACATGTTGAGTTGGCATATAATAGAGCTGTTCATTCTGCTACCAAATTTTCGCCATTTGAAATTGTGTATGGGTTTAATCCTTTAACTCCATTGGATTTATCTCCTTTACCTTTGACGGAGCACGTTAATTTAGATGGCAAAAAGAAAGCTGACTTTATAAACCAGATTCATGAGAAAGCAAGACTCAACATTGAGCGAAGAACGGAGCAATATGCCACACAAGCCAACAAGGGACGTCGCAAGCTGGTTTTTGAACCCGGAGATTGGGTTTGGCTGCATATGAAAAAAGAAAGATTCCCGGCAAAAAGACATTCCAAATTGCTCCCAAGAGGAGATGGTCATTTCCAAGTCCTCGAGCGTATCAATGACAATGCTTACAAGCTAGATTTACCTGGTGAGTACAATGTAAGTGCCACTTTTAATGTTACTGATTTGAGTCCTTTTGATGTAGGTGATGATTTGAGGGCAAATCCTTTTCAAGAGGAGGGGAATGATGGAGATCAAGGCACCGCTTCGAAGGATCTCGTTCAAGTACCAATTGGGCTGGTTACGAGAGCACGAGCAAAGAAGTTCAAGGATGTACTCAACGGACTCATTAAAGAGTTATAGGCTCAAGCAAATTCATGGAGGCCCATTGAGCATGATCCACATGGGCAACAAAGAATCGTCACCCTGATTCAAGTTCTAGAAGGATCCGATCAAGGCTAAGAATTGGCAAGAAATATTTTGGATCTATTCTAGAAGGATTTGATTGCATAGCTATTCTAGGCGTCACTTTCTTTCCTTTTATGTTGTCTTTTATTTCCTTGCTATATGACTCTAGGCGTCCAGCTTTTATTGCCTTATATGTCTTGTGTGTTTAGCAAGGTAAGGATTTATTTCCTTAACCATTTTAGGCTTTAATTAGGTTTTCTATGTTAGGGTTTTTTTCCTTGTAATGTTCAGCCCTTTAAATAGGTGTATAAGCAATGAAAAACGCAGACATTGATTATTCATAAACTTGTGAGGTTTATTCTCTTTCGTTCTTTGAAAAACTACTCGAACTTATCGGGATTTCCCGTGGCGTTCATCTCGACTATCAAACAGGAGTTTCCACCACCGTTTGTGGGCATCTTCATTATACCGAGGTTCTTGTTTGTCATAAACAACGGGTCGAGGTCTTCCATTCGAATCTGTCCATAGAACGATCTTGGGTTCCCTTTTCTTGTTGGGTCTCGTTATTCTTGACGGGGTTTCACATCAGAGAGGGCCCTAGAAGCGCCGAGCCTAGAAGATTTCGACATTGTTTCTGAAAGGGAGATGTCCGATTGAAAGTGAAAGGCGAAGGGGTCGGTCGTTGAGAAAGGGAAAGTTAGCGAAAGGAAGTTACAGCGGATGGCAGGGATTCTTGCGGAGAAGATAAGAGAGAATCTTCCCTTCGAGCGTACCTATACACGTCAGAATGGATGATCTCCAGAAAGGCGTGGATGAGAGACGAACACGTGTGATGAGACTAAGGAGGACACAGCACCCCATGTCCTAAAGTGCCTTGGACAATGAATCGACGGGGTGATAAACCTCGGTTCATTTCTGAGAACATAATAAAATCCTCCCGCCATTCTAAATGCATGATGCGAGAGATTTTAGGGGGTAACTGTTGGGGGTTGGGCCCAAACCATATATGCAGGCTCATATCCCATTAGTTGATCCGAACCTTTAGGTGTAGGGCCCATGTCTATATGGCACCGACCCTTGCTACAAGGGTCGGTTGCTACGATAATGGTCGTAACAATCCAGATTCGATTCTCTAGCTGAAAAGGATGATGAACCTTGATGGAGAAAGGACAAGGTTCACTATGGCTCGCATTTAAGGCATCCAATCTCGATTGCCGTCCCCGCGTTTTCCCAAGATTCGCCCACTTGCGAGATACGATTGATGTGATAAACAAGCGAAAAGCCCATACGCCATGGACCAATATGTGCGTGACACGTTAATGGCCCGCATGGGCATGGAAGAAAATGGGGATCTTAAGACCCTACCGCTAGTGGTGGAGCCAGGATTTTTGTTCAGAGGGGTCGAGATTTTTTTATTAAAAAAATAATAATAAAATAAAAATCAAAAATTAAAGTTGAACAAAATTTAATTAAAACATTAAATAATATAACTAACAAAATAAATAAACAATTCAATAAAATTTAATTATTATTTAAAACATATAAACGTAACTTAAAATTTATTTTGTCACACCTAACGCGTTAATTTATTCAATTGCCCTCGACGAGTCTTCATACTTTGAAATCGCTTCATAATTTCTTCATTGGTGATAGTCTTGAATATATCTTTCTCAACGAACGTAACTAGACAATCATTCATCCATTGATCTCCCATTCGGTTACGTAAACGATTTTTAACAATATTCATTGCTGAAAATGCTCTTTCAATAGTAGCTGTCACAACGGGCAAAATTAATGACAATGTCACCAATGAATAAACCAATGGATACACGATATCCCTTTTCATTTCTACCATCTTCTTAGCAAGCTGTCCAATCCCTTTAAGTGTTGCAAATTCTTCACTAGAACGCATGTCAATGATATATGTTTCAAGTTGATTGTCCAAGGTGATAAACTAAACTGCTAAAAAATCATTCGGATAAAATTGAGCAAGACGAAGTAATTTCTCCTTGTTAAAAGCAGCAAATGATTCATCTGGACTCAAGCACGCAACACAAAGTAATAATTCGGTATTTGCCTCATTAAAACGATTGTTAAGTTCTTGGAGTTGCATATCTATAACAGTATAATAAAGCTCCACACGGTAATGATGTGAATTTGTCATGCTTTGAGCTTTTCGTCGTAACCGTGATTGGTACAAATCATCCATATTGGGGACAACAATTTTGTTTTTTGCACAAAATACTGAAACTTCTTCAAATAAAGAGTTCCACCCATTTTCTCTCATAGCTTGTAAACGCTGCTTTGAAACTTCAACCAACTTCATTGCATTTAGAATATCTTGGTCTTTTCGTTGTAATGCTTGAGATAATTCATTTGTAATCCCCAAAACACTTTTCATCAAATGTAAATTGAAAGCAAATTCAAAAGTCTTGAGCGACTGAATTAGTATGTTTGCTTCAGCTCTCTGTTCAGAATATAACTCATCTTCTACAATATCTTCAACCGCATCAATGACAGAAGAAAACATGAGAATAAGACTAACAACTGTATCATAATGAGAACTCCAACGCGTATCTCCGGGTCTCTTTAAATTCATTTCTTGATTCAAACTACGACTAGTAGAAATTTTATTATTTCATAGTGCTTCTACAACTTCAGCAGTTCGTTTTTCACGAAGAATGTCATGACGTTTGCATGATGCTCCAATAACATTAAAAACACTATTAACCAAGCTAAAAAACGTTGCAATTTGAATGTGATTTTTAGCAACAGCAACTATAGTTAGTTAAAGCTGATGTGCAAAGCAATGAACATAATAGGCAGACAAGTTATCGTTCAAAATAAGTGTTTTAAGTCCATTCAACTCACCTCGCATATTACTAGCCCCATCATATCCTTGTCCTCACAATTTGCTAATACTTAAATTATGCTTGCTAAGCATTGACTCAATTGCCATCTTCAACACTGCAGTTGTGGTATTGCTAACATGTGTAATGCCCAAAAAACGTTCAATCACATTACCCCATTTATCTACATAACGCAAAACGATTGCCAATTGTTCTTTAATAGATATATCACGGGATTCATCAACTAGGATAGCAAATGACGAGTCTCCAAGATCTTTAACAATAGCATCTAGAGTTTCACTTGCAGCAGCATTTGCTATTTCTTTTTGAATGTCTGGTGCAGTCATTCGATGATTTTCAGGAGCATTTTCTAAGACTACCTTGTCAATTTCTTCATTATGTATTGCAAGAAACCGCAATAATTCAAGAAAATTTCCCTGATTACTCGAGTCTTTAGATTCATCGTGGCCACAAAATGCTAATCCCTGTTGTTGTAAAAAACGAATACAATCAACGGATGCATTCAAACGAGTCCTATAATCCCTTTTATACTGATCTGATTGTTTGTCAAAAAATGTTATGATGCTCTGTATCTGGTTTGACAAAGCCTCACATCTTCGTTGAGCTTGATTATGTGCACTATTGTGAGCTCCCACATGACCCTCTAACTTCTCTTTCTTCTTCCAATTTTTAAACCCTTCAGTAACAAATGAGTTTCATCCTGCTTGATTTCCAGTGTCTGGTCTGAAGAGATAACAGTATAAGCAATACGCAGCATCTTCTAAAATGCTATATTCCAACCAATCATTATATTCTTTGAACCATGCTGGATTAAAACGACACCATGTTTTTCCAATTGTGTTTTTGGAAAATCATGGTTAATTGGTTGACAAGGTCCTATTTGTATATATGCTCTTCGAATTTGGTCTCTATCACTAGGATAATAATCTGAAATTTTTTTTCTTAAGCAAGGATCTGCTGGCAGATTTGCTAAATCTATCTCAACACGAGCTCATTTAGAATTTGATTGGAGCTCAATAAAATCATTGTTGTTCTCCATAATCGCAGATAACTACAATGATATATTTCATATATTTAAAATATGCAACAAAAACTATATATATAATGTATTCATAAATAATTAATTTAAAGAGCAATATAAACATAAAAGCTTAATCAATGTAAAAATTTAATTAAATACCTAAAGGTTTAAATTTTTTTGATAAATTTAGCTTCCGAAAGAAATACACTATCGGCAATCCAAGTCGCTGTGGCTTGAGTTTGTTCTACGCAACTGGTGTGATATAAAAAATTAGCAATTCAAGCTCTTGTTTTATACACTCACAAAAAAAAAACATAAAGGTGTCTTGTTTTATATATAAGAAGTTTGGCTGCTACTCTTTTTTTTTGTTAATACCAATGTCAGCTGCTACTTTATTCTAGGGTTTAGTTTGATTTCGTTTTTAATAGGAGTAGGCCCTAGGCTTCTAGCCGTCTAGGATGAAGTCCCAAATTATTGATACGCAGTGTTTTTTTTTATTATTATTTTTTATAAGTAGTGACGCTGCACTTAGTTTTAGGTTTAGTTTTTTTTTTTTTCCCCTGGAAATCGTGTAAGCACTGTAAGGACTGGACATCACAGCTGTAAACAGTAAAGGTTGAAATGACACGTTCACAGTCACATAAGGGCTGAAAAGTGACTTTTCAGTTTTGTTAAAACGAATCGTTTTGAATTTATTTAAACTCTGCGTTTTATTTGTCTTCTTCCTTATTCCTTCCTTCTTTCTTTTGTTATGTGGTATGCCTTCTGCAACTGAACGCGCAGCAACACGACAACTGAAACTGAAAATCTGAAGAAGAAAAAAAATAGCGTCAGAAATAGAAAAAAAATTCTGGGATGTGAGAGGGGGCATTTGACCCCCCTGCCTCCGCCCCTGCCTACCGCAGAGGCTCATTAAATGAGCCTCGGGGGGTCCGCCACTATAAAAGGGGAGGAAAGCTCGGTTGAGAAGGTAAGTAACAGAACTCACTCAATATTCTAAGTCTTATCAGTTAGAGATTCGCTCTCAAAGATAAAACTGACTTAGGCATCGGAGCTATCCCCCGCCGGCAACCCCCGGCAAGCTCTTGTGTCTAATCTTTTTCTGTTCTCAGGTTCACTCAAAGTTGAACTCGGAAACTGTCCCAACAAATTACAAATAGAGCATTTACTAAGAGTCATTACAATAATTGAAATCTCTACAATATACACATCATCACTATAAAATATTTCTATGCTAAACTTTTATATACAAATACATCTCAAAACACTAAGTCTACAATGTCACTCAATAGTACTATTTACCATAAGTGATCTTCGAAACTCTGCAATGTATCCTGAAGCATTACCGGATCCACATCATAACTCCAAATGGTCACGTCAGCATCATGATCCTTGTACCTCAAAGACCTAAGTAGCTACACTGTAAAATATTTATGTTTTACAACATAGATGTTTTACAAGTGGAGAAAGTAAGGAGTAAGTCCACCGCTTAGTAAGCAAATAATCAGGTGCTATTGTGTGACTGTAAACAATTTATATGCAAATAAAAGTATTGAGTCATAAAATCATTTATTTTTTGCAAACATATTTAATTCATAAAAATTGGCTTTTCATAAACATTTATCCTTGCTTTACTTCACCACATAAACATCCATAGCTCTGTTTAACCCCTGGAGTATGGTTGTGCTTGTCCTGCACATCACTTTTCGACAAGGACTAGTCCGTTCGTCCCCTCCCTACGGAACCCTATCAGCCTAACCCCCTTTACTTAAGATTATCGGCTGATATGGCCACACCCCATCAAGGGTATGTTGTGGCCAACAAATCATATATACACACGCGGTACCTGTGTCATCATTCATCATCCATTTCACATTTCATCTCATGCTACACATATCCACATAAACAACTCATTTCATGCATAATAACACAATATTTAAATGTACATATTTGAGACAATATTTGTAAAAGGTATCCAAGTCACACTTTTCATGCATAAAACTTTATTTATTTATTTTAAGAGATGCTCAAGAGATAACTCAGGTTTTCTTTTAAAAAGATTATATAAAATGTGACGGGTCATTACTTATAAAAATACTAGTACAAGATAGCTTGCTTACCTTGATTACTTAAAAGTCTCATTTTGGTTCTCAACGTCGCGTATCCATCCTATTATCGCGATCGATGCCTTGGAGTCACAAACCCTACATCCGTGTCACACAATTTCTTAATTAAAATATCCCACTTAAAAACCCATCTTAGAGCGTAAACCTTAAACCGGCAAATTAGACTCTCTACTCGACCATCGAACGTTTGGTAGAATCGTCGAACGTTTGGTGGAGCTATCGAACATTCGGTAGACGAAAACCCTAAAACTCCAAATGTCATACTTTAACCCACCTAACACCTTCTAAGGCCTAAAATAATCTCTTACATTATCTTAAATACAACTTAGTCTCCAAAGTATCATCCAAAACACCAAAGTCCTCATACTAAATCAAAGGTCCAACCATTCTTTTAAAAGACAAAGCCTCTCATACTTCAAAAATACAAAGGATCTACCCATCAATATTTTAAAAAGTGGTAGATCTACTCTTAAATAATATGAAGATCAAATAGTTAAAGCATATGTAGAACTTTAACTATTTAACTCTACAATCATCATTAATCCACAATAAAACACACACCTTAGCATCTAATTTCGAATAATATACCAATGTATCAAAACTAACGAATCTCACTAGATTAACAACCTTAAGCCCACAAAAATTAAGAGACTCATGATTAATGTTTTTCCCCAACAAAACATTAATAAAAATAATAATAAATCTATAAGTCACATAATAAAAAGTAGGGCTTTAGAAATTACCTAACGGTTTTTCCTCTTCTCCTTTCTTCCCTTCTTCTTTCCATTTTCTTTTCTTTTCTTTTTCTTCTTCTCTATTTGGTACGAGGCACAGCAGCCCACTTTTCCCTTTTCTTTTCTTTTTCTTCTCTCCCCCTCTCTATCTCACACATAGCCTCTTTCTTCTCTCCTTCAGCTTCACGCACGCACACACGAACAGCAGATCTCCCTCTTTTCTTTTCTTTTTCTTTTTCCTTTCTCTTCTCTCTTTCTCTCGACAGCAAGTCTCTCCCCCTCTCCTTTCTTTGTTTCTTCTTTTTCTTCCTTCTCTCCCCCTCTCTTTTCTCTCACGCACACTCTATGCGTTAAGGGATGGCTTCTCCTTTTATAATAATTGGGGCCTTGGTCCCCAAGTTTCTTCTCCTCTCTCTTTCACGAGGCAGCACGGATCACATGCTCCCTGCTGCCTTATTCATGAACAAGGGTGGACGTTCCCCTTGTCTTTT
>FXXK01001145.1:0-43231 GCA_900184695.1 Betula pendula | reverse complement strand
CTATAAACAACCAAAGAACAAGTGGGATAATTTGAAAAAAGAGTGGAACATTTGTAAGAGATTGATTGGCAAAGAAATTGGCCTTGGATGGGATCTAATGAAAAAGACAATTGATATGCTCGATGCTTGGTGGGAAAAAAAATTGTAGGTAATATTTTTTTACCTACATATTTTTGTTTACATGGTTTATACACACTCATTATTGGTATTAACATATACCAATAAATGCGAGAAATTCCAAACGTAGCTAAGTTTTGCACCGCAGGTTTGGCTCATGTTATGAAGATGGAAATATTGTTTAGAGATATAACTGCCACTGGGGAAGGATCTTGGACACCATCCGCAGGCTTGGTTCTTAATGATATCGATGCCACAAATGGTTTAAGTGTAATGTTTGATAAAGATGACAATGCTCTTTTAGAAGGTGTAGGTGATTTGGATGATGAACTCAATCTTAATACACATGACATTGATGATATTTCTACTGATTTAGATGTAGGGGATAAAGGAAATAAAAAGGTTGGGTATATTGTTCAAAGTAAGAAAAGGAAGAAAGGAGTTTAAATCGTTAGTCAACATTTGAGTCGTATTTGTGATGTAATAGAAAGTAAAAGTACAATAACATCTAAGAGCTATAATAAACTTGGATGTAGTATTGAAGAGGTTATAGATGTTTTTTGGGGGATTGCTAAGAAAAAAAATGACATTGACATCCTTAGGTTTGTGACCAATGTATTTTTTACGAGATCACATATAGAGAAGTTTGTGACCATTAAGGAGCCATGGCTGTAGATTGACTTCATCAAACGAAAGGGAAATAGAGAAATCAACTGTCATAGTGTGGAATAGTGTTGTTCTTTCTCTCTCTTTTTTTTTTTTTTTAATGTTGTTTGTTATGAATTATTTGAAACGTTGTAAGGATTTTTTTGAATTTTTATTTTTTTTTTTATTTTTTTTTATGCTTTAAATACTTTGAAGTGTTGCAATGCTACTTTTGACAAATTATGCATCTTTATTTTCAATTATAATTGTTGTTTATTATTGCATATTGAAATTGTTTTTATTTATTTTTGGCATATGTAAAGAAGATGTGATAGAAGTCATTTCATTCATTTTTTATTTTTTTATAATGTCACTTCACAACTTAATAACAGATAAGTGAAATCCGGACGTTCTATTATTTGATCACTATTATTTCACTTATTGGAGTTTCTA
Source organism: Betula pendula (assembly GCA_900184695.1). NCBI lineage: Eukaryota > Viridiplantae > Streptophyta > Magnoliopsida > Fagales > Betulaceae > Betula > Betula pendula. Next base: position 42,016 of record FXXK01001145.1, on the reverse strand, counting down.
TTTGGAAAAACAAAGGACCATTCAAATAGGCCAAAAAAAGTGAGAGTGGCGGTAAAAGTATGAATTTGGTGCAATATGTTGTTTATTGAACTCATTCTGAATATTTTTTTTTCTTTCCTTTTTACAGGAATGGACAACAATAATTATAGCACTCAAGATGATACAATTGACGATGATTATGTTCAAAATGAAAAATGAAAATGATATCTTTATTTTAGTTGTTGTAGTAGTATAACTTGTTGAGGACTATTATATGTCATATATTGCAAAGGAACCTTGTAGGACCTCTTCCCAAACATTTTATAAGTGGGTTATAGAGATTCTACAGAGCAATCTTGATAGGTGCAAACAAAATTTTAGAATGAAAATACATGTATTCCTTTACTTGTGTAAAGAGTTGAAAGAAAAATATCATTATTGGGTATTAGGAACATAACTATTAAAGAATTGATGGCTATGTTTTTGAATACTTTAGGCCATGGATTTGGGAATAGAATAGTCCAAGAAAGGTTTCAACATTCAAGTGAAATAGTTAGTAGATATTTTACTCGTGTATTAATGGTTGTTTCAAGAATGGCTGTTGACATTATTAATCATATTGATAGGGAGTTTAAAGATGTTCTAAGAAAAATTCATGAAGATGAGAGGTATTGGCCGTACTTCAAAGATTGTATTTGAGCTATTGATGGAACCCATGTGCCAGTTACAATTTTTCCATCAAAACAAATACCATACATTGGTCGAAAATGAAATCTTGCTCAAAATGTTATCACTGTTTGTAATTTTCATATGCGTTTCACGTTTATTTGGGCTGGATGGGAAGGTACTGCACATGATACATGTATTTATTTTAGAAGCTATTCGAAAGGAAGATTTCCACATGCACCTAGAGGTTTGTATTTAATAAGAATAAAAATTATAAAATATACATGATAAATATATGCTTTTTCACTTTTTTTTGTGACCATTATTTGTATATTTTATGTAGGTAAGTGCTACTTGGTAGACACATGATATCATCACATGAAGGGATATGTGGGGCCATACAAAGGAGAGCGATATCACCTACCAAACTTTCGTTGCGGAAGCCAACCGAAGAGTATGCATAAAATATTTAATCATGCACATTCATCACTTAGATGAACTATTGAAAGAACATTTGGATTTTGAAAAAATAAGTGAAAGATATTACGTAACATGCCAAATTTTCTTTATTATAAACAAGTAAAAATCGTGGCAGCATCTATGGCTCTTCATAACTTCATTAGAAAGTATGCAGTGAAGGATGCTGAGTTCCAACCGTATAATGATGATGAAGATTTGCTACTTACTGAAAGTATTGAGGATAATGAAGTATAAGAAGAGTCAAACATACAACAATTAGAGACATCCAATGGAAATTATATGAATATTGAGTGTGATTGTATTTCTAATCTACTTATGACACGTTGATTTTCTTTTTAAAATGTTGTAAGGATTTATTTGAATGTTGTTCTTTTTTTATGCGCTCAATACTTTGACGTTTTGTCATTTAAATGATGTTTGCTTTTTATTATTGCATATTCATGCTGTGTTTTTTTCTTTATTTTTATTATTATTTTGGTTTTGTATTGAAAGTTTATTTATAGCTTAGAACCTATATATTATGGACAATATTTTAAGGTACAAAAAAGGCAAAATGTTGGACATCTAAGTTAAAAGTATGAAATTAAACCATAAAAAAATGAAAAAGTTCATATTAACCATTTTTCTATTAAAAAATTGCTATAAAATGGAATAACAAAAAAAAAAAAGAACATCCTTTATTGTCATTTTTGCAACTATAAGGACTTTTTTAATTTTGTTACCAAGCATCAATAACATTAAAAAAGTACTTAAGACATGCAGTTACCAAACAAATAAAAAGCTTTTCAATAGTACTACTTCATCCAAAAACTCACGGACAATTATTTTATATCTAAAAGCTCTATTTTTTTTTGCACACCCAAACAAACCCTAAACTTACGGGGGAGATAGAGATAATTATAGAAAGTCTGTAAACAGTAATTAATGGGCATGAGTCTTGTCCTTCTAATATCATGCCCACATAGACTCGAGAGTTTGTCCTCCCTTTCATCAAATCACTTATTTTTATTTTTATTTTATTTTTTATTGCTATTTAAGGCTTTCATCAAATCACTTAGGAATATAAGCCTCGTGTCACTAAGCTAACCCCTCTGGTGATATTAAATATCGTATTTGAAGCAGTAACAAAGTTTCACTGATATAAATAAAAATGAATGACATTTATTTTCTAGATCAAAATATTAATAATTGGTGAAAAGCTAAACCACACTGAGAAAAGAAAGAGAAGAGGAAAAACAAAGTAAGCAAAAAGGGAAGGTGGAGAGTCCACAATAATTGGCATCAAATGCTTATTGGGATTCGCACTGTTGCTGAATTCCAAGATCTGCAACCATCAATTATTTTATTTATTTTCAGTTATTTTTGAAAAATAAAAAATAAATGCCCCTCAAAGGCTTCCCATTGGTGGAGCTCTAAGCTTTATCTCCTTGCCTGTCTTAACTGAATAGAAAAAACGACAAAAAAAGAAAAAAGAAAAAAGAAAAAAAAAAGCAGAAGGGAGAATTAGAAATAGTAGAAAACTAATACAAGTAGTGAGAGAAAAAGGCACAAGAGCCAATTAGGGCTCCGTCGGAAAGTTGCACCCCCAAAAGGTAGCGCCCTGCCTTTTTCTCCCTTTGTTTTCTGATTCTCTCTTCTGCCATTTGGATTTTAGAGCGTATCTGGTCACCCTGACAGCTCGCTCAAGACGAAGATGATGATGAAAAAGTAAATGACTGATTGATTCTTCCTGAGATAACATTTTCTATTTTAGGTTTTTGCGCTATGTTTTCAATTTTCCGGGGGGTGAAATTTGAGGGGTTTAGCGTTGCTCTTTTTTGCGTTTCTGGGCGAGGGGAGTTTGATTCAGCGGATTCGAGATGGTCGTCTTGAGGTGGTGAATTTGGAAGATCTCTTATCAACTGTGGCTATTGTTTGGTTTGGTGTTTCGCTCTAATTCGTGCGGAATACATGGATGATTCATGGGTTTTCACGAACTAAGGTTTTGGCTTTGAGCCCAGAAAGCATTGAATTTGTTGCGGGTTTTGGAATCTTGGTACCAAAATTTTCGACTTTCTTGGCTGGCGCTATGAGTTGCAAATTTTGGAAGGTTATGGCGTGGTAGAGATTTTGGGAGAATTGATACCGAAATGGGAGGCGACGCAAACACAGGGTTTCACTGCGAGGAAAATTTCGGTTCTGCTATGAATCGGCACGCGATATCGTTTCAGTCCGGGGCGATAAACAGCACGTCCGAGATGATTCCGATGAGCAATTACTTTGGGATGAACAATACTGGAGACATGGTGTTTTCTGGGAGTTCTTCCAACATCATTAACAACAATCCCGTGATAAGTCAGGCTGGGAATCCATCAGTTTCTTCTCTTGTTCTTGATTCGGGGCCCGGCCTCAAGCACGACACCGGGTTGGCCGTGGAGTGGTCGGTCGAGGAACAGTGCATATTAGAGAAAGGCCTCCTCAAGTAGGTCTTTCTTCAGGAATTTGTTATATCTCTTGACTTTGTTGTCATGTACATGATGCGTTCTTTTATAATTAATCATGTATTATTACTTATCTCTAGTTCATTACATGGTATTTAATTTGTGCTGTTCTGTTCCTCTATTTGTTGCTAAATTATTATCTGTTGATGATTTGGCCGGTTGCTCCCCTGAATGTTTTGAGGGGGCATGATCTCATGGACTTGTTGGAGATTTGAAGTTAATAGTCTTAGATGCCAATGGTATAAGTTTAAAAATGACAAACAAATATATGAATTTCAGACGCACACACTCACATGATGCATTAAGTATTGGCAAAGCTTCAAACATTATGAGTTTTTTACTTTTGATGGTAATTCAATTGATTTGCTCTTGTGGCTCAATTAGCAAGCTCATTTTCATGTTTTCTTTTATTTGTGCCATAAACTTCTTGCAATTCAACACATCAAATTTTCCATAGCTTCAATTATTGCTTAAAAGGTCATAAAGTCTAACACTTTGTCAATGTTATGAATGTTTTTTAGCTTCTCTTTTCGCTTTTGGCATGTAATCTATATATCGTAAGGCAGTTTTCACTTTCTTCTTTTTTGGTGTTTAATATTCATGTGTTGATATTGTTTGTAACTCCCTAGGTTTTCTGATGAACCAAGTATCATGAGGTATATCAAGATTGCAGCCACATTGCGTGATAAAACTGTTCGTGATGTTGCTTTGAGATGTAGGTGGATGACGGTAAGCTCTTCACTACATCTCATGATGTCTTTTGAGCTTTGTTAATCTTTTTTGAACTTTTGAATCACATGATACTTCTTGTGTACTTGGGTTGTGCTTTGCGCTTTTATTGATAATTTGCTTACTTATCAAAAAAACCTTTTGAATCACATGATAGAGACTTTTTTTTTTCTTCTGGCATTTGTATTGTGATAAAATGGTGTTATTTTTTTATTTTTTTTTCCTTTATGCTGGTCAAGCAATTATTCTTATGAGTAACTAGAACATATAATATAAATGAGTAGGGCAGAGAATTGAAATGGAAATGCTTATAATCAAACTAATTTACTTGCTTTTGAACTTTTGAGGGACCCAAATTGATGCGTTTCTCCCCTCCCTTACCTTTTCTTTTGTTTTTATATTTATAATGCTACAATGGCATTTTGAATAGGTAGCATCTGACATTGATTTTTTTTTTCTATATATTTATAGGTAATATTGGCTTGTCTATTAAAAATCTTGTGCCTTTACGCAATGTGTTCTTGCCAAAATAAAATGTTTTTTTTTGGAATATGTTATTCCCTTGTGCCTCTGTGGATGAGGTGTAAAGTGCCTCATCTATCATCATCCTCAATCATGTGGTTGATTCTCTAGAGTCCATTCAACTAAAAATTCGTCTGAGAGTAAGGAATGAGAGTAAGGAATGTATTGAGTGAGAATCAAGCACATTATGAAATATAATGGGCTACATTTGCTCTATTCCTTCCTCATCTTGTGTGGCAGGGCTGTAAATTAACAAAGCTACTCGTGAGTTTGCTCGGGCTTGGCTTGGTTATGCTCGACTCGATTATTAAACGAGCTGTTCATAAACATAAAAATAGGCTTGATTATTAAACGATACGAACTCGTATAAAACTCGGCTCAGCTCGATTAACGTTCGTGAACAGACTCATATAAGGCTCGGCTCGATTATTAGCTTCACTCGTATATAGTATACTAGTTAATGTTAGTTATATATAGTATATTAGACTTGTTACTTACTCACATTATACATATACTAGTCTCTAGACTCTCTACTCTCTACTCTCTAGTTGTATATATAATAATATATCGTTAATTATAGTTATAGTTTATAGTTATATATTATATTATAATAACTATTGTCTAATATGCACTACTAAGCTTATATATTAACTAATATATAATTTTTTAACTAGTTACCCTACATGACTATATACGTATTTGATATAACTTATTATATAATATATGTTAATCAATTAACATATTAAAATGTTAATGTGTTATGTTAATATATTAATTAGTTTAACATGTTACTAACATATAACATATTAATTAATTACTAAACATATTAATATGTAATATGTTACTAACCTATATNGACTCTCTACTCTCTACTCTCTAGTTGTATATATAATAATATATCGTTAATTATAGTTATAGTTTATAGTTATATATTATATTATAATAACTATTGTCTAATATGCACTACTAAGCTTATATATTAACTAATATATAATTTTTTAACTAGTTACCCTACATGACTATATACGTATTTGATATAACTTATTATATAATATATGTTAATCAATTAAAATATTAAAATGTTAATGTGTTATGTTAATATATTAATTAGTTAACATGTTACTAACATATAACATATTAATTAATTACTAAACATATTAATATGTAATATGTTACTAACCTATATAAGTGGGTGTATGAAGTTTTAAGAGGCACCAAATTCCTATGTAAACCAGATTTGCCCAATTAAGTCTTTGATAGGTTGAAAGTGTACAAAACATCTTAAGGGCCCAAAACAAATGCCACAATCACATAAGAGAAATGAGATTAGGCGGAAGACGTCATGATCAGAGGCTAATGATAACAAAAAATGTGGTTTCTACTTCTAACAAAAAAAATGACAAGTTTGTAGTATAGTTCCTAACACGTGTATTAGTATAAAAAGTGGTATCCATAATAGGGCTCAAACGTGTCCCTGGACTGCTATTCAAATATAGAAATAGTGTAATCCAGCCGTTCCTCATTATATTATCAAAAGTCATGTTAGCTTGCCACGTGTCCTCAAGATTAACGCTTCTTCTTTGAGATTTGTGCTTTGCCAGGCTGAGATGTCAATGGTCTTTCAGATTGCAGAGACTCGTGCCTTATCAGTCTTTGAGCCTTGTGTATTTCATTCAGACTTGAACCTTGCTTGCGCCTTTCTCAAACTTCTGACATCTCATTTTCCAGCGCTTTGTTCTTCTTTTCCTTGCTAACCACAAACTATACTACAGACTTCTCATTTTCTGGATCTTTCTTCTTCCAAATCTCAAAACACCCCATTTAACCATTTCCAAGCATAACCCAATGGTTATGTTCAAAGTACACAACATCTTTCTGCTTGTTTTATTTCATGATTTTCACCATTTTCTTTTGCAACTCCTACATTACAGACATCCTACGAAGACTTACTTCTAATGTTAAGCTTTTACTCAGCAGATCTTCCTCTATTTCTTCTGGTTCGTGTATTTACATTTTTTACTTAAACGAGAAAATTATAAAAGTTCTACTCAAGCCGAGCTCGCACAAGGTTTTCTCCTTGGCGAACCGAGCCGAGTTCTGCTTTTGATGCTCATGACGAGCTCGAGCCAAGCTTACACAAGCACTACTCGCCCGAGCTCGGCTCATTTACAACCCTATTTTGTGGCATAGAGTTACAAGGATCACTTCAGTCTCAAGTAACCATCTTTGTGCTTCAGATCCATATATGATGTTTGAAGTTTGAACTTTAGGCCATGTCCTTTGCAACACTTCCAGCCAAATAATTATGAAGTATAGCGTCTAGTGTTTAATATGCTCTTGTTCGTTAAGTGGATTTTGTTCCTTGAAAGAGCCAAAGAATTTCTTTTTCCCTTTGATTATTAACTTAAACTACTCTCCAAATCATGGTGTGGTTAAACTATTAGAGCATCTCTAGTAGTATTATCTAAAATACCTAACCAAAAAATTTAATTCTCTACTCTATCTACTCATGTTTCTATACACATTCTAACATATTCTTTATTCTCTTCTTTGCTTTCTTTTAAATCTTATTTTTCATTCTTTTTTTATTATATTTTTGAAACACTTTTATCAAACACCATTATCAGGTGCCTTTTCCAGAACCACCTCATTGCTCAATTCCAGCACCCTATAACATATAGAAACCAAAATTCAAGAAAAGGTCAGATCTAAAAAGCTCTATATTTCATCCACAATGAAACAGCAGACCGTTCAGCAACATAACCTGTTTTCCCAGCAACCAAAGAAGTACTTAGAAAAATTTATACAAAGAAGTACTGAGTTGGCAAAGGCTGCACAGGAGGTGGAGAGACGATCTATTTTGGGGAATCAGAGATAAAATAGTGACTTTATCTAATAAACTTCAAATGATAAAATCTTGTGATCGCTACGATCCCTTTGTTCGTAGCAAATAGACCTGTTTGCCATTGCTACGATCCCTTTGTTCGTGTACAGTTAGGAGGGGCACAAGCATGGGTTGGAGTCTGTTATTTGCTTAAGCTCGTTTGAGGAAAACAAGATAAGGAAGGACTTACCCAAGTGCCACCACAGGTTTCATGTGGAGTGCATCAACATGTGGTAGAGTTGACATTCCAATTGCCCCATATGCAGAGCTCTGGCTGTGGGAAAGAAGAGAGGGCGAAGAGCCAAGTGGGAGAGTGGGAAGAAAAAGAGCAGAGACCAAAGAGTAACAATACAGAGAGAGCATGCAGCCCGAGTGCTCTTTGTCCAACAAGTGAAACAATACTTTATTCCTCTAGTATGCTACAGTAAATAGCGAGGGATTGCTATTTACTGTAGAAAAAATTGTATTTTGCAACTTCTGAACATAATCTGCTAGAGGTAAAAAGGGGGTGATATTAGCTAAATATAGCTAGTATGAGGAGTTTACCTAATCTGTTGGAGATTCTTTTACTAATGGCCTACTGGGGTGTAAGATGTGGGATTGCCATCAAGGTTCTTCTTTAAGGCTCAATTGGTGTGGAGAAAAGATGGAGCGGTAATTGATTGGCTGGAAAAAACTGTGCTTTTCTGAAGGTGGGAGAATTACTCTAATAAAATATACTTTTCCTAAATTTTAGATTTTCCATTTTAGACTAACTTCTCATATGCAGTAGGTTTCTCCTAATTCCAATAATTAAAAAAGTACAGAGTATTTTGCCCACTTATCTACTTTCTTTCTTTCTTTCTTCCCATTCCTAATTCTATGTCTAATTAGTTGGCAAAGTTGCAGGGGGATTTTTTGTGGGGAATTAAAATATTCTCTATTAAATTGGAACGTGGTGCGCTTTCCTATTCGGAATAGAGGAAGAAGAATCTGAAAATTGAGCATCTCTAATCAAGTTCTTCTAGGAAGGTGATTGCGGCTATCTGGAGATAGGTCGAGTAACTTGTGGAGACATGTTATTTGTGTTAAAAAAGGGTAAGGTTGGGGTCAGTGGACGTGTCCAATGCTGAGAGGGTCACATTTATTAAAGTTTGAAAAAGCTTAAGGAGTAGTTGGAGGACATTTTCAAGGATTGTTAACTTTGCAGTAGGGGATAGAAGGACAATGAAGTTTGGTATGATTTTGGTTCATTAATGTATCTTTGAAGAATTGGTTCTCAGATTTATTCCTTTTAGTTTTGGCCGATAATGTTGTAGCTTCAAATATGTGTATGTAGGGAGGAATTAGACACTAGAGTATTAGATTCACATAGTCATTAAACTTTGCATATGCAATTGGTATTCTTTGATTGAGAATTAAGTGTCAATTAGTTTACGTATGTATATTTTGATGTGTGGGAGCCTTCTCCCATTTGTTTTAACTATTAGAGTTTGTTGCTAATGGCCTACTATGTGAAGCTTCCAATGAAAGATTTCCATTGTTAAGTATTTTTCATAATAGCGATTCCTACTTGGTTTGCTAGCCTATTGTTATTATTGAAAGCTGATAAATTGAGAAATGGAGCAAGGATAATTGAGTAGAGATTTTACACACAATATTAACCTTGGAAACCTTTAGCATAATAAAATGTTATGGACTTTCTACAATATAACTGTATCCCATGTCTAAACATTCTAGTGAGAAACAAGGGTTCTAGGCAACACATTAGGTGTGTGAGTTGTCATGGGGAAGTTCTTCGTAGGAGCGAAGTCCTTTGAGTTCATTATCAAGTAACGGGGAGACTTCTTAAGACTAAGAATAGTGGAATGAAGCTGTGTTGGGTTTGAAGATGACACGTCGACATGCCTTCATCGGATTATCAGGCAAAACTGGAATATCGGTCCTATGCTTAGGTAGTAACAGAAAAGGGCAGCTTGTGCACTGTAAATAGTAGGGGTGCTGTTGGAGCACCGTCGAAGCTCATCATAAGGTATGACCCCTTAGGAAGGCTCAGAGCGCTGCATCAAGACCGCCTTGAGCTGCCAACAGTGCAACTCCTCTCAACTTTGCAGCATTTTCCTCCATGGAAGATGCATAAAAACAAAAGAGTGCAACATCTGTACTCCTTTAGCGTTGGCAAAGGGTATGTTTGAGAGTCCACATGGATGATAATGGAAGGCACCACATCTTTTGGACAAATGTTCTAGAATGGGTGAACCATGTGTGGTTCCATGCACAAAAGATCCTCATAAGACCCCTACACGGGTGGGCCGGGTGCGCGCCGGGGGGGGGTGTGGGGGTTAGTTTTTGATGGCCTTGTTGGTGATTTGGGCCTAGAGAAATCTACAAGCCCATTTCTTTTAATGCCGCCCGGTGTTGAGGAAAGTGTTGCAGCAAAGGACTCCTTTTGGCTCTCACAACCCCTTAGCTTTCCGTGGGCTTTGCTTGAATATCTATTAAATGAATGGGCTTCTGTACTAAGCCTTCCAAAGGCGCCTATATATCAGTGGGCTTTAACATGTGGTTGTTATCAGGTACGTGGCTTGAGCTGTGTCTTGTGGGTCGAGTGGGTGGTCCAGTCGGACCTTTAGTGGGTCAACGTCAATATCCATCTTGCCGCACGACATCTCGATGGGTGTGGCACCGTTGATGGAATCCGATGCAAGGGTGGAGTTAGAGGGCATAAAATGTCGGCAAGCGTGGCCATAGCCTCACCAGTGGATGGGTCTTCGCCATTGGCGACAACGACCAAGGTTGGTCTCCCTCGCTGTAGTTTCTTTCTTCAATCTGGCCCAAATGTGCTTCCAGATAACAATAGTTAGTATCTCCTAGTGGCTGGGTCTTCTCCAACGGCGGTGGACTTCGAGGCTTCTCCTTCTTCTAGCCCAATTTATGTGGTACCCTTTTTTTGTAGAGAAAGATGTTGCTTGTAGTGCTCTTGAGCATCCCTCTCATAATTCCTCAACCCCACTGGAGGGAAAGTTAAGTGCTTAGATTGGGTCAAGAGGAGAATGTATTGACTTGAGAAATTTGTGGGGGTTTTTCTTATGAAGGCTTCAAACAGTAGGTTGCAGAGTTATTCTCCACAACTGAGTCCAGTCGTAAGGGACACAATGTAATGTTGGGCTCATTCAAAAAGGAAACGAGGAGTAGGGTAAAAGGAATCCAACCAAACCCCATCTTTCTCCTCAGTTTGTGGTAAGGCTCCTATCCCATTATGAATTTGAAGATTATTACTTGGAATGTCCAAGGTCTTAACAATGCAAGGAAAAAGCTTAGAATTAGCAACTTACTAAAAAGTTGGAAGCCAACATAGTGTGTTTGCAAGGAACTAAAATGGGGCACATTTCAAATGGTTTTGTTCGGGGCTTGCGGGGTGGTCACTTCACGGTGTGGTTGGTTCTGCCAACCACAAGAGCTTCGGAGGGTATTCTCTTATTGTGGGATAAACGTGCAATAGAATGCTTTGAAGAGGTGGTGGGCACTTTCTCTATCTCATGTAAATTCAAATATGTTTTTGATTAGTTTGTTTGTGCTTTTTGTGAGTTTATGGCCCCAATGTAGATTCTAAAAGGCTTTATATGTGGGAGGAGTTATCAAGTGTCCTCAGTTGGTGGGAAGTCCGTTGGGGGCATTGGGGGACTTTAATGTTACTCACTTCCCGAACAAAAGATATGGGGGATCTCAATTAACTTCTGCTATGAAGGAACTTTTCTATTTTATTTCAAAACAGGGGTTGATTCCATTGGCAGGAGGTTCTTTCACTTTGTCCAACAACCAAGACCCTTTCTAGTTTCATCAGATTGGGAAGAGCATTTTCATATTTTGCTCGATAGTAGAGGGATAAATAGAGGATCGCACTATTTTAAATTTGAGAACATGTGACTAAAAGCTGAAGGTTTTGTAGACTTGGTGCAACAGTGGTGGGACTCATACCAATGTCTCGGTACTCCTTGTTTTGTCTTTGCTAATAAGCTTAAACGATTGAAGCTCAATTTAGAATGCTAGATCAAGGAGGTCTTTGGAAATGTAGAGGAGAGAAAAAAGTCCTTAATGGATGGAGTAGTTGAAAATTTGAAAAAAGATTGGCTAGTTAGAAGAAGATCTATTTGTCTTGAGTTGCTCGTCTAACCCTTATCAAGAGCACGTTATCAAGTTTACCTACATACTTTATCTTCTTCTTTTTTTTCCTTTACCAGCTGATATAGCTAGAAGATTAGAGCGTCTTCAAAGGGACTTTCTTTGGGATGGTTTTGGTACCAAGCCCGAGCTTCATCTAATGAATTGGAAGATTGTTTGCTCTCCAATTCCTAGAGGAGTTTTGGGTGTGAAAAACCTCATGTTGTTTAATAAAGCTCTACCAAGTAAATGGCTTTGGAGATTTGCACAAGAGAATTTCCTATGGAGACAGATGATTATTGAGAAGTATGGGATCTAAAAAGGGGGCTGTTGTTTAGAGGACACTCGAGTGCCATACGGGGTGGGCTTTTGGAGGAATACTAGGAATGGCTTGGAAAATTTCTTCAGCTTGGTCTCCTACAGTGTTGGGGATGGGTCTTGCATTTGTTTTTGGCATGATGTTTGGTTTAGAGAAGCAATTCTCAAGTCCTTGTTCCTAGAACTCTATCTAGAGCTTGTGACAAAGACGTCTTAGTGTCGGATTACTTGTATCCATCCGACACATATATCCATTGGAATTCGAGTTTCTTCAGGGCAGTCTAGGATTTGGAGTTGGAGTCCTCTTTCATATCCTCGACCTATTATATTTGAAAACCCATCCAGGAGAAATAGATAAAATGATGTTCATCCCAACATGCAATCATGGCTCTGAAGTGAAGAGTTACGAACTAATTACAGTCCGGAGAGTCTTGTCTATTTCCATGGAAGAGCATTTGGAAGGTGAAGGCTCCACCTCGCATTGTTTTCTTCACTTGGACGGAAGCATTGGGTAAAATTCTCACGATCGATAACCTTAGAAGGTGGGGTCTTACCCTTGTTAATTGGTGTTGTCTTTGCAAAAAGAACAAGGAGACTATAAATCACTTTCTCATCCATTGTGAGTTTATTAGCGAATCTATCACTTGGTTCTTCTCTTATTTGAAGTTTCGTGGGCCATGTGTAGCACTATCCTAGAGCTGCTTCATTGCTGAAAGACTCAATGGCGGGGACACTCCAAAGAAGCCATCTTTATCGCTGTGTTATTAATGTGGAGCATTTGGAGAAAGAAATTAGCGCCTATTTGGGGACATTTCAAAGAAGCCATCTTTATTGCCGCTTCGTTGTCGAAAGACTCGAGGGCGGGAACACTCCAAAGAAGCCATCTTTATAGCTGCATTATTAATGTGGAGCATTTGGAGAGAGAAATTAGCGCGTATTTGAGGATTGCAAGTCTAATGTGCTATGTTTAAGATCCTTCTTTTTGAGATCTCTTTTAGATTGGGCTGTAGCATATATTCCTAATTTTTTCTCAAATCTTATAGATCTTGTTAAACTTTTTAGATTTTTGACGTCATTAGGGTGGTTGCATCTCTTGTATACTTTTTGTGTACGAGGGCTTTGCCTTTTGTTCTATTAAATTATGAATCTTCAAAAAAGATTCACATGGTCATTTGAATATTGGGAGTCAAAGTCAGTTGAATTTATGGTTTGAGTTAATAGTACTCTTGCTCCCCGTGAAGTAGTGGTGAAGATAGGACATGATGTAGGCTAACTAGAAATGGGAGATCTGAGGTTTGGTACTTTTATTACCTTTAGTAGTCTCCAGGGGTGAATTGGGTGATTCCTAGGGCAGTTCTGGAGGTGTTTACATGTTGAAAAGAGAGGTTTGGTAATCATGATAGTTGTGAGATTTGCAGCGTTGTCCCAGTTGTCTTATATGGACATTGTGGCTAGAGCAAACTAATCATACCTTTAGAGGTTATGCTTAATCGGAACTTTTTTTTGATAGGTAAAGTTGTTAAAAGTTTTTTTTTTGTTGAGCAAAATGCAACAAGACCTCCCCAATATTGGGTCAACTTGTGGTTTTTATTTAGAAATTTAACTCCCATAACTAAGCAAAATGGTAAGATTGTTCCTTTCCACCTTCGATCAAACTTTTGTTAATTCAATGAATTTTTTTTTTAAAAATTTAATTTTTATGCTCTCTCATCTTCCTCTTCTTCTTCTTCTTCTTCTTCTTCACGCTATCAACCCAAACTGTCCTAAAGAAAGAAACTGCCAGAGTGGGGCATTGTCCTGACCTCCTCCCAAACCATAAAGAAGATTACTTTGTTGCTAAGCAGGCCAGCATAGAGGACACCAAATGCCTAAAAAATTCAAAAGAACTCAGATATAGGAAATAAGGGTGACCCCGTGACTAAACCCATGGCTAGCAAACTAAAACCATTGAGGGATCACTTTTCCACTGAGCCAAAGTTGTAGGAGTCGTGTTGCATTTTTATCCTTTATTTTAAAATCATTGTATGATTGGACAAATGCTCTAGGAAGCCTTCACTTTCAATCTTTATAACTTTTTCCTTTTTAAAACTTTTATAGTGTAACATCTAATGGGAGTTTGCTGCGTACAGGTCCTTCGTAAACACATTTTTCTTATTTTTTTCTCTTATAAATATCTTTTACCTATTTTTTTAAAAAAAAAGAAAAAGTGAAAGTTGAGTCTTGGCATATGTTAGGAGGGATGTGTTTCAGTAGAGCAAGAGAAGAGTAACCATTTTGCCATTTGATGGATTTTTCTGGTTGAACAATCCACATGGGATAGCTTATAATGTCAAAAGGCATAATCATGTTTGGCATGTGTCCTTAGCCAGTCTGAAAGGAAGTGTCAGTGCCCTCTCTTGTCCGAATGTCAGCATAGACCCATGGATTATTTATTTTTATTTTTTTTGTATTTATCAATATTTTTGTCATTGAAAAATATCTATGAATGTTGTGTGTTTGTTCCAATTGTGCATAAAATAATTTTACATCTGTTGATCTGTCTCAAAAGTACGCATGGAACTTTTTGCAGAGAAAGCGAAGAAAATCTGAAGAACATAACGTGGGAAAAAAGGTGAATAACCGAAAGGTATGTTAGTGAAATTTATGAAAGTCTCTGATATTTGTTTATTTTTAATCTCTGTTAATGTTATGAAGGGTAACTTTAAGTTGCTCCGGAATTAATTTTACTTTTATTTCCTTTTACTTATCCAAAAAAAAGTTGCTCAGGAAAAAAGAAAAAGATTGAAGGTAACCATAAGTTATTTTCACTCAAGATCTTCAGCAGAAATTAAAATTAATTCCTTGAATTGAAATATATGCCACTTCCAAGATGCACATTTACTTATCCTAACATCAGTTGTTGTCTGCCCTAATGTTTATCTGGCTATGTGTATCCCACTCTGCCATTCTGAATTGCCAATACTTGTGTCTTACATTAAATATGATATCTAAATATATTTTGTTACTAATTAATATATCTGTGTGTGTGTGAGAGAGAGAAAGAGAGAGAGAGAGAGCTTTTGTCTTAACCCAACAGATTCCTCTTTTCCCTGTCACCAAGTCCTTACTCTGTCAACATGCTTGCAGTTTCATCTAATGAAACTTGCAGCATCAGTTTCCACATGTCGCAAGAAGTATATATTGGTAGCTAGTTTGATGTAATGTAATAATATACATCAACACTGGACTAGTGGTAAAAGTTAACATATAGTGAACTTAATTTTTTACTATTCATTTGCTTAGTTATAAAACCATAGATGCATCCTGTTTTAATTTATTGAATCAATTAATGTCTTTAGGATCTAATGTTGATTGAAGAACCAGTATTCTAAAGATCATCCTTCTTCAGGATAAGCTGGTGGAGTCGTCCTCAAAGATCAATATACATTCTTCTTCGCCACTGAACATTGCTGCATATTCCCTTATGATGCAACATATAGATCAGAATGGGCGCATGCCTTATGAAGGTTAGTGTTTTTCATATGATCTACAAAAATATCTGATGTGACAAGGAGAGCTTAGATTTAGAGTAGATCTGATATGAATTTGCCAAAGATGCCACATTTCAGGCAAATTGACGCTTACAAAAGAGCTTAAGAAGAAATTCCAACAAGAAACAAAATTATAGTGAAGAGAAGATAAGATTGAAGTTGGAACTGTAAAACATCAATTTCTAGGCCCCAAAGAGTCCAAGAACTCAGATCTGAAATTTCATATATTAGAGAAGAAAAGGCTATTAATAACCTTAAGTAACCCTAGAATCTTAGCCCTTCATCTTTTATAGAACAAATAAATCTTAACCATCAACTTCATTAAAAGTCAGCATGACCTTTTTAAAATACTAAAAACATAATTATATAAAGCATAACATAATAAGAAAAGACTGGTCTTGGGATAGCTAATGGACTGGATAAAATACATTAGTGGCCTTCTTTGCTTTGGGCTTAGATGCTCATGCATCAATATCATTGTTATTCTTTCTTGACATTTAAAACTATTTAGTTGCCTTTTCCTGTTGGTTCACTTCTTCCTTTGTTTTTGCTATCAATATTCTGTTACTATTGCAGCTAAACATTCCAGGGTGCTGAATTAGCAGTGTGATATTAGACAATCCGAATTGATTGCTGTAGATTTAGTTTATGAATTCCTACTTGTGTTTAGTTTTCCTTCTTTTTTTAAGCTATGGTTAGTAAAGAGAACTGAAATAATAAAATTCATTACATGGTCCATGATGTGGACTCAATGGTGCTGTCTCAAAACTGTTCTCTTGATACTATTCTAAGTTTTCTTAGTTAACCATAAATTCATTTGTCCCTGAGTATCTTGATATCTTCAAATGGGTTCTGGTTTTTGTTAGTCTGGAAGAGAAGTTCTTCATAGAACCATAAATTGATTCATCACTTGTGTGCATAGACAAGTTTTTTATAGTTATGAGAGCCACCACTATCTTTGAGAAATCACTTATAGGTTTTTTGTGTTTAGCAAATTGATGTATAGTTGCATGACAAGAAGCTAATAAATACAAGGGAAAATACTGTAGAGGTCCCTGGGATTTAACTTTCTATCAAGTCACTCCCTAGGGTTTAACCTTCTATCAAGTCACTCCTTAAGGTGTGTTCCGTTATCAAATTGCTCACTTTGTATGCTCACCGTTAGGGTTTTTTACAAAAATTGTGACACACAGGTCTAAGATTGCATCAAACCTAATAAAATAGGTCCATGTGTATGGAAGTGGCCCTTTGCCTAGTAAGGGCGTGGTGGGGGCATTGCCCTCTGCCCAGTGAGGGTATGGGTGGACTCATGGGGCGAAGGGCTAGGCCCTCATTGGTTGGAGGGTGTAGGTGGTTTACCCCACCCACCAATAGAGGAAGGGGGTGGGGTCGCCCCATTGACCCCTCCACAAGTGGGGTTGCCCCACCCCAGCAAAGAAGTGATGGTGGGACGCCCACCCACCCACCACTATCCCCCTCTTTTTCCCATAATTTTTTTTTTCTTTTGACTTTTACTTTCTTTTTGGTTTTTTTTTGCCATAAGTCAATTTCTGTTAAAACCCTAATGGCAGGTACACAGAAGGAACGAATTGATAACATAGTATACCATAAGGAGTGATTTGGTAAAAGGTTAAACTCCAGGGGCCTTTACATTGTTTTTCCCTAAATATAATTATAAGAGTTTTGAAAACCTATGCTTTCTTGGTGTTGTTTTCTATTGCTCGCCATAAGGAGGTCTCGTTGGCAGATCTTGTACAGTTTTCTAACAACTCATTATAGTGGAATGTCTCCTTTATTAGATTGGCGAATGACTTGGAGGTGGAGTTGGGCACTTCGTTCTCTAATCTTTTGTACTCTCTCAGGTTGAGCAAAGGTGGCAAGGATAGAATGTATTGGATCCCTTCCAAAAGACAGAGATTTGAGATCAGATATTTTATAAGGCGCTTTGCCCGCTGTTGGCTTTTCCTTTCTGTGGAAGAGCATTTAGAGAAATAAGGCTCCTACGAGAGTGAAGTTTTTTGTTTGGACAATTGTGTTAGGAAAGATATTGACTTCGAATAATTTGAGGAAGAGACATGTCTTTGTGATGAACTAGTGTTGTATGTGCAAGAAAAGCAAGGGAATCCATTGATCACCTTCTGCTCTATTACGAGGTGGCTTGAGACTTGTTGGTTTTGCTCTTCCATTTTTTGTGATAGAGTGGGTCATGCTCCAAAGGGTGGTGGAGCTGTTGACTAGTTGGAAAGGTCAATTTGGAAACCACCGTAATATAGAAGCCTAGAGGATGGTTCCAGTGACACCCTAGGAAGTTAGTCCTACATGGAGAAGATAAATTGTCCACATTAAGTGAGTGAATTATAAAGGTGTTCACGTTTACTAAGTCCCATATTGGTACATTATTAAGTGAGACTATGCTTGATAAGTAATTTTAGGGACCTCCAATTGCAACTTGACTACTCCTTTTGGAGTGATTGGGCAAATATGGCTAACGTTTTTCCCTAAGTCATTACAAATTGTTTCAGAGTAGCTTTGTGAAACCATAATGTGGTGCTGAGGTATTGCATGATAGAACCCTGACAAGGACATCAACGATTTGAGTAAGGGAGATTGTGACATTCCAAAAAATTATTCCCGCATTGGGAAGATGAATTTCCCACATTGAGTTGGTGGATTAGAAATGTGCTTATACGTGATAAGTTTCACAATGGTTCTGTACTATGTGAGACTAGGCTTAATAAGTGATTTTATGGAGCTCTAATTGTAACTTGACTAGTCATTTTGGAGTGATAGCGTAGATGTGGCTAATATTTTTCCTTAGGTTGTGACATTTTCCTAGTACTTAATAGGGCTTGTTTGGCGGGAATGCCATGCGCAAAATTTTTGAAGATTGTGAGAGTTAGGTGACAAAGTTAAAAACGATTATGTTCAAATCCCTATGTTTGGATGGCTGCTCACAGTAATCCTCTTTTTTCTAATTTCTTGGAGTTTTTGGATTTGTATTTTTCTTCTCCCTAGTTGGGGTGTCTCTCATGTATACTCTTTGTGTACTTGGGTTGTGCCCAGGCTTTCTAATAAGATTGTTACTTATAAAAAATATAATCTGATACTGGTCAGTAAATAGTTTTTGCCGAAAGTAGTGTAATGTTGTAAGCCATTGCTCAATCCATGCTAATTTGAACTACACGGAGTCTTTCACTTTGGTTGGATGATTACAATAACTCTTGATGTTTTGGTGGAAGAATGTGGAAACTTGGATCTATATTTAATGATATATGGTATTTGATTGAGGAGGGGGCTTGTTGAGTTGAATTACGTTTAAACTTTAGCTGCAATTTGATGGTTTTGTAATCTTTGGAGTATACAGTCTATCGCAATTGAATCCCAAGTAGTTTTTATGTTTCATCTATCTTTCATTTTTGCCACCTCCCAACCAATATATGTTTTCTCAAGTTCATCTGTTAAAGCTGTACAGATGTGCGGTCATTACTTTTTTTTTTTTAATTTTATTTTATGTAGGTGTCATAGGTTGCAAGTTGTCTAGTTTTTACTGAGATTATTGTTTTCTTTGGTAGTCTCAGGAATAGGTGGCGCAACAAAGCATCTCTTGGAACAGAATGCTCTAGCTTTTAACCAAATTACAGCTAATCTTTCTACATACAAGGTGAATTCCTAATACCCTATTTTTCATGGTGATTCCCTTACAGTCAATTTGCAAAGGATGTTGATGCAAACAATAAATATTAACTGTCTTACTGTTATGTGTAGTTGATACAATATATGAAACAAGTCAACTTTAGTTATTTAAGAAAAAATCTTGATTCATTCAAGGATGCAAGAGTGCTACCTACCATTATGCAGCCCATAGGTTCAAAGTGGCCTCCAATGGACCAATATGTACAGTTTGGCACGGTACACATAACATTGTCGATTTGAAGATTGACAACACATAATAATTATGCTATTTTTATGAACCTGCCATTCCATAGCATTAACCTAAGTGATCATCTTGTGTTAGCTTATTACATCTGACTTATTGATTTGTTGGTTTCAGTCATCAGATTCATTCCTAAGGGAAAAAACAAAAAAAAAAAAAGGGAAAAAAGAAAAAGGGAAATTCTTGAATCCGATTGTCTGTACTAAAAATTGCTGTTAGCAGAATTTCTCAGTTTTTGATGGAGCACCATACACTCACTATGCACAAAAGTTTAGGCTTTTAGATCACTTGGTATTAATGCTCATAACTTAGTGGTCCAACCTGGACCTGAACTCATGCTTTCCCACAATGAGATGCTATAGTCGATGATACTTTGGCTTAATAAATTTTTTTAGAAGCAATATAGATAATTAGTCGTAGAATCAAAATATGAAAAAAAACAATTCCTAAAACTACTATGCATTAGAGATTAAAAATGACATTAATCTCTCTATTATTCTCCATATCTAATTAACCAATATAGCTAGCAGCTTATGATAAGCATAATTTACCCAATGAGAAAATGATTTCTTTTAATTTTTAGCGATATAATGGATAAGCAAATTTAGGTTTACAGTTTGAGTAATTTAGCGATGCTTGTTTTTTCAATCTGAGAGCAAGCATGCTTGTTTTTTGTTTTTGTTTCTGTTTCTGTTTTGTGTTTTTTGGTAAGTGCAAGCATAGTGGGTTTTATGGCACAAAACAGAGAGCTCTTGGTGCTCTCTTGGCCTAGATGAGTCTGTATGTCGACTTTTTCCTATTATTTTGTCTTGTAACTTCCAGTGGATCTCTTTTTTGAGTTTTACTAAATAAGTTTTGGGTCCCTGAATGTGTGAGCAACAGAGCATAGTAAAATAGCTTCATTTTCTCTCTTACCTTCGTACTTAAGATATTTGCAATTTTTTCTCCTTGCTGTGTGTGGATCTTCTCACCTATACTTCTATCAACATGATATAAATTGCCTAATCTTCTATGTATCAGTTATATAAGAATAATTGTGGTTTTTTATCTGGAATAATATTTTCTGCTTCTGTAAACAGTTGGAGGATAACATTGATCTCTTCTTTAAGGCCAGAAACAATATTTCTGCTATCCTAAATGAGTATGTGGATGTTCTTTATATGCTAGTCTTAATTTAACTGCTGTCAATTCCTGTTCTGGTAATATATTAGGGTTTGGTTAAGAGATTGCTTTTTCAAATCTTTGTAGTATGAGAGATATGCCTGGCATAATGAGCCAAATGCCGCCACTGCCTGTATGCATAAACGAGGATCTTGCAAACAATATTTTTCCTAACACAACTTAGGTAAGCTCTTACTTGAGTTAACCTCAATTTGCTTACTCTATGTTGTCTCAGAGAGGGTTTCCGTTTATTAGGGTCAAGCACTGCTTCTCTCTTTGTTGAAGGTTTTTCATATGAATTCTTGTTTTGAACTTATGACCTCAATTTATTTGAACTGTGTGGAGATCATCGCTATATTACATGAAGTTTACAATTTCCTCACTATGATGCCCGTCCTTATTATCCTCCTGTTAGGACTTTGACATGAAATGTTATATTATTGTTCAGTATTGTGTGACTAGAAATAGACAAAATTTGGACTGAACGATTAATTGTTTCTTTTTTTTTTTACAATTCTAGCAGACAAATTAGTGATCCTGATGGACTGCCTTAAATGTCTGAGCTCACCAGTGTACAAGTTCTTTTATTTACTGGGAAGCCAAGTTATATACATTTGGGGTGACATGCACTTGAGGAGCCTAACTTATTTGAGAACTAGACACGGCCTCTTCAATTTTCTGGGCTTCTACTTGGCTTCGGATTTACTGCTCCCTGGTCTTTTGTGTTTCCTCTGCAGTTAGAACTTGTACTGTTATTGTTGTATAAATAAAAAATTATTTTGTGCATAAGGATAATGATATATGAGTATAGTTTGAGATAAATGCACTCTTTATTGTTTTCAATTCTTAATTTTCATTTGTATCGTTTATGTTGTGGACTACTATGGTTTATTTTGTTAATTAGCTTAGGGTTTGTTTTGGCTAGTCAAAATAATAACATTTTTTTTTTATAAGTAAACAAAATATCATTGATAAGCGCAAAAGGTACAATTCTAAGTACCGGATGTATACAAGAGAAACTCATAGCTAAAAAGAGAGGAGTTAAGAAAAAGAAAATACTAAGAACAATAATATCTAGAGCAGCTGTTCAGTGGAAAAAAGTTTTGAAAAAGAATAACTTTAGTTTTACCATCATGTTCTCGTGGTTTTCAAAAAAAATTTCATTTTTTGTTTTTCTAATTGAATGGGGAAAAAAAGGTTACAGGGGATTCATTTTTCTCTAGAGGCAGCACAAAATTATCATTCACATTGTTGTACTCTAAGAATTGTCGCACAACCCTTTCTAAGAACAAAAGATTTACTATTATTTTGGGTAGAACCCTAGCTAATCAAACACGGCTGAAAGTAGCATTCCATAAGGTAAGAGCAATCTCACAATGGAGTAAAGACTCCATATTCTTCTTGCACACAACACTAGTCACTTACGACGTCATTTTCAAGATTATCCATGGTAACAATCTTCCCTAGGGTGGTTGTCCAAGAAAAAAATGTCGCTTTGTAGAGGACTTTATTTTGCCAAATACTTACAAAGGAATGGGGTATTATCATGAGGTACAAGGACATTATAGAAAGATTTAATGTTAAAAATCCCTCTCTTTGGAGGGGTTCAATGATATTTGTCTTCTTTTCCTCGTCTCAATCTAAGAGTACAAGAAGTTAAAGGATGAAACAAAGGCATCCACCTACTAGTTCCAAATAATCTGGCACAGAAGCATTCTTAATGGAAACAATACATCATCTTTTAGCTAGCCAACCGAAGCTCGATCTTCTCAACCAGAGGGGTTCAATGATATTTTTCTTTTCCTCGTCTCAATCTAAGAGTACAAGAAGTTAAAGGATGAAACAAAGGCATCCACCTACTAGTTGTGAGTCGTTCTAATAAAGCTTATATTTTAATGATGAAAATTTCTAGAAAACTCCAAATAATCTGGCACAGAAGCATCCTTAATGGAAACAATACATCATCTTTTAGCTAGCCAACCGGAGCTTGATCTTCTCAATAACACCATCCCAAATAGATTTGGCCTTAAAATAAGCTTCTAACGGGAAGCCATGATACTTCATAGGTAAAGAAGAAACCATGCATTCGAAAATACTGGCTAGTTCATCAACATCATTGACATTACCAACAAGAATCAATTCTAACTTGGCCAGATTTATTTGTCAAATCGGATACAACTTCGAAGCATAAGAAAAGGGCACAAATATAGCATAGGTGGTCTGGGTTTGCCCTGCAAAATATCAAAGTGTCATCTGCAAACAGGAGGTGAGAGATGTGAAGCACTTTTATGCTCCCATACCCCACAGAAGAGCATGAAAGAAGGCTCTCATCTCCAGTAGCATGCATTTTCCTTCGAAGTTCCATGACAATGACAAATAGAAAAGGAGACAAAAGATCTTTCTGTTTCAAACTGCAAGAGCTACTGAAGAATCTTGAAGGAGTGTCATTCATCAAAACAGAGAAGTGCATCGAATAAATACAATGCTTTATCCAAGAATGTCATTTCACCCCAAAACCACACCTCCTCAACAGGTTTAATAAGAACTCGCAATTGACATGATCGTAGGCCTTTTCAATGTCCAATTTTCAGAACACACATGGTTTGCTCAATCTGATCCTACTATCCAGGAATTCATTAGCTATAAGAACAAAGTCTAGGATTTGCCCACCTTTGACAAACGCATTATGATGCTTTGAAATAATCTTCTCTTCAACCCCTTTCAACCTATTAGTTACGAATTTGGCAATAATCTTATAAACTCAACTAACTGGACTAATAGGTCGAAAATCTTTGACATCAACAGCCCCGAGTTTCTTCGGGATGAAAGCAATGAAAGTGACATCAAGGCTTTTTTCAAACTTGCTTTTGGCATGAAAAACATGGAACGACCTTATAATATCTTCTTTAATCACATCCTAGCAAGCTTGGAAGAAAGCCATAGTAAACCCATCAGGACTTGACGCCTTATCATTGATCATACCTCTCACCACCTCAAGAATCTCACTCTCCTCAAACGGTCTCTCTAACCAAGTGGCCTCCTCCTCATCAATGGAATCCAAAGCAAGGGAATCCAGCTTGGACCGCCAACCAAACAGTTCTGTAAACAATCTATCATAGATTTGCACAATGTGATCCCTAATCTCAGTTTGATCGGAGGTAACTAAGAGTATTCCTAATGAACTTCCTAAATTCCACTTTTAGCCAAATTTCAACTATTTTCCAAGAAAAACACCCTCCATCAAACACTCTACTTCCTTTTCCATTTTTAGTTTTGTCAAACGGCTCCCCACATATGCAGCTTCATTGCAAACCCATTTATGTTTATGGTTCGTTTCTTCACTTTGTGCTAGGCTTCCATAGCCTATCCTATCAGTTCGCTCGGTTCGTCCGGAACATTTTTGTATTGTCCGAGTTCGACCAAGAAGAGAAGGTCTTGAGCAATGGAAACAAACTCAGATTCTCTCCTGACCTTAAACTCTTTGTGGGTAATCTTCCTTTCAGTGTGGACAATGCTCAGCTCGCTGGGTTGTTCGAAAGCACTAGAAATCTCAAAATGATTGAGGTATTGATTTTGGGTTTCGATAATTTTGACGAATTTGAGTTTCGATAGAATTGGGTGTTGTTACGGTTTGGTTGGAATTTGAGTTTTGATTATTTTGATTGAATTTGTGGTGTGTTGTGTAAAACAACTGAATGGGTATTTTCGTTGGATGAAATTTGTTGGCTAGCTTTTGAGTGAAAGGAAGCTAGATTGGTTTTGTGATTCTCGGTGGAGGTGGAGGACTAGAGTTGGTGGTGGAGCAAGTTGGAGAGAAGAGGGTGGTGGAGCTAGCGGGGGCCTTCAATGAATTAAAATAATGATAATAATAATATTTAGTTAAAATATAGAAATATTTAGAGAGTTTGATGTTTAGTGCTTTTGAAAAAGTGGCTACCTAAACTAGAAAAAGTGGATTTTTCTCAAATTTAGAGAAACTTTAGGAGCTCACTAGGAATGCTCTAAGTCATTTATCAACAATGACTTAATGGAGTTGTTTCTCCTATTTGAGTTAGTCACTTGATGGAAGAACTTCATACATTTGTCATCATTTCTTAACCAAAGTGCCATTGACTTCTGCCTCCAACTCATCTCCTCCAATAAGGGTAACCCTCTCCAGCTCACACATAACTTTGTGTTTCCTCAATTCTCTTTATCACATAACTCTTTCTTCTTTCGTACCATCAAGAGCACATAGCTCATCCAAGAGATTCTTCTTCTAGTTCTCCACATTACCAAACACTTGCTAATTTCAAACTCTTAAATCAGCTTTCGAGGCCTTAAGTTTGTGAGTCAAAATGAAGCTTGACAAGCCTTGAATATGATATGAAGACCACTATTGTTTTACCTTGTCACATTCCATGATAACAACTTAGGCTTTATAAAGAACCAAGCATTGCACTCCCCTTAACTCTACCACGTCTAGAACTACTACCTTCTGAATCATAGTTGATGGAACATGATACTCTTTTTAAATTTCTATTTTTTTTTTGTTGCCTAGTTTGGAACTAGAGGCCAACTCTTTCTATGAGTGGCTTGTTATGATTGCTTGAGCAAGGCCATCAATTGCCCTTCAAAACCCTCACACGAAAGTCCTACAAGATGCCAGATTACCATCACTTTTTGCAAAACCCAATTTGAAGACTTAGCCCCAACACTTGTCTCATTCACAAGCGAGGGGCAAGAACTCAAAAGATGGACTCTTCCCCATGGAGCCCTTCCAAATCCAAACAGGGTGGTGAAACATTAACTAGAAGGTCGTTCTTAACCACACCACCCACGACGCACCCATCTTTTTTAGGGGATACAATAGCTTTCCCCTTATTAGTACTAATATTGCCCCCTTCCCCCCGGTACAGATAAGAAAGAAAAGAAAAAAATATGGCAATTGAACCTGCTTCCCCCTTTTAGCAACAAAATCCCACTTTGACCAACAAGGAGCTAACACAACTCCTAAAGAAAGCAAAGCTCTCCTCTAGAACCACATAAGCTATATTGGCCCTCAGACCATCGTTACAGAAACATATGAAGTCAACCACATAACCTCTCTAACCCTCTTGCCAAAAGAGATAAGGGATCCCTCCTGAACAACACATGTTTTCGCCAACATCCAACATAGCGAGCCCATTATTAAGAGAAACCAGCTTAGCCTCGTTGCTAGCTAAATCTGAAGGAAAGGGGAAAGACAAAAGCTTTGAAAGGCCTCCTAAAGGCTTCGTCGTGTTCAGCTATTCATCAACGACCTCAACCCTATCAATAAAGCCCTCCAAAGGTATCTAGGCTTCTCTTGCACCCTCAAGGGTAGTGGTAAAATCACTAGAGAACCTTTACGTTGAGCTGAGAAACATCCCATTTGACCCGCCTTCAATCGTTCTTCGCCTATTCCCAAACTCATGTCTTGACCTGAACGAGAAGACTCTCTAGCGTGTCTTTTTGTTAAGTGTTCATTTTCCTACGAAATAAGCCCTTAACTTACATATGTTAATACCTTAGTTTCATTGTAATTTAATGTTTTGTGTTGTTTTTATGATTTTTAGTATTTTCAGGTCTTGCAGCAAAACCCCATCAAATTCGAGTTACTAAAACGTCAAATCTGGGCAATGAACCTCTGGGCACTATTCTGTCCGTAACGTTTAGCTCAAATATCCGATTGAGCCAAAATCAGTGGCATTAGAGAGCTAACTCAAGGATGCACAAATACTATTTTATGTGAAAAATCCAATTCGGTCGTTTTGGGGATCAAAATCGCAGGTGAAATCCCAGGTTTTTCCAGAACAGAAAATTCCGCACTCAAGCAGCTCCAAGATTAACCTTTGCGCACTGTTCTGGCCATAATTCATAGCTCAAAATTCGGATTAAGGCAAGATCAGTGGCATTAGAAAGCTGACTCAGATCTAAACAAATATTATTTAAAGTGCAAGATCCAGTTCGAAATTTTTGATGGTCAAAAAGCACGTGGAAAGTGGCCATGTATTCTCACCAGTACTGCAGGTGTGAAAAGGAATTACCAAGAAATCAAAAGGTGCGGCTGGTGCAGCTAGAGGGTGGCTGTTTGTCCACTCTAGGGAGCCTTGGGCAGTCAAAATTTGCAGAAGAACAGCCCCTTATTTACCTCCTTGTTCCCCTCTTTTTGACTAAGAAAATGGTAAAAACTCTCTCTCCCTTGGAACCCATCCGGTTTTAGCTAGGTGAGAGGCCATTTTTCAGAGATTATTATTCATTCCAGAGGAGAGGAACCAGGGAGCTCCAGCAAGCACACCTCACAGCCACTCTTCCAAGTGTTTCTCTCTTTTCTCTTATTTTCATATTTTCTTGTATGAAGATGCTGTATTTTTTGATTATGTGTAACTAAACTCTTAGATAGCACTTGATTGAAGTCCTAGTCATGTAATCTTTAAGGAATTCGATTTGTTTTGTTTCAAACTACTTGTGATGCTTACTTGATTAATTCTAGATTTTTTTTCATTCTTCACATGGAGTGTGTTTGTGTTTGATTATCATATGCATGTTTTATGTGGAGATTGTCATATAGGTCAATTTGGATGACCGAGTCTTGGGCCTCTTAGAGTGACAAGAGAAACTTTTAGAGGTTCTTGGAGTTAATCAACATGAAGAAACTAGAATAGATACCATGTTCTAGACTAAGTGTGTTTGTCAATTTCCATAGATTTATGCTTTCTTGAAGAACAACTTAATAGATACCATGCTAAATCCTTTGAGAAAGAAAAGAATTATAGTAGATACTATGCCTAATTCGTTGCTTAGGAAAATCAATAACTTTTAAAGTAGATACCATGCCCTTAGGTTGACAAACATGAGCATCTCAAAAATGGTTTGGAATATATGCAAGTCGTGGTACTTAAAGTGTATGATTAGTGGTGGATATCAATGCCCTATCTTATTTTACCATTGTTCACAAACAACCTATTATTTTTGTTTCTCAAAAATCTCATTTTATTTTCTTGTTATTTAATTTCCAGCATAGTTTTAATTCTTTTAAATTTGGATTTTCAACCCACAACTTAAATTGATCCTTTTAATTTTAGTTTCGAAAAGCTCTTCTAAACATAATCTACCAATCCCCGTGAAAATGATATCGCACTTGCTTACTATACTATTGTTTTGATATTGTGCACTTGGGAGTAAAACGTGCAAATATTAGCTTATTATTTAAGTTAGTATTTCATGCAACACTTTCTCACCCATTTAACCGTGGGCTTGAGAAGAAACGAACGTTTGGTCTATTATTGAGTCTCACCCATTTAAAATATCAAGTGGGAGAGAAATTCAAGAGTTGAATCCCACGGCCTCCACTGTTGGTCTAATGTAAATTAAAGCAACTCGCCTTGACCTTAGAGTATTGTTCACTGTTGGAGGGTGATGTGGAATTAGGAATCAATAATAAAATTACCCACTTGTAATAGTACGAATCTTTGTAGATAGGACTATATAGAGGGCGTCGAACCTTAATGATTATTTTTGTGGTTGTTACCAAGTGTTCAAGATTTACTCTAATCTAACTCAGAAAATATGTTTGTTTGTTTTGGTTTTGAAAATAAATGTAAACATAAATTAATGACAAATAAAATAGGGAGAAGTTTAGGGGATTGATTTCACCACAAACTTCATACCAATGGTAGATCATGTTCAACATGGGACTCTCATTACATGCATGATATGATACACATTATGGTTGTTAGTCACACGATAACATCGACAAGAAAATACTTTTGTTAAGAGATCATGATAACTTATCTTAGGTTAGCATGGATTGTTCACCTAACCACTAATTGTGGTACGATCTGTGTTCCCTAGCATGGCCTATAAAACCTCCTAATAAGCATAAACATAGTCAAGGGATAAGCATAACCCATCTTAGGTTAGCATAAATCGTCTACCTACATTACACTAAACTAAGGTGTAGAATAATTCATGTTCCCTAAGCATGACCTATCAAATCCTCTTGATTTTGAGTAAAAAAAAAAACTATTGCATAGCCATCATCCTCATAATCACAGAAAATAAGAATATTTGAGTTCATCCAAGACAAAAAGCTCTCTAAGACAAGATAAGTATTTCATCATAAATGAGTATGAACATTAAAAACGATTAACAAGAGTTTTGAAATCCTCTAGGCTATATAATCATCATACATATGTAGAAAATTCCAAGAGAAACATAATCAAACCATTGTTACTTGGAAAGGGCTACATCAACACCCTATGGAAGAGTTAGCCACTCATGGAGAAGCTAAAAATATCTTTTGATGGGCAGAAAACCATCTCCTAGAACTTGGTTGAGCTACTGGTCATGCTTTCTGGTCTAGCTCAGAACACTCCCACACTTTGCTTCAAAGTCTCCTCTCTTGTGTTCTGCCGAGAATTGGCTTCTTAAATGAGAGAGACCCACTTTTTTACTCCAAACAAAGAGCCATGCTGAGGTAAGGTGCTGCCCATACATGTACATACCGAGCTGATTTTGTGCAGACTATACCTCAATTTCTTTTTATTTTATTTTATTTTATTTTCTCTCTTCATATTTGGTGCAGGTTGCAGGTCAGATTCTGCGCATCCGAATGCACTCGAGTCTTTTTCAAATGCGCTTGAGACCTTTGCTTCAATAATGCGCTCGAGCCTTTTAAGATGGGCTTGAGCCCTTTTATGCTACACCAGCTCACTAATGTGTTTTAAGCCCGAAATCAATGGAATTGCTTACACTTTCTCTTTAGGACCTGAAAATACTAAATAACACAAAATATTATATTATAAAACAAACTAAGAGTTAGCATATGCAAGTTAAAAGGCTTGAATGTATAACATCGATGCTTATCAGAAGGTGTTTTACTTTGTGGTATTACAAGAATAGACTTCTTTAGGATAGATAAGATGTGATTACATCGGAAATGATCACGCTGCTGTGGAGTTACTCGCGGATTACATTGAATCTAGACAATGGTGTATACTTGACTAAGTCAAGGTGATAACCTCCCTGCCATAATTCTTGTTATCTTAAACTTAGAGGCTAAGGGAAGAGCAACAAATTATTATTATTTGGTATGCAATACCTGGATGGCATTAATAATAGGAATAGTTATTACCTTGTTATAGTAATTAATGTTTACTCGTTACTAAGGGATATTAATTGTGGGATTAGATTGTCATTGCATTCTATATATTATGGTTTTTTGGTTCTATATTATATTGCATGTTTGTAAGATCAATATGCCCTAAGTATATTTTTGTTTGTTTTTTAGTTTTAAAATGCCTTCATCATTTAGCCCTCTTACCACCATACTTAACCAAAACAAATTGACTAGACCAAATTGCATGGATTAGAAACATAATTTGTATATAGTGCTGATGGCTAAAGGGCACAAATTTGTGTTATCTCAACCATGTCCAGAGTTCCCAGCTTTGGAGGCCACTCAAAAAGACAAATAACGATATGATCACTAGAACAAGTACAATGAGATGTCAAAGTGTTACATTTTGGCATCACTGTCAAATGTAATCCAACATTAAATGCTAGACATTTCACTCACATCAGATATCATGTTGAATCTGAATGAGATGTTTGGTGACCATGGTCGTGCTGCTAGGCAGAACACGATGTGGAGGCTACTTAATGCTAGAATGGCTAAAGAAACTCCAGTTTACGATCATTTGTCTCAAAATGATCGCATGTTTGAACAAATTGGAGGTTTTGGGTGCTGAGATTGATGCAAAATCTTAGGTGGATATGATCATCAAGTCCTTGCTATACTCATTCAACCAATTCAGACTTAATGTATCTATTAGCAAAAAGGCTTACACTTTGTCTGATTTAATGAATGAGCTTGTCGCAACGAAAGGCATCCTGAAAGCAAGGCTAACATTCATATGGCTCAAGCATCTTCTTCTAAATCGAAAGACATGAAAAAGAAGAAGGGAACTAAACAAGCTGGCAAGTAAGTTGCCACAAGAGTGAATAATGCAGGGAACAAAGCAGCAAAGGCTAAACCCGAAGGAAAATGTTTTCATTGTGGTGAAGCAAGGTACTAGAAGAAAAACTACCCTAAGTATCTAACTTTCAAGGGCCAAGGTGTATATTCTTCCTTCTTGGTTGAAACATATTTAGTGGTGAATCTCACGGGTTCCTGATGTGTGGATTCAAGATCCACTAATCATGTTTGCAATATGTTGCAAGGGTTTCAGGAGAACAAAAATGTTAGTGATGGGGAGGTGTACCGGACGCTTGGAGATGGGACGTGAGTTCCTGTTTTAGCTATTGGAGTTATTAATTTGTATTTTGGATCCGAGGTTTTAATTTTATAGAACTGTCTTCATGTACTCTCTTTTCAAAAAAAAAATAAAAAATTGATTTCTGTAACTCATTTCGGTAAATGTGGTTATACTTCTATTTTGAAGAATATCGTGGTAATAAAGAATAGTAAATTGTTTATTTGTTTTGGCTCGATTATTGATGGTGTGTATATTATTACTCTTGATTCTTATATTGCTAATAACTCTGAGTTGGAACCTACATCTAGTTCTTTATCATTAAAGAGGAAGGTTCCTTCTACTCACAAAGCATATCTTTAGCACTTACGTCTTGGACATATTAATCCAAAGACTAGTCAAGAATGGGATTCTTGGCCCATTGGATCTTGGTGAGTTCCTAATCTGCGAATCCTGCTTGGATGGTAAAGTAACGAAAAGGTCTTTTTTAGTAGAAGGGTAAAGGGCCAATGATGTGCTTGAGTTAGTATATACTAACGTATGTGGTCATATGAGTGTCCAGGTATGAGGAAGTTATGAATATTTTATCACTTTCACTCATGACTACTCTAGATATGGTTATGTATATCTAATACATTGAAACTTGAAGCCTTTGAAAAGTTCAAAGAGTTTCGGGCAGAGGCCGAGGCCGAAAAGCAATTAGGTAAATAGATAAAGGCTACTCAATCTGATCAAGGTGGCAAATACATCTTCGGAGACTTCAACGATTACTTGTCAGAGGCTGGGATAATATCACAATTGGTTGCACCAAGGACATCTCAACAAAATGGTGTGGCAAAATGAATGAATAAGAGTCTTTTACAGATGGTAAGGGTTATGATGAGTTAATGTATTCTACTTACATCCTTTTGGGCATATGCCCATGATACTGTAATGTACTTGTTAGGTTTTGTAATTGGCTCATTCCATGTCCAAAACTTAATTTTATTTTTTGCGGAGATGGGTAGCGTGTAGCTAGGTCTGCGGTTGAAAAAACTTGAAGAACTATTGAAAAAAAAGACAAGTATAGTGTTGGGGGTCCAGACAAGATGAGATGTCCAGACGGTATTTGAGATATGTGATTCAAGAAGTAGTTGTTCCCTAAGGTGTTTGGAAAGTCTAGCAGATAGGCACTTTCGATTTAACGGATGTCCGGACGGGACAAAAGATGTTTGGATGGTTGGTGTTCCAGAAACATCTCGTTGGCAAAGGTGTCCAGAGACTCTCAATCACACGATTTTTAGAGGCTCCTAGAGACTTTTTGAAAAACATGTCCCAAGAGCTTGGTGTGATACTACACAAGACTCTCGAGTGTTGATGATTCCAAGAAGCTAGACGTGGGAAGATTCTTGGAAGGAGATTCAAGCCAACGTGCTATGACTGCACAAATTGAAACAACACCAAGCTACTGGTAGTGATTGGTAAGGAGTTTACTCATTGAAGAATGACCAACTAGGGAGTTGGAGCAGAAACTCGTAAGGATTACGTCGTCCTACAGAGGGTTATGGTAAAATTACTAGGGAGTAAGGTTTGCTATATTTTGTAGTTATTTTTTCATTGATTAAATGGAATCATGGGTTTGGTTGCCCCGAAGAGGTTTTTCCTTGGTGCAAGGTTTTCCTCTTTATCAACAAAAATCGTTGTTGTGTGATTGTTTTATTTTTGTTCACTGTGATGATTTTAAAACTGTAGTAGTTTATTTTGTTATATCTATAACTACTATTTGTTTGGTTTTTGTTCTGCTATGTGTTGGGGCCTAAATACTAAGAGACGCATTCAACTCTTGTATTTCTCATTACTAAATTTGGTTGCTTCACTCCAATTGATCATAGGATATTTATAATGTAATGCATTTTGTCATTAAATTTCCTGATTTGATCATTGAACAATGGGCAAATTTATTGTTGTCTTAGATTGCATATATATATATGTGTGTGTGTGTGTGTGTGTGTGTGGCATTAGCAATTGTATGCATGAAGACATTTCCTAAGTTACATTGTATTTGATTGTAGTGTGAGTAATGGTCTTTATCACACGGAAGACCATAATCAAAAGTTTAATTGTAATTTATTAAATATTTGTTTGTAGTCGTAAGTGGAACTGCAAACTCCACCTAGACTATAACATATCAACCTTGATGACCTGTCTTGATCCAGTGAAACAGTGTAGCTTCAGGTTGACATAGTTAGTATTATGACAAGGTAAAGTTATACAAGGCTATGCACTGAACAAGACCATATGGGCCATTATTCTTCTATAATAACTATCATAGAGAATAATGAGCATGAAAGACATCTTATATGTATATTACTCTAAATCCTAATAAGAGTATGAACCAGATGTCAAGTGCGGATTACTTTGATATATCGGAATGAGATCAATTTATATGGTCAACAGTCTTGATATGTTGGGTAATCAACATGACACATTGTAGCAAATCACTCTTCAAGAAGGAATCCAAGTCCTTTGTAAGAAAACAAAGTGATAAGGATATTCCCCTTGTTTTAGGATCAGTAAGAATGATAATCCTGAATCTTAAGCCTAAGTGCTTCAATGGTATTTAACTGAAAGTGTGTACAAGGTGAAGATCTCACAAAGTACATTGGGATGAATCATGAAGTTTGGATCCGGGTACTCTAAAAAAAGAGATATAGTGAACAAAGTGACAGTTATCTTCATCTTTTGTTCAACTATGAAATATGAACCATGGATGGGTAATATGATAATTTTAAGTATGTCGTGAATTGTTAATTGTTTTTAGCAAAATATAAATTAGAGTGCAATCACATTTATTTAGTGGCATTATGTGTAATTATTAGTCAAGGTGATGAGTTATTGGATAACAAGATATCACGGGATTAAAGAAGCTAATTCTATTTTATTTTCAGGTCCCTTCTTGAGCTATTGTAAATTGACTAGTATTTATGAGTTATTATTTCTTTATTTAATTGCATATGTTTTATTTATAATAAGACATGGGCCAGAAATTAATATTAATATTAATTTGGTCTTGTTTTATTTTTATAAGTATAAGCTTGATAATTTATTTCTCAAGAGTATTTTTTTTTGGAAGGATTTGGGTCTAGGAATTAATTCCTAGAACATAGTCCATCATAAAAGAGTAGCAATGGGCTGCAGGGATAATACCCAAGGCCCATGCAGGTAAAAGAAGAAATGGGCTAGGGTTAAAACCCTAGCCCTAGGCGCATGGGGAGCACTTTTGCTCCCCATGGCCGGCGGCTGCACAAGAGGAACTTGTTCCCCTTGTGGCCAATCCCCAGGGTAAATCCCTGGGGTTCTAGAGCCTTCCTCTGTCTCTTCTCCAAACAGTTCTGCAATTATAAATAGAGACTCAATAGAAGCAATTTCACTTACTCCTTAAATCACAACTCTTGTGACTACATAACTAATTAATTAGCTCAGAGTTCTCTTAAGATTAGTGAGTGAATTTTCGTAAAAGATACATTTTATTCTCTTTGCTTCAAGTTGTGAGTCTACACTCACTGTCATATTCAGCCATCAAGAAAAAGATTCAAAATTCCTGAAGAACATCGTTCTTCGTGTTCTTCGAAGTTCATCTTGTTCTTCACAATCTTCAAACCTTTGAAGTCCTACAAAGTTCTTGGAGATCTTGAAACCTTTGGAGTTCTTGACATTCTTCGCGTTCTTTGTGATCATCATCATCCATGAAGATCAATAATCAAAAGGATGACAAATCAAGAAGAAGAAAAACCAATAAACGCAAGTTGCCTAGAAGAGGCCGAACATAATTGTAAGTAAAATCTACCCTTAGTTTTTTACTTTGATTTTAGAATTATTAAAAGTATGTTCCTCTTGAAGTTTATGATCCTAGAT
The DNA here is from genome assembly GCA_900184695.1 of Betula pendula. NCBI lineage: Eukaryota > Viridiplantae > Streptophyta > Magnoliopsida > Fagales > Betulaceae > Betula > Betula pendula. The sequence continues at coordinate 7,043 of FXXK01001145.1, read as the reverse complement.
CATTAAAAGTGTTTATATTCTGCTGCGCAATGTTTTTTATAACTTATTGCATGATCCCCAACAATTTGTTGCCAAGACACCTATTGAGTTATGGTTAGGGTGAAAGCCTAGTATGAGATACATCCACATTTGGAAATGACCAGTACATATACTGAAAGGGAAGTCATATAAGTTGGAACCAAAGATAGAAGTATGTTTATTTGTTGGGTATCTAAAAGGAACTAAGTGTGGGTTGTTCTATAGTCTTGAGGATAGGAAGGTGTTTGTTAGTGCAAATGTTAGATTCTTAGAGGATGACTATGTGAACAACTTCAAATCAAAGAGTATGGTAGTTCTTGAAGAAATGTCAGATGCTAGATCAAACAAATCTCTAAAGTTGTTTCGAAATGATGTGGTTGTATCAGATACACCACAAGTTACTACTGATGAGATACCTAGTACCATAATATTGCATCATAGTAGGAGGATTATCATGGAACCAAATAGATTTAAGTTATTGGGAGAAGCTTATGAAACTATCTCGGAAGAACCTGAGTTGGATCCCAAGACCTACGAGAAGGAGATTAATAATATGGATGCGGACTGTTGGGTCAAGGCTATGGAAACCAAGTTAGAATTCTTGTATTCCAACCAAGTCTAGAAACTTGTAGAGGTGATTGGTGGCAATAAACCCATAGATTGTTAGTATGTCTACAAGAGGAAGAGAATGGTAGATGGGAGGTTGAAACCTTCAAAGCAAGGGTAATGTCTCGACGTTATATATATATATAACAAAGTCATAAGTGGAAATACCTTATTTTTCACGTGACGCTACTATTATTACCTTATAATATCGTATCAGAAACTTGAATAAATATGTAATGCCTTGAAATATTTAATAGAATTTCTCAAGATATTTAGCAAAGGATTTGATTAAAAAAACCCACTCATTTTCTATAAAGCATTAAAATATATTTTTTTCAAAAAAAAAAAAAAAACCATCAAACATTCGATAGATACCCCTCAAACGTTCGATGAACAGTACAATTACGTTATCTACAAGCTACGCATGCATAGAACATGTGTCAATATAGTACACCAAACGTTTGATGCTTTCCTCAAACATTCGATGAAAAACCCTAAGACCGCTAAATAATAGTACATCAAATGTTCGATGTCGTACATCAAACGTTTGATTATGTTCCAAATTGAATTTTTCGTAAAAGACCAGCAGCTCGCCGCATTCCCTTATAGATGATACCCTACCCTTCAGTAAAACTCACCCTTCTCGCCCAAAAACCCCTAAACCTCATTCTAAAGATTGAGAGAATGATTTTTAGAAGAAAACCTTCATTAGAAGAAGATTATCTTTTCCAAAGGTAACCTTCAAATCTATACCTTCCCCTTTGTTGTATTTCACTATTTTACGTTAATTATAGTCGTGTTTTATTTTCCAAAGTATGTCATGACTCATGAGGATTTAAAAACTCTTTGTGTTAACTTCCCAAAAATGTTGTGTTAAAACGTATAACTTATGTTTTGATCTCCGAAGACGCATGTTTATTATGTTACTAAATACTGCTTTGGGCTTTAGTATAGTAATGGTTAGGTTTGGAAAAGTTTTTAAGCATTTAAGCATTCTGGTCATAATTAAACATTCCACTGTTCTAGATCGAACATTTGATCCTCAATAACAAACGTTCGATCCTTGGTGTCAAACATTTGATGGTGACCATAAATGCCTAATTAGGGTTTTGGGACAATTAGCACACATGTTCCAAGATTAATAAATTATATATTCTCAGCATATTGTTGAGTTATTTCACAGTAGCGGGAGTACGAGATGTTTGAGGCATCGGATAAGCATTCGAGATAAGTAAATAACTGAGTATGAAACTGCTAACGTTAGAAGTGAGATATATCAGATGACTTAGCACATTCTTCTTTATGATCAAGTTCACAACTTTTATGACATGATGCTACTTACTTTTTTAAACATCTTTATTTTTGGAATAAATGAATAATATCTGCATAGTACTATTACAAGTTAATTCTATGGTTAAATGTTTTATGAATGATGAGGACCTTGGTTAAGAGTTTGTGACCAGCGCATCATTTTTCGAGTAGGGTCACTGTTACGGCTTTGCTAGTTAGTGTGGGCCACCCGAGGTCAGACTTAATCAGACTGCTAGTACAAAACGATATGTTTGTGCAATGTCCAGAGCACCAAAATTGTCCTAGAAATCCTTTGGGACATGCAAACCCTACTGAGAGGGGTAATGTCTCGGGTATACCATATTGTTTATATATGACTAAATTTATATGTACGGCATATTTTCTGCATTAAAATCAAAGTGTTAGGTTGCTGGGATTATGCCACCTAAAAACAAACGTCATTTTGCTAGGGCATAATAACGGGGATCGAACACGCTATTTGTGAAAATATACTTTGGAAATCACTCGTAAATCACATTTTTAATAATCTGCTTACTAAGTCAGTCGACTTACTCAGTTACTTTCATTTCTCCCCGTAAAATACTTTGATATTTTACAAATCCTCAGGGACTTGACCGCTTGGGTGTCTCACCGAGAATACGGTGTTGAGACAGCAGTTGATATACTCAAGTTTGTTTTTATAATTCTAAAGCTCTGCACTCCTATTTATTGATGATAGAATTGCATGTATAATGATTCATTGTTTATTTACTTAGATCAATTATTCTGTTGTTTACTTTGATAAATGGTTAAGTAATGGATTCAGTCAGTTGCTAGTTAGCTAATTTGGATACCCTAGGAGTAGTTTACTATGGATTAACCATGTTCGAATGACTTAATCCTACGTACATGGTGATTTTCAAGCCAATGTTTTATATATTCTCTTTTATAAAGAGAATGAAAATATCCCTGAGTCTTCATTTGGACAGTTCAGGATGGGAGGCAAACCATAAATTTAATTACAAGTTAATTAAATTCATGGAGCATTACAAAATATGCTTTCTTTTTAAATCACTAATAAAATATATCAGACTTCTATTTCACAATATAGAGTCATTACAAAGATCAAACCTGATATTTTGTACATAATCACAAATATATGCCACAGGCGGCATATATAATTGCAACATCTAACTAACCAAACTAACTTAGCTCAAGTCGGTACTCTCAAAAGCTAGAGATCCTCAAGAGCCTCAATTGAGACATCTAAACATGCGTCTATATCAACATTTATCTCTTTCGCTGCAAGATCTATGAAATGGTGGATTACCCCAATTGTATCCATGATTTCATAGGCGGATATGTAAGTCCATGGTTTTAGTATAATATAAACTGAATTTTGAAAACATGTGGTATGAGCCCCTTCTTCTTTTGAAAATTACTCTATCTAGTGCTTATTAAGCAGTTGGGGTACCTTTTTTTTTAAATAAAAAAAAAGTTTTATCAAAAGTTATAGCTGCTTGATAATCACATAGATTAGAGAGGGTTTATGCACACTTCATATCCCATTCTATAAAGTGGTAAAAACAGTTAAATATCTTGTCATGCCTCATAAAACATTAAAATATCTCATGAAACATAATCATATTTCATATCTCATAAAACATTATCATAAGCAGTACTTATCAATTAAGTCAGATATCAATGCAAACATAGGAACAACGGTTTAACTCCGTGCATCAGAGAGAGCAAGCTCAATCACCAACATATCAGTACAGTATAAAAGCAGTAGGAAACAACAAGCTCAATTACCAAGCAATACAATAGTGAGAGCAAGCTCAATCACAATAATAATAAAAAATAAAAATAAAAATAAAAATAAAAAAATAAAAAACAAGTAAGAGGATAGGAATGAGTTCCTCATCCCAGAATAAAAGTTTACTCTATCCTTTCAATGGAGGAACAAGAGTTTAACTCCCTTTTATTCAAATAGATTGTCACTATTGATATTAGACATTTAAAAACCATATATATAAAAAATTTCTCTTTTCCATGAGATTTTCTTTCTTGAACATAAATTTCTTTCTCTATTAGAATCTTTCCAAAGCCTTCTTTCTAAACCATTCTCTTTTATATGTACGCCAACTAGACAGATCCTATAATTTGGCAGCATATCACAGGTAGTACCTATGATTTTAATGCCATGTAGGATCCATAAAATAATTTTTTAAAAAAAAAAACCTAAACTTCAACTAAAAAAAAAAATAAAAAACCAAAAAACCAAATAGCAAGTGGCTGGCCATCCCCAAGAGCCTTGGGGGTGTTTGGCCACTGTAGAAACTAGTGTTCAAATCTCCAATTAATCATAAGATATTTTAGATGTAATGAATATTATTGCTTGTTCCCTGATTTGATTATTGAACATTTGGCATACTTATTATTGTTTTACACATAGCATATATATGTTTTGTATATTTACCGGTTATCATGCATGTAGAGTCCCTAAGTTACATTAAATTTGACTATGGTGTGAGCAATGTCTTTGTCACACAGAAGACCATAGTCAAAAGTCCTTGTAACTTATTAAATATTATTCGTAGTCGTTAAGTAGAACCAGGAATTTCACATAAACTATAACATGTCAATCTTGATGATTTGTCTTAATCGAATGAAGCAGAGTGACTTCAGGTTGACATAGTTGGTGTTATAGTAAAGTAGGCTTATACAAGACTATGCATTGAACAGGACCGCGTGAGCCATCATTCCTATAATGACTGTCATAGAGAATGATGAGCGTGCACGACGACTTATAAATATTATTTTAAATCTTGAGAAATTTGTGAACCAGATGTCAAGTGGGGATTACTTTGATGTATAGAGTGAGATCAAATTATTGGTGATACATTCTCTGTATGTTGGGTAATCAACATGTAGAGTTGTGGAAAATCACTCTTCAAGAAGGAGTCCAAGTCCTTTGTAGGAGAACAAAGAGATAAGGAAATTTCCCTTGTTTTAGAATCAATAAGAATGATTATCCTGTATCTCAAGCCCGAGTGTTTTCAGTGGTATTTAGCTGAAACTATATGCAAGGATGAGTTGAATCTCACAGGGTACATTAGAATAAATCATGAGATTTTGATTCTGGTACTCAAGGAAAAAGATGTGGTGAACAAAGTGACAGTTAATCATCTTTGGTTCAACCACGAAATATATTCCATAGAGGGGTAATATGGTAATTTAGTACATCATGAAGGATTAATTGTTTTAGCAAAATATGAATTAGAGTTCAATCACTTTATTTAGCGAAATTATCTATGATTCTTAGTCAAGGTGATGAGTCATTGGATGACAAAATTTCATAGAACTAAAAAAGTTAATTCTATTTGCCTTTCGGGTCCTTTCTTGAGCTGTTATAAATTGACTAAGTGATTATAAGCTTCAGTTATTTATATATCAAGCAGGTTGTTTAAATTTATTAAAACATTGACTTATTTATTTATTGGACAAGTTATTTTTATTTATTAAAACATTGAGCTTATTTATTTAATCAAGTTGTTTTAATTAAAAACATAGGCACAAGGAAAAACTATGCAGTAATTGCAGGAGAGAGAGATTGGGTTTTGGGATAAAACCCAAGTAGTACATGCAAGAAAAACGCATGGGCCAGGGATTATTTCCCTAGCCCCATGCGTCACTTAACAGTGACAGGGCCATTAGAGTTGACACATGGGCCAGCGAATTTTTCTCTAGCCCTATGCGTCATTAGCTGATAGAATAAGTGGCTAGGATTTTTTTCAAACCCTAGCCGGCTATCCTCTTGTCCCACATGGTTTATTTTGCAGCTCTCTTAGTTTTTCAAATGTTATAAATAGAGGCTCAGTCAGAAGTAGAAAACTCACTGGATACACTCCTTAGAAAACTATTTCCATTACAACTACAGTTTCTACAAACTGTAAAAAATATGCATTAAGGTGTTAGTGAGTGATTTTGTAAAAGATAAATATTATCTTACTTCTAGTTGTGAGTCCACACTCACAGTCATATTCAGCCATCAAGAAGAAGACATGGATTTATGAATAACAATATTTTTCATGTTCTTGGAGCTTTTCAAGCCTTTAAAGATTTTGAAGCTCTTGGTGTTCATGGCATTCTTGGTGTTCTTCGCATTCTTCATCAGCTTCGAAGATCATCAATAACAAATATGCAAAAGGTGAATTCAAATAGCTCTATATGCCTAAGGAGAGACCGACAAGATTTGTAAGTAAATCTAATTTATGTTTTACTTTAATCTTGTGAAAATCAAAAGCATGTTCCTCTTGAAGTTTATTGCGATCCTAGATCAGTTAGATTAGTTTAAATTTGTTATCTTTCGCGGTGCAATGTTTTCGTTAACATAGTGCATTATCCCCAACAACCACCCCCTTGCCGGCACTTGAGCCACCCCCTTGGCCAAAATGGGGGTGGCTGGCCACCCCTTTAAGTTTTTTAATTTTTTTTAGGTTAAGTTTAGGTAAATTTTTTTATAATTATTTTTTGTATCCTACGTGGCATTAAAATCATTAGTACCATCTGTGATACACTGTTACATCATAAGATCGATCTAGTTAGCATAAATATGTGGCTCACAAGACATGTGTCGCGTTCTTAATGTGCTTAGGTGGATTTCTGTTAAAAAATTGGACGGAACTTAGACGAAAGTACTAAATGGGTCTTTCGATTAACATCGGGTACCACCTATGTCACTTTTTTAAACCGATGCGACTTTTTGATTGACGTCCAAACCACATGTACTAAAAGAGCATTTAACCCTTTGTTAGGCTTCTTGCTTTTGAAACCTTAGAATGTTTCTTGTCAAGAAAAACTTTTGCATGTAAAAATTAACTATTTGAGTCCCCCCGCCCCCCCCTGAGAAAGTTACGTTCTTGTTCTCATCCTCGGCGCTTAGTTTATATAGAGAATGAGACGGTCGTTTTGTTGTCATTCTGATGCATAGCTTTTTTAAAATTCAGCTGAAAAAAAAAACTAAATAAATAAATAAAAGGACAAAGTCTCTTGGGAAAGGCCATTCCAAACAGAAATGGCTCAATTCTCAATTCAAATAAACGTATAAATGTGAACGCAACCAAAAC
>FXXK01001144.1:128512-213512 GCA_900184695.1 Betula pendula | reverse complement strand
TTCACCTTCTCGAACTTCCAATTTTTCCTTCAACTCAAGGAAGAAGCCTTGGCTAGAACATAAGCACTTGCCGAGTGAATCTACAGCAACCAAAGAATCCTACATAAACGACCAAAGTCTCATACACCGAACCAAAGTTGCCATAAAAATAGCAATCCATACCTCGATTCGGTGGCAAAGAATAAGAATTGGATCCCCCTGAGATGCAACTGTTCCCCACCATGTCGAACCGCCTGTAGGAGTAGCTTCTGGTAACACAGCCTCCCCTGGCACCGAACTTCCAGAACGACAATCATGGAGAATGTCAAGATCTAAGTCCGGAAGCCCGGATATGTCCTCGACACCAAGAGGATCCCGAACCTCTGGGGAAATAACCCCTTCACCCAAGGCGGCATCCGCCATGGCAGGTTCGGCCTCCTCCATAGTAGAAGCGGCCACAATGCCCTCAACCTCGGGAATTGAACTTACCCTACTCGTGGCAGCATTCAGTTCAGTGTCCCCACATGCAACGACTGGTTCGATCGCCACCGTATCGGTAGCAGTTTCACCTACCGGCACTGGCGAAAGAGAGGGTGGCAAAGCTGGACTCTCCTCTCCATCTCGACTCGAGGGTGCTCCTCCGTTTGTCGGTTTCAAGCTAGCCCCCTAAGGATGAGGCTAACTGTTCGAGCTGACCTCCTTAAGGGATTTTCCTCGAGAAACGCCGCAAACTCAGATCTCTCCGTCTCCTTTTTCTTAGGGGATGGGGGAAGATCCTAGTCCTCCGTTTCCTCCAGAGTTTTTCTCTTGGGAGCACGAGGCCTCAACACGAGAGGAATTTCATCCTCATCCTCATCTGGACTATCGTCTAGAATAATGGGGCCTTCCACAATGAGATGGGCTTGCCCCTCTCCCAAACTTTCCTCTCCAAATAAAGACAATGAAACCGACCCTTTAGCAGAAGAAGCGGATGATTCGGTTTCCTTAGCAAGTGCGGGGTTCGGGTCCCAAGACCTTGTTTGCCTGGTTGAACCCTCGATTCTTCCTTTCTTTTCTAGACCAAAAAGCACGTCCAGGATCCTGGCCATTCCATCGCACCTGTGCTCAGAATAACCCAAATATTTTTGCAGGAAAGCAGGGCAAAGCAAAAACCCCAAATTCGATTCTACCTCTTTTGCCTCGAGGCTTTGCATGGACCAAGCAACCATTTGACTAACCCATTCTTGCTGAATCGCCGTCAATTTCAGTTTTGGGAATTTCGTCGATGTAATGTCCCTCCAGCAACGGGGAACCCGAATCTCAAGCAAACGGTCCCGTAGAATCTGGGGAAATTCTCATCCCAACCCGGAAACGAAAAAGAAAGAGTTCTCGAAGACGGGGTTACTGCTCCACGTACTTGGGGTCGAAAAGAATCTCTTTTTCCAGGCTTGTAGGGTCTAACTATGGCCATACTGGATCGGAGTAAATAAATTTGAAAATTCTGGCTTGGTAAGATGAGCGTCTTCCCCCAGAACCATCAGCCATGCCACACAGCAGGCGAACACATTCCGCCACCCATTCGGCTTTAGCTGGGTCGGCGCCATCCTAGAGTATGCAAAATCTCCCGAACCACAAGAGGGAAAGGAAAATGTAGCCCAACCATAAGGGCTTTCTCGAAGATACATGATACGCGCGAGCACACAATTTTAAAATTTATAAAAACCACTCGCGATAGAGCAAATCCTTGTAGGATAGTTTAAAAGGGGGTATCGATCAGCAAAGATTGTAATAGTTGTTTTTGCTACAAAGTTTCCAAGATTCATTCCAACTCAACTCATGAAAATAAATGGTTTTGATTTCTTAACAACTAAACAACAAAAATAAACAACAACTAATTTAAAGATAAAGGGAGTAGGGAGAGTATAAGGATTTAACTTCATCCAATCCGCATACTACAAGTGAACTACATCTAGCATGGATCTTTTAACATAAGCATAAAATGAGAGTGTAAAGGTTGTCAACCCTACAACTTCTCAACATGAAAACACTTTTAAAAGGAAATGATATAGCATCTTAGTTACACCCTAACCACCCACCTAATCATATAAATGTGAGATAATTCAAGCTCCCTAGCATGCAATATAAATCTTTCTCAAAGCTTACACAATTCTATAGGAAAAGCATGAGGCATCATAGGTTCCCACTAGACTTTCCACTTACACTAAATTAAACTAAGTGTGGATTGAATCGTGGTCCCTAGCATAACTCATCAAACCCTCACAAAATCATGTCAAAAAGCATCATTGTATAGCCTATGTTCCTTCAATCAAGGATCATGAAAACATAAAAGTCAATCAAGAAAACAACACTTTCTCATAGACAAGAAAAGATAGTTTTTCTCAAATTGATGTAACATGAAGTTCAATATCCTTGGCTACACAATCATTATACAAAATGTTTAAGATCCTAGCTAAACATAATCAACCCAAAGAACTTGGAATGAATTCCATCAAAACCTTATAAAAGGTTTAGTTCCTCATAGAGAATTTGGAAATCTCCATTGAATTGGAGAGAACCATTTCCTAAGGTGATTAAGAGCTATGGGTTGTGTTCTACCTACTGTCCAGCAGCAAAAGAATGCAAAAAGAAACTAAAAATTACTCTGAAAATAAACTAAAAACGAGCTACTGCCTCTCTCAGATAGAATTTACATACTATAGGGAAAAAGGAACTTTGATCTTTCTTAAGGAAAGATTAAGCTAAAAATCTGCAATCCAGCTATTAGGAGTCCTCTGAGAAGAGATTTTGGTGCCTACAATAGCCTGCCAAGCCGCAATCTTTGATCCAAAATATCATTTCATCGTGATCTGCTATCAAAGATCTTTTTATGTTTCTGGAAGCTTCGATGGCGATCGATCCAAGGCTGCGATCGATCCAAGAAAGTAGCAATCGATCGCTGGGCATTTCTTCAGCTCCTCAGCTTTCCCTTGATATCTTTTTAAGCCTAATGTTCAAGATTTGCTTGTGTTTTCCATTAGGGCCTAAAAATAAGACAAACACTAAACACAACAAAAAATGTTAGATAATAATACAAACTAAGGTTTAACATATGCGAGTTAGGGAGTTTGAATGTGTAACATTCAACACTTATCAATACACACTTCATCTTCCAAAGTGTTCACATCAATGCCCTCGCCTGGTTCAGGAATTCGAATATTTATGTCATTTGGAATCTCATAAGTTTCCCTTAGCCTCTTAGCATCCTCTGGCTTTAAGGAGGATCGCCACTTAGAAGGGGCACTAGAGGCTTCGAGTCTTGATGGCTTCGTCATGGGATTCGAAAGAAAAATTATGGACAAAAGATGGAGAGCACAAACTCTGTCGCTGTAAAAAAACCAAAGGAAATGCAACAACAAGAAAAAGTTTGCAACGGAGGAGATAAGATAGAATCTTTTCACCCACGAACATACTTATACACGTCAGAATAGATGATTTTTGAAAATGCGTGGACGAGGAACAAACACGTGGAATTATTTTGCAAAAGGCACGATCCCCGAAATGCCTTAAAGAACAAATCGGTGGAATGTCAATCGTCGGTTCAACAAAAAAGAGAAGAAAAGAAAAAACCTCTCGCCATTCTCAACGTACGATGCGAGGAATTTTGAGGGGTAACTATTGGGAATTGGGCCCAATTAAGTAAAGGTCCAGGTCCCACCTAACGGCCCAATCGGCAAGGAAAGGCCCCAGCCTGCATAATTGTCAACCGAAGTTATGTGGTTCAGTCGAACCTATCGGGAGCTGTGGAAACTCAGGTTCGGTTCCCAAACAAAAAGTTGTAATGAACCTTGATGAAAGAAGGACAAAGTTCATTAAGACTCGCATTTAAGGCAGCCAAACTCGAGTCCCACCCTGGCACATCTCCTAGATATACCAGCTCCAGAGATGTGATTGACGTGACCTACAGGCTGAGGTTTGAGCGTCGTGGACCAGTGCCTGTGCGACACCCGGCATGACTTTTATTGGCTAGCATGGGCCTAGAAGAAAAAGGGGCATCTTAGGGCCCCACCGCAGAGGCTCATTAAATGTGCTTCAGGGAATACGTCACCATATAAAAGGGGAGAAAGCTCGTTCACCAGGGAGGTAACAAAATCACAAAATATTCTAAGTCCATTTGTTAAAAACAACTCGGATAACCGAACTGACTTAAGCATCAGAGCTACCCCCCGGCAAGCTCTTATGTCTGATTTCTCTTTGCTTGCACGTTCACGCTTTGTTGGATTCAGAAACTGTCCCAACATAGCTTCAGCCCTTCGTCGTTGAGTTCAGGGTTGTACTTCTAAACACGGAGGCTTGTCAGCTCTGTCTCGACTAGAATGACCTTTTCCGACCCAAAGGCCAGGCCAAAAGGGGTGTCTCCTATAGGAGTTCTTCTGATGGTTCGGTAGGCCCACAGTACCTCGTGGAACTGCTCTGCCCATGCGCCCTTCCTGTCTTCAAGTCTCTTCTTTAGGATCTTGAAGATGGTCTTGTTGGGGGCACCCACTTGTCCGTTGGCTTGTAGGTGCCCTAGTGAAGAGAAGTAATTCTTGATCTTGAGGTCGTCGCACCATTCTCGAAATGCTTGACAGTCGAACTGCTTCCCGTTATCTGTAACAAAAGCGTGGGAAGTCCATACCTGCATACCACTGACCTCCAAAGGAACCTGGTAATGTTCTGAGAGGTGATGTGGACAAGGGCTTCCGCTTCTACCCACTTAGTAAAGTAATCAACCGCCACTACCAGAAATTTTACACCCCCTTTTCCTGGTGGAAGGGGGCCAACAATATCTACCCCCCACATGGAGAAAAGCCATGACGAGGCTATGGGGGTGAGCTCCTCAGGTGGACTCTTCTGGTCGCTGGAAAATTTTTGACACTTGTCGCAGGCTTTTACCATCTCCATGGATTGTTGGTACATTTTAGGTAGGGGTGTCAAAACGGGTTAGCGAGTTGAGTTCAGGTCAACCCGCTTGACTCGCCAACCCATTTAGGCTAAACACGAACCCGACCCGTTTAACAAACGGGTTGACACGACACGACTCGCGATTTTCACGAGTTGACACGACACGACCCGTTTAACCCATTTAGTTAACGGGTTGAATCGTGTCAACCCAAAACGACTCGTTTCGTTTGACACGATTAAGTATTCGGGTCAAACTTACCCGACACGACCAGGATTAAACTTAGTTTTAATTTAAAATTAATGATAATAATAATTAAAAAAAAGTTAATTCCTTATATATATATATATATATATATATATATATATATTCAAAGGTTTTTCATAGTCCTTCATTTGAAAAAACACAATCCAATATTCTTTTTGTTAAAAAGTAACAAAATTTATCAAGTATTGTCATTTCAAAAAGAAATCAAATATTCAAAAGTCCTGGTATATGGCCCAATCACCTAATTGGATGATTCCTACCTATCATCTGAACATCTTGCATATCATGAGATAATGCTAAATGAGAGGCATAGTATTAACAAAACAACAATCCTACCTATTATCTCATCTATATTCCTAGATATCATCTCATCTATATTCCTAGCTATCAATCATTACATATCATATTCCCTAGCTAGTTATTTACTTATTTACACATTATTGCAGTTCATATTCTTAGTTATCAATACAATTCATAGAGAAGTAGGGCTATAAAGTTATAAACTATACATCTCTAAAACAACAGTCTATCAAAAACTACTTCAAAATATTGTCATCTAGGAAAAGTCAGCAAGGAATATTAGCAAAATTAACTCCAAATGAAGTTGGAATGTCACTGGAATTGAGATCCGTTTCCATAAATTCTTCTTCTGGTTCATCCAACGTCATTTGTGTGTGTTCTACATCAAAAGTTAAGGGAAATTAGCATTATAGTGTAGTAAAAAAATTAATACAAGTTAATACAGAAATTAAATATGAAGACAACTAATATTACCTTACTTTCCATATAACCAATCTCTAGTACAAACTAGAGCCTCAACAACATTAGGCTTGAGTGAATTCCTGTACTGATCGATCACGCGTCCACCAACACTAAAAGTGGATTCTGAGGCAACAGTAGAAACTAGAATACTCAAAATATCACGAGCCATAACAGCTACTTCAGGATAACGAAATTCATTTCCTTTCCAAAATGAAAGAATGTCAAATTCCGCATTTCTAGCCACCTTAGTTTCATCCAAATAGAGTTCTAATTGACTCCTTCCTAATGTAATATTCACCCCTTCAAATAAATCATAGTCCTACATGAAAAAGAAAGAATATAAGCATAATTTACTAAGTGATTAAAATTTAAAAGTATATATATTAACTAACAATATCGTATAAATCACTAAATAAACATATTAGTTTACCTTCATCAATTCGTTAGACGACTTGCCAAACTGTTGGGAATGAACATATTTTTCAACAATTATGGTTGTTGGACCTAGAGTGGTAGATGAAGAACCATTATATTTTGAAAAGAGAGAGAATAATTTTTCACGAACCCACAAATACTCTCTAGATTCAAGAACTCCATAAAGCCTCATATAGATGTAATTTACAAAGTTAAGCTTGAAACGAGGATCCAAGACAACTGCTATGACCAATACTACACTGAATTCTGACCAATATTTCTCAAATTTAGAGATCATTTGAGCTACCATTGATCTCTTATACACATCTTCACTCTTAAGTTGTTCCTTCAAGGTCACATAAATTGTAGAAATATTAGGAAAGTACAAGTTAGATGTGGGATACTTGGTACCAGAAAATTCACATGTAGCATTATAAAAGCAAGCCAAAAATGTACTAATATCATTCACCTGTTCCCACTCAAATGCAGTAGGATAATGCTTAAAGTTTGAATCAGTCATCTCTAGATAACTAAAAGCATGGCAAAAATGAATAGCACTCTCAAGCATAAGATATGTAAAAATCCATCTAATTGGCACATCTTGTCTCAGCTCTTTTTTATCATCCAATGACATTTGTTTCACAGCCTGAAGAAACTTTTGTTTTCTCACTTGTGATCCTCTAACATATTTAACACTATCACGAATCTTTTTTAGAGCAATCTCGATCTCGTTCAAACCATCTTGTACTATCAAATTAAGAATATGTGCACAACAACGAAGGTCAAAGAACTCACAAAAACAAACAGGGGCTTTCTTAATGTTCAATTGCTGTCTTAATAAGTCAGCAGCTACATCATTGGCAGAAGCATTATCCAATGTTATAGAAAAAATTTTGGTCTCAATCCCCCACTCTTGTAACAAATTATACATTTTTTCACACAAAGATATACCATTATATGGTGGGGACATAAATGAAAAGTTCAACACTCTTTTTTGTAAGACCCAATCTTTGTCAATAAAATGTGCTGTGAGGAACATGTACCCATCAGTTGTCAAAGAAGTCCACAAATTAGATGTCAAACAAATTCTCCCGAGACAAACATCTAACATAGATTTAACTTTTTGTTTCTCCCTTAAATGCAACTTAATCACATCAGCCTTTGTAGTATTTCTAGAGATAACTGGCACATCACTACGCAAGTATTTCATTGTTTCTCTCACACCATCATACTCAACATACCGAAAAGGCAAGTCATGCTTAATAATTCAAGCAACCAACAATTCTCTAAATCTTTTAGGACAAAATTTAGAGACACTTATTGACATGGATCTCTTATTTGCAGATATCAGCATCTGCCCAATATCACAAGTGCTATTCAACGGACATTTTTGGATGTGATTCCTTAGGTTTCCAATTCCATATGAACTTTCAGCAATATATGTAGCACCACATGCCTTGCATTTTGCCCGTAGTTTCTTGTTAGGTTGACTCACACCAGGAAGAGGATCAAAATAATTCCAAACTTCTGAGGTTTTTCTATACTTTTGGACCTTCTTTTTGCCACTTTGAGCACTCTCCATACCAATAGAAGGTTCTTCTGTTGGATCTAATTCAATCTACTCATCGTCTTTTTCAATGAGATTTTTTAAAGGTACTTCGTTACTCATCTACACAAATCATCATTTATCGAATCATCATTAGTAACTTAGTTCATCGATTAGGCAATACATAAAATTTAACACAGTTTGCAATACTAATAATCTTACTTGATACATGTTTGGACACTGTTAATAAGTTAATGAAGCACCCAAGTTTCCAACTCCCAAGTTCAAAATGCAAACCCCAGCTTCACTTTGGACAAATGTAAAATTAAAATTGTATCTAATAAAATATTCAAATGCAAAAGGTAGAAGTATGCTGAGAAAAGATGAACACTACCATATCAATCAAGTAAAATAAAGATATAATATGTAATATTATTAAAATAATAAAAATAAATATTAAAAAAATAAAAAACATACACACACATTAACAACAAGATACTCCATTAAGGCAGGCAAACATTAATTCAAGTTTGGGGTAAATGTTTAAAACGAACTGATGAAGTCTCAAATAAAGAGTTATATAAGGTCAGGCTTATAAAACTGCCTACCCATAATCAGGACGGTGAAAAAATTCTAAGAAATTTATGTCAACTAGTTGGAAGAATATATTCAACTTTCTAGATGTTAAAAAGCCAGAAAATTCGCTACCCTTGAGAAAAAACTAATATACTTTATGCAGGAAGACAGTGCATCCAGACTACCAACAAGCTCAGTAAACAAATGCTTCATAATTTAGGAGTAGTAGAAGAAAAATATATAATATGAGAATGAGTGATTAAATTTCCTCTATTTGACCTTCCTCTCTCTGTTAGTTTTATGAACTTTCTCCTCCACTTACAAGAAGATTTTCACAATTCATTCATCCACGACACAACAAAATTAATTTCAAATACCAAGAAATATAGAGTAAATACAACAAATTACATTGTACCAACATCACAAAACAGTCATAGAAATCCTGACATTGTGGTAATGTGTAGCAGCTTAATTTTCTTTTCGAGCCATGACCTCTTTTTTTTTTCAACAGTACTTTCAGTCTCTTGCTGCACTCCATATTCAAGTTTTTAAGTATTTTGTGCATAATTACAAGTTATAAAGCCCCAATTAGCCATCAACACCACAAAATAATAAATGCCCCAAAATTTCAAACACAAACCCTAAATTCGGACCTCATCAAAAATCTCACAGATCATCATAATTTGGAACTTCAAATCCAATGGGTATAACGAAAATCATAAAAAAAAAATGACAAAATGTTAGATTTTACCTTCCTGATTTTACGTTCTTCTTCTGTTCTTCACGTTGAGAGTCGACGGCGTTGAGAGATCTACGGGCTTCTGGCCTACGGCGTCCAGTGAGAGAGAGGGAGAATGAGAGAGGGAGCTATGGCGTCATCAGTGTGCATGGCCGAGTCGACGGCGTCGAAAGACATCAACGAGCTTCGGGCTTACGGGCTACAAAGATCGAGAGAGAGGTGACTGGCCGGACTAGGTCGTGTGTAGGAGGCGACTAGGTCATGCATGGCAACTTGAGTCGCGACCAACGTCGACGTGAGGTGAGCGGCGAGCGACATGCCTTTGACTCGTGAAGTTTGTGAAACTGAAAGCGAGGAGAACATGTGAAAGTGATTAAGTGAAATTAGTGAATGTCTGAAATGAAACCATGAAAACGGTGAAAGTTGAAGCTGTGCGTTTAGCCATTTAGTTTAAGTGTTTAAGTTGTTTAACTCATTAACTGAATAACTGGTTTAACTTTTTTCTTTTCTTTTCTTTTTTTAAAAGGGTCAACCGAGTCACGCCCAAGTTGACCCGTCTGACCCGTTAACTAAATGGGTCATAAACAGGTTGACTCGTTTTGACCCGAACCCAATAACCCCAAACCCAAACCCGCTATTTTTGTGTCGAGTTCGCGAGTCATGTCAAAAATTGTCACCCCTAATTTTAGGCCAGTTATACCCAGCCTTGATGGCCTTGTGAGCAAGAATGTGACCTCCAGAATGACTACCGCATGCTTCTTCATGAATTTCCTTCAGGGCATAGTCAACCTCATCTTGGGACAAACACCTGAGGAGTGGTAAAGTTTGACCTCGACGGTAAACAAACTAGTCGATGACTATATATTTAGAGGCTTTCAGGCGTATCCTAGTAGCAGCTTTTCGGTCTGTCGAGAGTTGGCCCTCTGTGATATACCGAAATATCTCCATAGCCTACTCTAGTGGACCTCATATTACGCATAACTAGAAGCCGCCGACAATGGCTGGTGTAGGCAGCAAGCGAACTTGCTCTTCAGAGATCTCAAGCTCTTCCTCGTACTGACCCAATTCGGGCAAGTCTGTCCGCCTCTACATTCTCCTCTCTGGGGACCCTCTTGACATGGAAATGCGTGAACTGAGTCGACAGTTCTTTAACCTTCGCAAGGTATTTCTTCATCTTTTCTCCATTTATTTTCGTACTCGCCCAGTATATGGCCAGCTATCACGTGCAAATCGGTATGGACCTCAACATTTTCTGCCCCAAGCACGTGAGCAATTGTTAAGCTTTCTATCATAGCTTCGTATTTTGCCTCGTTGTTGATGGCCTTGAAGCCCATTCTGATGGCATACTTGATTTCTTGACCTTCTGGAGTTATTAGTACTACACCTGCTCCACTTCGTCTTTTGGTTGCCGAACCATCGACACAAACTTTCCAAAGGTCATCCGTTGGCTGGTCCTCCTAATTGCCAAGGTTCGTGAATTCCGCTATGAACTCAGTCATTGCTTGGCCCTTAACAGCTACTCTGGGCAAATACTCGATATCAAACTCGCCCATCTCCACTACCCAATTCACTAGGCGCCCTGAAGTATTGGACTTGAACAACACTTTCTTCAGAGGATGGTTGGTTAACACCCGAACTGTGTGCGCTAGAAAGTACAGCCTCAACTTTCTTGCCGAGGTAACCAACGCAAAGGCCAGTTTCTCGATCTGTGGGTATCTGGTTTCTGCACCTCGGAGGGCCCTACTGGTATAACACACGAGTTTTTGAACCCCTTGGTCCTCTCTGATTAAGGCTGAGCTAACAGCGGAATTGGATACCGCCAGGTACATATAGAATGGTTCACCTTCTATAGTTCGGCTGAGGAGCGAGGAACTGACCGAGTAGTTCTTCAATTGTTGAAAAGCTTCTTCACATTCTTCCCCCCAACCAAAAGCTTTCTTCAAGATCTTGAAGAAAGGTAAGTATTTATCTATGGATCTGAAGATGAACCTGTTAAAGGCGGCTATCCGTCCGGTGAGCCACTGTAACTGCTTCATGTTATGGGGGGATTCCATCTTCTCAGAGTTAGCCTCAATGCCTCGGTGCAAGACCATGAAGCCTAGGAAATTTTTCTGAAGACAAGCTGAAAGCACATTTAGCGGGATTAAGCCTCATCTAGTAACGCCTCAAAACACCAAACGTTTCTTCAAGGTCTGTCAGGTGGTCTTCAGACTTCAAGCTTTTCACCAACATGTCTTCCACGTACACTTCTATGTTTCTCCCTATCTGGTCTGTGAACATTGAGTTTACCAAGCGCTGATAGGTTGCTCTAGCATTTTTTAACCAGAAGGGCATCACCTTATAGCAATACAACTCACGATTCGTAATAAAGGAGGTCGCGTCTTGGTCAAACTCGTGCATCCGAATCTGGTTATAGCCTAAAAAGGTGTCCATGAAGCTCAAGAGGTTGTGGCCTAAAGTAGAGTCTACCAAGAGATCGATCCTCAAAAGCAGGAAGCTGTCTTTGGGACAAGCCTTACTATGATCAGTGAAGTCTATGCACATCCTCCACTTGCCTGTAGACTTCTTAACCATCACCACATTGGCCAGCCAGTCAGGGTAGTGGACTTCCCTAATGAAATTCGCGTCCATCAACTTGTCAACTTCTTCGGCTATCGCCTTGGTTTGTTCTGAAGCGAAATTTCTCTTCTTCTGTTTGACTGGTTTTGCGGCGGGGTCTATATTCAATCTGTGCAAGATGATGTCAAGGTCGATGCCTGGCATATCTTCATGCGTCCAGGCAAATACATCAAGATTATTCCTCAAGAACTCTGAAAGCTTGGCTTTAGATTCCTCTGGTAGCTGTGATCCAATCTTCACCACACGGTTAAGGCTGTCGATGGCAACTTCAACTAATTCTTCATCAGGTTCTCCCCTCTATACTGTACGTTCATCCCTCACCTCGAAGCTGACAAGAAGGGTCTCCTTGGCATAAGGCTCCTAGAGACTCAGGTTATAGCACTGACAGGCTTCCCTCTGATTTCCTTTTACTATCCCCGTTCCATGCTCAGTGGGGAACTTCATCTTCAAGTGGTAGGTGGAAGTCACCGCCATCAACTTATTGAGGGTCGGTCTCCCCACTATAGCATTGTAAGTGGATGGCCTATCAACGACCAAGAAGTCGATCATAACAGTCTTTTCCCTAGGCGCCAAACCCACAGTGAGTGGGAGGGAGATCGTTCCTACTGGGAGCACCCTTTCTTTTATGAAGCCTACCAAAGGCGTGGGAGCCAGAGCTACTCGCTTCCGTTCGATCTTTATCTTCTCAAAAGCAAGAAGGAACAAAATGTCAGCCGAGCTTCCATTATCGACTAGAATACGGTGTATGTTGTAATTCCCGATCATCATAGTCACCATCAACGCATCGTCATGGGGGTAAAAGACCCCATCTTCGTCTCTCAAAGAAAACATTATGGCTTTCGACCCTGTTCTATGTGCCTTTGAAGGTTACTCAAGGGAGAGCACTTCTTCTGAAAGCAACTGATAAGCGCTGAATGTTACACATTCAAGCCCCTTAATTCACATATGTTAATCTCTTAGTTTCATTATAATATGATGTTTTGTGTTGTTTTTGTGTTTTTCCCTTATTTTGTAGGTTTTAGAAGAAACGCACTCAATTTCATCAAGTTTCAGGCTCAGAAGAGATGTTGGAGAAAAGCTGGAGAATTTGGCTCGAGCCATATCTATATTTTGCTCGAGCCACTTTGCGCGTTAAACAGTAGAGTTGGCAGAATCCGATTTGGAAAGATCCTAAACCTACTCCAAGTCGATTTTGGACTTCCTAGGGTGCATGAAATTAACTAAGGTTGTTCGTAAACTCTATAAATACTCCCATAAATCTTCCAAAACAAACACACAAGCTGGAGGAGAAGAATCAAAGCCTTCAAAGAAGGATTTTTCTTAATTTTTCTTTACTTTTCAGGTTTTTTTTTTTTTTTTGTTATTTTCTTATAAGAATGGTTTTCATCCGAATTATGTGTAGCTAATACTTTAGTGACAGCTCAATTGAAGCCCTAATCATATCTCTTTAAGGTTTCAATTTGTCTTGCTACAATTCAAATTTTGATGCTTAATTGATTTATCTCGGGTTTTTATTCGTTCTTCATATGGGTTATGTATGGGTTTGATCATCTTATGCATATAACATGTGTAGAGTGTTATCTAGGTCAATTTGGATGACCGAGTCCTGGGCCTAGTAGAGTGACAAAAGAACCAATTGCGGGTTCTTAGGGTAATCAACATGAAAGATCGGGATATACACCATGTTCTAGGTCTTAGTGTGTTTGTCGATCTCCATAGATTTATGTTTTCTTGAGGAATAACTTAGTATACTCCCTTGCTAAATCCCTCAAGAAAGAAAAGAGATATAGTATACACCTATGTCTAATCTCGTTGTTTAGGGAGATCAATAGCTTTTGAAGTATACACTCATGCCCTTAGGCTGGCAAACATTAAGTATCTTCACACGAATATAGCATTGTGCATATTGTGATCTTAATTGAGTATGATTAGCGGTGGATATCGATGCCCTACTCTTTTGTATTATTATTTCAATTATATCTATTATCTCGTTCCGTTCAAAATATCTTCTTAGGAATTGCTTTTTAAACATATTTTACCAATCCTCAAGAGAATGATCTCGTATTTGCCGTCTATACTATCGTTTTGACCTTGTGCACTTGCGAGTAAAACGTACATTTATTCGCCTATTTATTTAGGTGGATATAAGTACAACAAGTTTTTGGCACCATTGCCGGGGATTGCGTTAAAATTGTGTTTAAATTTTTTTCCTTTTACTTTCGTTATTGTTGTTAATTTTCATCTAAAAAAATAATCTGACTTTTGTGTCAGTTTCTGTTCTGATCTGTTTCTGCCGCAAGGGGGCTCATGCGCTTTTCAAATAGGCTTGAGTGCCTCTTTTCCAAATAGCAGCACTGAAGTTGCTGTCCACTGCAAAATCTGATTTTTGCCCATGCAAGGACGTCGATCTCAGAATTCAGCTGTTATTCCATACAATCCAGAGATTGAACGCACCATTCGACAACCTCGAAGGCCAAAAGAAGACTCCGAAGAAGAAGAAGAGGAATTTGAAGTTGAGGAAAAGATGGCTAAAGCACACATAGAGAATCAATCAAAGCGAAAGCCGATGAAAAGTTCTTTCATTCCACAAAACCTCAATCAACCATCATGCATCGCCTACCAGCCAAATGCATAGGGCAGCTTCAATTTATCTCCTCATTTACTCAACATGCTGCCACATTTTAGAGGCACACCCTCCAAGGATCGATACTTTCACATAAGAGATTTCTTTGATCTTTACAAGACGCAAAACATTCATGGCTTAACTCCAGAACATATCAGGTTAATCCTCTTCCCTTTTTCATTAAAAGATAATGCTAAGTTGTGGTTGAATTCTTTGGCCGCAAGGTCTATTCAGAACTAGGAGGAGTTGGCCACAAAGTTCTTGAAGAAGTTCTTCCCAGCCCAAAGGACTAGGCAATTGAGGAGGGAGATTCAAACCTTCCAACAAAAAGATGGAGACCTATTCTTTGAAGCATAGGAGAACTTCAACGAGCTACTTCTCAAATGCCTCCATCACAATTTATCTCAAGAAGATCAAGTGCAAGCATTCTATGAAGGTTTAGATAATTCTAACAAAAGTCTGTAAAGTCAGCTTGTGGAGGCGTGCTGATGGAGAAAAGAGTGAAGAAGCCATAGAGCTCTTTGAAACTTTGAGCGAGAATTCCCAACAACTTTCATCCCGAGGGAGGCAAGGACCCAAAGGAAAGGGCATGTACGAAGTCAATATTAATAATGGAGTTCAGAATCAGATGGCAACCATGGAGAGGAAGTTGGACATGCTAGTGAAAGCCATGACTTCTCAGAACATCTCTCCCATTCAACAGATTGCACAAGTTGAGGTATGTGTCATATGTTCCCATTCTGACCATACCATTGAGACTTGTCCGATGTCTTCATTCACAGATCAGGAGCAAGCAAATTATGTGGGTCAGAATAATTATCCTCCAAAGAACAACCCATTCTTCAACACATACAATGTAGGGTGGCGAAACCACCCCAATTTCTCATGGAATACTAATCAAAATGTGCAGAAACCACAAGGGCAGCAACAAAATTTTCAGTAGGGTAATAACTATCAGGCTCCACCACAAGTGATGCAACCCAATCCGGAGCAAAAAAAGAATGATCTTAAAGAGGTCATACCCCAATTCATAACCGCACAGCAACAGACTAATGCTCAAACTAGTCTATCTATTCAAAAATTGGAAGCAACAACTAGCCAGGCCATTCAGAGATTGGAAACACAAGTGAGGCAGATGGCCAAAGAGATGAGCGAGAGAAAGAAAGGTGAATTCCCATCCCAAACAATACCCAATCCAAGAGGACATGAGCAGGTCAATGCTGTGACATCTCTCAGGAGTGGTAAGGTCATTGATAACAAGGTAGGAACAAAAAAAGAAGTAGAAGCACCTCCAACAAAAGCCACAACCTCCAAAAAGGTAATTGAAAAGAAGTATGTGACATTGCCACCCTTCTCTCAAAGGTCAGTGAAGCCCAAGAAAGAAAAACAATTGATGGATGTTTTTGAAGCTTTAAAGAAAGTTGAAATCAATATTCCTTTACTTAATGTAATTAAACAGATTTCATCTTATGCCAAGTTCTTAAAAGATTGTTATACTAACAAGAAAAAGTTCAAGAGCATGAGTAAGTTGCATTAACCGAGGAGGTAAGTGCAATTTTGTTAAAAAAGTTACCACCTAAGCTGAAAGATTCAGGTAGTCTTACTATCCCATGCAGGATTGGTGACAAACTCTTTGACCATGCTTTGTTAAACTTGGGGTCAAGTATCAATTTACTACCTTATGAGGTTTATCAGAAATTGAGTTTGGGGGAACTTCAACCAACCTCAATTACATTGCAATTGGCCGATAGAAGCATCAAGCGACCGAGAGGTATTTTAGAAAATGTCTTGGTCAAGGTAGATAGATTTATTGTGCCTGCTGATTTTGTTGTCCTGGATATGGAAGAATCACCCATGCCATCTTCCTTACCCATTATTTTAGGAAGATCCTTTATGGGTACTGTTGATACTAACATATGTGTTAAAAATGGTATTATAAGCATGGAAGTAAATGGGAAAAAGGTCGAGTTTAAGGTGTTTGATGCAATGAAGTTGCCACAAGAGAATCATTAGTGTTTCAATATTGGTGTGGTCCAAAGTACTGCTAAAGAAATTTTGCAGGTACACAGCATTGATCCCTTGGAGTTTGCCATGACTCATAACCTCACAGAGCCGGAGCATGAACGTGTTGTCGACATCATTAATGCTACGCACTCCTTTGAGGCTTCTACACCTCATCTAAAAAGGTACGCACTTCCCTTTAAAACTCTTGTACCTACTAACATTACTCTTGATCCTTCTATTGGCAGGGCACCAGATTTGGAGTTGAAGCATGGTGGATATGAAAATGACGAGTTGTGTAAGGAAAGAACCAAAAAATATCCTAATACGCAGCTTGTCAAGAAGGAGTTTTATATGGGACAGAAGGTGTTGATATACAATTTAGAATTAAGACTCTTTCCCAATAAGCTGAAGTCTCGGTGGTATGGTCCTTATGATATCACAAAAGTTTATCCTCATGGAGCTGTGGAGGCCTATTGTAAAGAAAAGAATCAAACTTTCAAGGTGCATGAACACTAGGTGAAGCCTTATATGGAGATGGGCGTTCAGTTTAGAAATGAGGATGTGACCCTCCAATCTGTCCAGCATATTACTTGAGAATCACACAGTCTGGCTAAAGACAATAAACTTATCACTACTTGGGAGGTAACCCAAGAAGAAATAAGTGGTACTGAGGCCACTTCATGCACTAAAAAGCCATATCCTTTAAAATTTTCTGTTTGCTTTAAATTTTTGTTTTTATTTTCTGATTTTTTTTTTTTTAGTTTCTATTTTATTTTTATGTTTGTAGTTTTCCTTTGTTTTGTTTTAACAGTTTATTTTTCAGGAAAAGTGTGCTTGCATTCAAGTTTGGGGGTATACTACAAGCCATACCTAGTCCTACTTAGTTTTCTCGTCTCCCTGTTATGATCTTTCCATTTTTCTCTACACACTGAGGACAGTGTGNAGTTTCTTATTTTATTTTTATGTTTGTAGTTTTCCTTTGTTTTGTTTTAACAGTTTATTTTTCAGGAAAAGTGTGCTTGCATTCAAGTTTGGGGGTATACTACAAGCCATACCTAGTCCTACTTAGTTTTCTCGTCTCCCTGTTATGATCTTTCCATTTTTCTCTACACACTGAGGACAGTGTGTAATTCAAGTTTGGGGGTATGGGAGACATACACACACTTTGTCCATTTTTTTGAAAAGAAAAATTGCATATTCTTGTTATTCTTAAGAATTTGGTTGATTTTGAATTGTGATTTAAATTTCATTGGCGAGCTTAGAATGTTGAACACATTATCATATGATTAGGATTCTAGGTCTTGTTGCTTACCTTTGACATCTGAGCATTAACTTGTTTCAATTCGAATTGTCACAGGCACATGAACACATAGTTTGTGGGGTATGACATGTGAACTTGATTGTGTGTATGCTTTCAATGTCTTGGGTGAAGCTGGGTGACTTGTTAGATGGATACCTTGGCATAATAATAATAATAATAATAATAATAATAATAAAAGACCATTTTCAAAGCTTTCACTAAGAAATTGGACTTCTTGCCTCATTAAGTAATGAATGTTCACGTCAAAATGTGAGAATTTTGGATTGGTTAAAGAAGAAACCATTTTTTAAGCTTTCACTGAGTAACTGGACTTCTTGCCTCACCAAACAATGAATATTCACGTCAAAATGTGAGAATTTTGGACTGATTGAAGTTATGGCTAGTTCGTTCTATAGCCTTTTTGACTCGAGTTAACACTTGCTAAAAGGGTCAATTAGAAAGCTTAAGAGAACTGAGCATTGCACAGCCTAACCGGAAAAAAAAAAAAAAAAAAAAAAAAAAATGTCATGATTATTCAATCCGATGGGGACCCCAATCAACTTTGAGATATTAAGTCATTGCACATCAGAATTAATTTGAAGCCTCATGATTATATATTGGTTCACTTTACACTGAATTGAACTTTTGAAATCTCAGCTTGTCATTTGTGAATGATTAGACTTTGAAATTCCAATTCATTTTGAAGATGAAATTTATCCTTTTAAGCTTGCTAATGAATGAGAATCATAGTTGTTTATGATACTTTAGTCTTGGAGATAACATGAACTATGCATAATGTTTGTGAGTATCATTCCTGTTAAACCCTCACGAGAGTTCACTCGTCCTACTACGGATGCCTAGGGGTTTAAAAGGCTTGTTACATACGCTAAATGCGATCGTGTTTCTTACGATAGAGGAGGTAGAGTAGTTGTCATTTATTTTTAGTTTTGTATTGCTAAGGGACTAGCAATATGTAAGTTTGGAGGTGTGATAAGTGCTGAATGTTACACATTCAAGCCCCTTGTTAATCTCTTAGTTTCATTATAATATGATGTTTTGAGTTATTTTTGTATTTTTCCCTTATTTTGTAGGTTTTGAAAAAAAAAAAAAAGCACTCAATTTCATCAAGTTCCGGGCTCAAAAGAGATGTTGGAGAAAAGCTAAAGAATTTGGCTCGAGCCATATCCATATTTAGCTCGAGCCACTTTGCGAGTTAAATAGTAAAGTCGGCAAAACCCGATTTGGAAAGATCCTAAACCTACTCTAACTCGATTTTGGACTTCCTAGGGTGCACAAAATTGACTAGGGTTGTTCCTAAACTCTATAAATACTTCCCTAAGTCCTCCAAAACAAACACACAAGCTGGAGAAAAAGAATCAAAGGCTTCAAAATGGGTTTTTCTTAATTTTTCTTTACTTTTCAGTTTTTTTTTTTTCTTTTAAGGATAGTTTTCATCCGAATTATGTGTAGCGAATACTTTAGTTAGGGCTCGATTGAAGCCCTAATCATGTCTCTTTAAGGTTTCAATTTATCTTGCTACAATTCATGTTTTGAGGCTTAATTGATTTATCTCGGGTTTTTGTTCGTTCTTTATATGAGTTATGTATGAGTTTGATCATCTTAGAGTGTTATCTAGGTCAATTTGAATGACCGAGTCATGGGCCTAGTAGAGTGAAAAAAGAATCAATTGCGGGTTCTTGGGGTAATCAACATGAAAAACCGAAATATACACCATGTTCTAGGTCTTAGTGTGTTTATCGATCTCCATAGATTTATGTTTTCTTAAGGAACAACTTAGTATACACTCATACTAAATCCCTCAAGAAAGAAAAGAGATAGAGTATACACTCATGCCTAATCTCGTTGTTTAGGGAGATCAATAGCTTTTGGAGTATACATCCATGCTCTTAGGCCGGCAAACATTGACTATCTTGACACGAATGTAGCATTGTGCATATTGTGATTTTAATTGAGTATGATTAGCGGTGGATATCGATGTCCTACTCTTTTATATTATTATTTAAATTCTATCTGTTATCTCGTTTCATTCAAAATATCTTCTTAGGAATTACTTTTTAAACATATTTTACCAATCATCTTGGGAATGATCTCGTATTTGTCGTCTATACTATCGTTTTGATCGTGTGCACTTGTGAGTAAAACGTGCATTTATTCGCCTATTTATTTAGGTGGATATAAGTACAACAGCAACCTTCTGGCGTAGGATCGTCTTCCTAAGTTGGAAGAGCTACCAGCTGCAAAGCCTCCAACGATAGTATGAATTTTCCCAACGGGGTCCCACTTTCTTGTGGGTTCCGTACGCCGACGGGTGTTACGATCGTCATAGCGTCTTGTTTCGCTATCAGCTTGGCGGTGTCTTGTTTTGCTATCAGTTCGATGATATGATAAGTGCTGATTGTTACATATTCAAGCCCCTTAATTCACATATATTAATCTTTTAGTCTCATTATAATATGATGTTTTGCATTGTTTTTGTGTTTTTCTCTTATTTTGTAGGTTTTGGAAGAAAAGCACTCAATTCCATCAAGTTCCGGGCTCAGAAGACATGTTGGAGAAAAGCTGAAGCATTTGCCTCGAGCCATATCCATATTTAGCTCGAGCCATATCCACATTTAGCTTGAGCCATCTTTTGGCTTGAGCTATATCCACATTTAGCTCAAGCCATCTTTTGGCTCGAGCCATATCCATATTTAGCTCGAGCCATCTTGCACGCTGAACAGTAAAGTCGGTAGAACCCGATTTGGAAAGATCCTAAACCTACTCCAACTCGATTTTGGACTTCGTAGAGTGCATGAAATTGACTAGGGTTGTTCTTAAACTCTATAAATACTCTCCTAAGTCCTCCAAAACAAACACACAAGCTTGAGGAGAAGAATCAAAGGTTTCAAAGAAGGATTTTTCTTAATTCTTTCTTTCTTTTTAGTTTTTCCTTATTATTTTCTGATGGGGATGATTTTCATACAAATTATGTGTAGCTAATACTTTAGTAGGGCTCAATTGAAGCCCTAATCATGTATCTTTAATGTTTCAATTTGTTTTGCTACAATTCATGTTTTGATGCTTAATTGATTTATCTCGGGTTTTTGTTCATTCTTCATATGGGTTATGTATAGGTTTGATCATCTTATGCATATAACATGTGTAGATTATTATCTATGTCAATTTGGATGACCGAGTCTTAGGCCTAGTAGAGTGACAAAAGAACCAATTGCGGGTTCTTGGAGTAATCAACATGAAAGACCGGAATAGATACCATGTTCTAGATTTTAGTGTGTTTATCGATTTCCATAGATTTATGCTTCCTCAAAGAACAACTTAGTAGATACCATGCTAAATCCTTTGAGAAAGAAAAAAATTAGTGTAGATACCATGCCTAATTCGTTGCTTAGGGGAATCAATGGCTTTTGGAGTAGATACCATACCCTTAGGCCGACAAATAGTGAGTATCTTGATATGATTGTAGCATTGTGCAATTTGTTAATCTTAATTGAGTATGATTTGCAGTGGATATCGATGCCCTACCCTTTTTATCTTATTATTTCAATTCAATCATTTATTTTGTTCCATTCAACAATATCCATAATTTATACCAATCCTCGTGGGAATGATCTCGTGCTTGCATACTATACTATTGTTTTGATCTTGTGCACTTGTGAGTAAAACGTGCATTTATTCACCTATTTATTTAGGTGAATATTTGTACAACATGATCATCCGTGCATCATCTACGGCTAGGGAGAGTAGCAGGGTGACGGCGGTCGTCGTAACTCCGAGCTTCGTCGTGGTAACGTTGCTTGGTGCGTGGCTTGTCATATTTCGTATGCCGGTTGGTCGCTACAAATCGAGCGAACTTCCCCCCTTTTATCATCTTCTCTATTTTTATTCGTAAAGAGATGCAATCTTCAATTTCATAGCCATGATCCTGATGATAATCATAATACTTGTTAATGTTCCGCTTCTCTGGAGGAGCCTTCATTTTTTCGGGTCGTCTCAAACCTAGGTCGTCCTGAATCTGCATAAACACCTCCACCACACTCATGTTCAGTGGAGTGAAGTTGAATTCTCAATTAGTCAAGGACTTGCCCTTCTCATGCCACTTTGAGCCTTTCTTTGAACCCTTCCACTAGTTGGAAGCTCCTTCTCCCTTGTGGGATTCCTTCTTCTTACTTTGCTTATTTGGCTTCGCTTCTCTCTCTGCGTACATTCTCATTGTTTCCTCCTAGCTGATGAACTCCTCAACTTTCTCCATGAACTCTTGTAGGGTTGTTGGAGTCTTTTTCGTCAATTCGAGGACAAAAGGCCCCTTGTGCCAAAGTCCATTGAGGGCCGCAATTAAAACTACACTCTCTGACATATCCTCTGCAGCCACCCTCTCTTTATTGAACCTCTGTAAATAATCTTTGAGAGCCTTGGTCTCTCCTTGTCTCAGCGCGAGCATGTACTGCAACGTGTTCTTGCATTTCTTTCCCGTGAGGAACTGCATAAGGAAGATCTTGGTTAAGCTTTCAAAACTGTCTATAGAACCGATGGGTAATCCCCCGAACCATTCCTGAGCGCTGCCATCCAGGGTGAGGGGAAACGCATGACAAACGATCTCGTCCGTCATTGCGGTCACCTGTCTCGTCGTAAGGCTTGATGGGAGGTGCTTTGAATCTTTCGGGGACAGGGTGCCTCATGACACGATCAGTGAAGGCAGAATATGCGTTTTGGATAATGGAATCAACCGTGGACGGTTTTCCTCTCATGTCTTGGAGCACTACATCATACTTGGCTTCCAGACTTCTAATCAAGGCATGGACCTCTCCTTCTGGAGGCGGAGGGTTGGCCTGATAGTAACCTGCCATAGGGTTTCGATAACATTCACCCTCAAAATTCAAATGACGCTCAGCCCCTCCTCCTGGGTAAGGCCCACCCTGGAGACGGCGGCGGCGTTGTTTATTGTATGCACGGTGTCCGTCGTTTGTACCCTGCCGACGATCTCCACCTGAACCTTCAAGCAGGCGTTAATCATTTACCTGCACATTTTCATGCTCTTACTGTCTATGACGATTGATTGGCTCTTCTCTGAGACGACTTCCTCCTCGACAGTCGTCACCGCGATAACTCTCCATTCGTGGGCCTTCTTCACCTCTATATTCCTCTTTATCAGTACTCATCTCTTCATCGTCATCTTGCTCATAGAATTCTTCCCTTTCTACATGTTCCAGCCCGTGAAGGCTGGAATAAAGCTGACGGGTCAGGGACGCATTCTAGCGTTTGAGAGCCTCTATTTCTCTGGTCATACGTTGCATTTAAGTATCTAGGGTTTAGGAAGCGGTTCCCGCCAGCGGGGTTTGGAAGCTGATGGATTTTCCTTTGTCTGAGTGAGGGGTCTCCGAAACAAAGGTCCCGGGTTCCACTCGTTCCCCTTACTTATTGGGAGGGGCTTGTGGAATATCCTCGATATTCATCATTGTCGAATTGGTTTGTAGTAAGAACGAAATTGTTCCCACAGACGCCACCAAACTGTTGAGACAGTTTTCGAATCCGATGACACGTGGATCTGTAAACAATAAAAGATCAGACAAAAGAGCTTGCCGGGGTTGTCCGGCGGGGGATAGCTTCGATGCATAAATCAGTTCGGTTCTCAAAGCTGGTTCCAGCAATATTGACTTAGTATATTTTTTATTGTGTTACTAACCTCTTAGGCGAGCTTTCCCCTTTTTATATGTCATAGCACAACCCCCCATGCTCATTTAATGGGGACAATGCTGTGGGCCCCTGAGCTTCCCCTATTCCGCCTGGCACTTGTACTAGTTTATTAGGAATGTGCCAAGTGTCAGGTGGACAATGGTTCGTAATGTCCTAATCACAGTTCATGCGTCATATCCAGTACGTTCATGGAGCTGGCATGTCTTGGGGGCACGCGAGGGTCTAGGCTCAAGGTCGGCTCTCTTAAATGCACGTCCTCTCAAGCCTTGTCTTATTTTCATCAATCCTCATTATGATTGCCAACCCTAAGTCGAGGTGGTTCGGCTTCTTAAAGATTCTACCGAACCTTTGCGGACTTAGCGTTCTGACCTTTTGGGTAGCTTTCGATACGAAGCGACCCGTCACGTGGAGACCGACCCTTGTTGGTAGGCCGGTCCAGAATATTAAGATGGGCCGTTATCATTCCAAGCCCAATCGTCAACACCCATCATCGGTCGGGCCGATCAAATAACTGAATCAACACTATAAAATGTCAATAACATTTATCTATGCTACATTTTTTGGAAAATAGTGATAACTTTTGTAATTTTTTAAAAATTCATTATTTTGGTGTTAAACTTATAGAAACTTTAAGGTAAAAACAAAAAAAAACAAACAAACAAAAAAAAAAAACTTTTTAAATAAGGGTTTTCCAGTAATCAGGTATTCACGTAGTGTAGTAGCTACTTAAAATCGATTTCATCCAACAATTACGAAATTGCTTGTAATGGTACTTTGGCACGTGCAAGCTCTTTGCCAATTGCCCTTGTGTGGGGTCCCTCTCTCTCCTCCCTACAGTTTGTGCGTAAAGAGACTTGGAACGCGCGTGCGACGGAATGCAGCGACCGATGAAATTGAAAATTATAAAAAGAAACGAAAAGGAAGATAGAGGGGGAGAGAAAAGAAGAGTCGTTTACTGTTGATGAGGGAGTGTTCTGTATTGGCGCTAAATCGATAGTGGAGGTCGTTGCCCGTCATTCCCATAATTTTGGTTGAAATTGTTCCAACAGTTTACAGAAGTAGCAATTGGATTTAAAGTTAAATTAATAATAAGCATAAAAATCATTAAAAGTAGAAGGAAAAAGGTGGAGGCAAGTTAAGGGACGACCGAGACGGAGATGAAGGGCGGGGCTTCTTCTTATGGATATGCGGCGAAAAGGCGATGGAGAGGGCTGGCGATTGGGGTGCTGGGGCTCGTTATCCTCTCCATGCTGGTTCCTCTTGTCTTTTTGCTCGGCCTTCACAATGGCTTTCGCTCTGCGGGTAACTCCTCTTTCTAGTTTCTACTGTCTCTGTGCTTTGCTTTGCTCAATCTGACCTTTAACTTTTTAGCTTTGTTTAGATCTGTTTCTTGTATGTGTTTTTTCTTTGTCGTTTCAGTTCAATTCTCCCCCCTTCCCTTCTAATTAGGGCACATGAGTCTCTCCATCTCTTCCTCCAATTGGCATCGGCAGATGCTCTTCTACTTCCCTTACGTTATGGGTCTCTTTCTACTGATTTGTCGCAGGTCGATCGACATTAGTTGTGGCTCTTTGAATCTACTACATTTCCTGATTTAATTTCTTCCGCCTCTTTTTTTTTTTTTTTTTTTTTTATGAATGAGAAATATTATATCACCAGAGAAAAACTCAAAAGCAACTACAACAGCATATAGCTGAAAACAGAAACACCAAAGCTATAGGAAAGACAGAGCATCCTACAGCAACAAAACAAGACCCACAAGCAACTACAAGAGACCAAAGAACATCCTCAGCACCTGCAGCCTTCAAACCAGCATCGCCTCTTTTTCACCAATCTGATTTAATTTCTTCCGCCTCTTTAACTTTCTTATTTCAACCTTATTGTATAACATTTTGCATTTACATATCCTAAGGCTTTCTAGAGGACTCCGTTAATTGTTTGATGCCATAATAATGGACAATGCTGCTTAATAACAGAAGGCTTCTTCTGGTAATTATGCAAGCCACAAATAGTGTAAAGGCCAAAGTCCTTGCTATAAAACAAGCAGCTGAGATTGACTGGCATTTCCAATGAGTTGGCATCATTCTTATTTGTTCATAGGTTGTAACAAATTGAGATGCCTTTTTCACATGTACTTTCACTATAGGTTAGGTCTGAGTTTAGGCTCACTGGTGCTTTAGTTCACTTGGAGACCAAGAACGACCACGTCTGTGACAATATCACCATTTTAAGCTTATATACCATTCCAATATTTCACTACTATCCCATTATACTGACATAACAGTACCAATCCACCTTTATTAAAAAAAATAATAAAAAAATAAAGGGTGGATTACCACTGCCATGTCAACATAGTGGATAGTAGTGCGATATTGGTGTGGAATATAGCATTACTCTTCCTAATTACTTTGTTTTGTCTTTTGTTTTTGGCTCCATCAACTTTGTTTGTCTTTTACTTTTGCCTCTTATCCAAAAATTTTGTTTTGAGGTTTCATTTATGGTTATTATATATGAGGAGATGAAGATGACAAAGTTGAGGAATTATTTTGATCTGCTGCAATTGTATTTATAGATGTGAATGTAGTTATTTCTTTGGGCTTGTATTCATGATTACACTCTTTCTTTACTCCTCTTTCACCACATGAGCACATTTTTCCCATTTATATAAACTTTTTAACACCATTAATTTAGCATCTGCTGCAGGTTATGTTTCTGAACAACAAGGTTCAGCTTCAGTAAGTATTTTAATATTTTTGTGAATTTCGTACATCTTTTTGTGCTTCAATTTTGTGTTGATGCTGACTCTCTCTCTCTCTCATAATTGCAAATCAGGATGGTTTGAGAGGATATGACCAGTACAAAGTCAGAAATGCTTGGAATGAGTCCGAGGTAATGCATTTTATTCTGGCCATTAGCTATACTAGCAGTCCTTTGCAGAATTTGATGATGTACAAGTTCATTCCTAGAAACTTGCTTATGAAAATTTCAATTCCATACTTTTGTCCTCCAACTCCCCAAAATTAAAGAAACTTCTACGTGTATATACATATATGTTGTTATCTTATATGAAGATTGAAGACTAGTCCTATAATGACCCATGCTTTGATATTTTACAGGGGGATCAATCAAGCCATGTAGAAAAACTTATTGGAAAATTGGGACCAACTCTTCGAAAGGTTTATGCATAATGCTCTGATGGTCAATACTTAATTTCTTAACTGTTAAATCATTGAAAGTGGTATTATTGCGTGTTTCATGGTTGTAAATGGTGTTGATAATGCTTACACAATTGTCAGATAAAAACCTTGCAGTTGAATCATTAGATAGAAAATGGCTTAATTTTCCTTTTACTCATTGTGTGATACGCTAATCTAAAAGATTTGAGTTTGTGTAATTTTTATTTCCTTAGAATAAACTGAATGTACCCATTTTCTCACAAAGATAATGTCATTAGCTATGGAACAACAGCATTGGTCCTGAAAGCTTCTAATTAGTTTTGGGATATACTTTGGTCTGTGATGAACGCAGAATTGACATACAGAAGTAAATGAAACAGAGAATTCAAATGACTTACAAAAGCATTTTTATCTATATGAACCACACTCATTCGAAGTATGGTAGGAAGCAACTGCTGAGGCCTGAGAGGGACTTGCACTCACTGCTAGAATTATTCTTAATTTTGAAATTTCCGTTCATTTCTTTTTTTTTTTTTTTTGGGGGGGGGTGTTTTCCTGTGATGAGTGATATAAAGTGAGTCTCTTTCTTGACTTTCATATTTGGTTAGCATTTAAAGCCCATGGACATATGCACTGTAATTATGTGTTTTTTTTTTTTTCCTGTTTTATAGTTTAGTTAAGGTGTTAAACTTATTTTTAATGAGTGTCTTGCAGTTCATTTACTGAAAAGAAAAAGAAGTACATTCATTTTGATCCCCTGAATGTTGACATATAAGCTTATTGACTTATAAGTGCTGTAATGTGGGCTAATAAAATTATGCTTGACCATCTTTTTGTCATCTTGTGTTATGTGTGTCAGGATGTTCTTAGAAACTTGTCCAACAAAGCAAAGAATAAAATCATCACTAGAGGTTTCATGCACAATAGTCAACCAAAAGAAGGTTTTGTTGGCCTCCACATCTTTAAAGTTTGCTCTTATAATCGTTCCTGCCTTGTTAAAACGTGTCCGTTTTTTTAAAAAAAAACTTTTTATTATGAATTATTTGCAGGTTTTCCAGTGCCTCCACATAGTGTTATGCCATCACTTCCCAATACAAATGTAAGTACACATCAGTCTTTTGCTGTAGACTACTCGTTAACATGCTAATCAATTTCTGGTGCTTGTAGAGCTTAATTGATTGATTTGAAATTCTGTGACAGAATCCTAAAGTTGGTGCTGCAGTTGAAGTCCCCTTATATACGAAAGATGTGGATGAAATTGGAAAATTATGTGAGTTTAAATTTGGTGGTTATTGCCTTTGGCGTCAAGAACACGTAGAAGAAATGAAAGATTCTACGGTGAAGAAATTGAAAGACCAATTATTTGTGGCTAGAGCATACTATCCTAGTATTGCAAAACTTCCTAGACAGGACAAGTTGTCTCGTGAGCTGAAGCAAAATATTCAAGAACTGGAGCGTGTTCTTAGTGAAAGTACTACAGATGGTGATCTTCCACCACTGTAAGTGATGGCAACCTTTCTTACCCTATTTTCCATCAATAAGAGCCACCAATAATCGCAATGAAGAACATTGATAAATGTCATATCTATCTAAACAAACTAGTAAGATGCATTAATCATTTTTCTTTCTTCTGGCACATTATGTTTGCTTGTTTGTTAAACTGTTTTGTTCTTTTCTTTTTGGATTTCTGGTAGTTTCAGACTATTTAGAAAACCTTTTTTAGTGCCATTTATTCTTTTACATGTTCTACATTTTAATGTTACAAGATCTGCGTCTGCCAGTGCTTTTCATTCATGTGCTATTCTTAACCCTAATCCTGTTCTTTTGAGCTTCATTTATCCTTTTTCTTTTTTTCCTCTTTTCTTTCTGGTTCTCCTTGAACCTTTTATAACGTACTGTATGGTCATTTCAAATGGTAAAACCATCTTAGTCAGCTCTAAGCTATTCAAATCCCTTTCAAACCTATGACTGACAGTTTCATGCAGCTCTTGAGCATATTGTGGTAGTAATATTACTAAATCGAGTTTTGGTAAAGCTGCTGTGACATTAACAAATAAAATAATCTGACAGTTACAATAGGAATTAAAAATACTTGTCTGATATCTGTAGACAGAAACTTCTGTTTGAAACCTTTTTTCTTTGAGTGCTATGGATGAGGACAGTTAGATCTTTTAGATAAGCATCCCTACAACTTTGAGATGAGCATGGTGTAAAACATCTGGTCAATACAGTAACTTGTTAGGTGTCTTAGCAGATGGTGGTCAAGTTGCCGCTATTCTCATAATTTGTTTCTGCAGGTGCTATGGATTTATATTATAATAAATTTTCATTTGGCTTGTTCAACACACTAAGAACAAAATTGTTTCATAGGATTACTAAGAAGTTACAGAGGATGGAAGCTGCAATAGCCAAAGCCAAATCATTTTCTGTGGAGTGTAATAACGTTGACAAAAAATTGAGACAAATATATGATATGGCCGAGGACGAAGCTGACTTCCACATGAAACAGAGTGCCTTCCTCTACCAACTCGCAGTCCAGACTATGCCGAAGAGTCTTCACTGCCTGTCAATGAGACTGACAGTGGAATATTTCAGATCTTCTCCCAACAATATGGAGCTCTCTGTGGCTGAAAAATATATAGATCCTACACTGCACCACTTTGTCATATTCTCTAATAATGTGCTTGCATCATCAGTAGCAATCAACTCAACTGTTATGCATGCAAAAGTATGTTTCAAACATTCTTTTAGTGATGTTTGACTTTTAAGTTTTCAATACTTCTGCTGGAAAAACTGATTGATTATCCTGTTATGTTTCAGGAAAGCGGGAATCAGGTTTTTCATGTGCTTACAGATGAACAGAATTACTTTGCAATGAAACTATGGTTTCTGAGAAATACTTTCAGGGAAGCCACAGTTCAAGTGTTAAATATTGAACGTCTTAAGCTGGACAACAATCATAAGGCAACTCTGTTGCACCTTTCCCTGCCTGAGGAGTTTCGTGTTTCCTTCCGCAGTGTTGATAGTCCACCTACAGCCTACATTAGAACAGAATACATTTCTATTTTTTCTCACTCACACTATCTTCTCCCTGACATATTCCGGAATTTGAAGAAAGTTGTAGTTCTCGATGATGATGTTGTCGTGCAGAAAGACTTATCAGAACTATGGAACGTCGACATGAGAGGGAAAGTTAATGGCGCTGTGCAGTTTTGCTCATTGAGGTTTGGTCAACTGAAGAAATATTTGGGTGAGAACAGTTATGATAAAAATTCTTGTGCTTGGATGTCTGGATTGAATGTAATTGATCTGGTTAGGTGGAGAGAGCTAGATCTTACTGAAACTTACCAAAGGTTGGCACAGAAGGTGAGTAATGTTGAGTTTTACCTAACATATGTTGCTGGGAATTATGGGTGGTTTGATGATGCTATAATATGACTGAGAAAAATATAAAGAGGTTTTTTAAAAAAAAAAACACACTGGGCCTCACTTTTGTTTAATTGGTGTTAATCGCTTGACTCCACACCTCTCTTTCAAAGGTCGGGCTTGATTGTGTCTGCAATAAATTTGGCAAAAGCATCTGTTCATTCAGTATTATTTCTGCATATTCTAGTCCTCAGATATTTTGAGCCTTTTAGTTGTTATGGTTGTAACTAAATAGTTATTACAGTGACTAAAGCTTAATATATTGTGAGCCATGTAAATTTTCTGATTCTTTGCCTTCGTATTAAACATGAACTGCAGCTAACCATGCATGAGGGATCAAATGAAGCCATTGCATTGCGTGCAAGCTTGCTCAGCTTTGAGGACCTAGTTTTTTCTATTGATGGTGCTTGGGCTCTGTCTGGATTAGGACATGACTATGGCATTGACATCCATGCCATTTCAAAAGCTGCAGTTTTGCACTATAATGGTAACATGAAACCTTGGCTTGAGCTCGGAATTCCAAAATATAGACATCATTGGAA
This sequence comes from Betula pendula, assembly GCA_900184695.1. NCBI lineage: Eukaryota > Viridiplantae > Streptophyta > Magnoliopsida > Fagales > Betulaceae > Betula > Betula pendula. The sequence continues at coordinate 182,909 of FXXK01001144.1, read as the reverse complement.
GAAATTTTTGAACCGAGAAGATCAGTTCCTGAGTGAGTGCAATGTAAATTCATAGTGAGCTGATGTTGCAAATTGAATGCTTCAAACTCCGGGAATTACAAGGGGATCAAGAAGTGAGGATTTCCATTTTCTGGTTGCTGAGAAATTGTCATTCGGCTAGGTTTTCCAGAGTATTGGGTTGCAAGGAAGAGATGGTGATGATGAGTTTCATGATAAAATAGTTCATTTTTTTGGTAAATAAGAGTATGTATCCACTTTCTGGCAAAGCAGAGAGATGTAGTTCACTCTTGACTGTTGCAGTTGCTATTCATGGTCATTTGAGGTATGAATTACCAATCGATGGACTATGCAGGGAATGATATCGAGAGCTTTATGCTGTGCTTCTTAGCTTGTTGACGCGAATGAGTGGATGGAGAAAGCCATAACAAATAGTCTGTTCGCAATAAGGATGTGATTGATGTTTCTTCCAGGTGGATTTAGACTGTCATTCATGATGTAAATGATTGTTGGCTAGGGAAGCAAGTACTGTTAGGTCTTTCAATGCTAACTCTTATTTAGAGGCCTTTATCTGATTTGATCATACTTTTTATTGGGTCATGAGAATATTAATGGACTGGAATTTTCTTTGCATTGTGTCGACTCATTATAATCTTTTTCTCCAAGTACTGAAATGGCATTTACGAAGTTAATAGCTTTTCCGGTACTTGCAGACAGATAAGAATTCTCTCTATTTCATACGAAATTGATACGTACTTGTGGATGAACAAAGATCATATAGGATGAAATTTATAGTATTAATTTTATAGTCAAGATTTAAAATTAGTGCATTTAACATTGTAGATGATTTCACGTTATTTAATTTTTTAAAAGACGTGTTAATATTGACTTTATATACACAATAAGATGTATCAACTTTAAATCATGACCATAAAATAAATAATTTTTATTTCATTTGAAATTGAGAGGATTTTATTCCCGGATGAGCTAGGGACATACCTAATCCAAACCAAAATTTGGACTTGCACAACTCTAGGGCCGGAAATTATAAGCCTACACTTAGTGGCGTTCAAACGAGAAAACCCCAATCTAAATTTGGTTTCAGTTGGGCTCAGAATGATGTCCCTTTAGTCCAAAATATTTCGATAATTCAAGATATACACTTCATGCATGCATATCATGTATACGCTCGGAAGAGCACTAGCATTGGCTTATACATTTTTTAGGCCTGTTTGGGAAGCTCTTTTTTTTATTTTCCACTCAATTCAATTCTTTTTAAAAGTCAACATTTTTCATTCACTCAACCCCACTCAAATTCATTCAACCAAATTCAAAAAATTATATTTAAATTTAGAAAAAAGTTGAAAAAAAAATAAATAAATAATAAAAAATAAAAATATGGAGGGGTAGCCGAGTCACCCCCCACCAGTTTTCGGGGGTGGTCGATCCACCCTCAAATGTTTCGGGGGTGACCAATCTACCACCAAGCAATTTTTGGGGGTGGATAGATGGTTCAAAACCACCCCAAAATTTTTTTATTATTATTCATTTTTAATTCTACTTTTTAAAAATATATTCACATACTCATACATTTTTTCTAAACCATTTAAACATAATTCCATTTTTTTTTCTTCTCGGTATCCATGAAGTCAACAACGAATCGAATTGAATCGAACACCCAAACGAGCATGAAGTTCTTATCTAAATTATAAATAAAATCCTCCCAAAACTACCCCACATTGGCTTATTTATTTCCAGGCTAAACTAACATTGAGCTACTATAACGCCCCAGGAAATTAATTAACTTGTAATTAATTACGTGGTTCGTCTCCCAGCCTTAAACCACTCGGATTAAAACTCAGAAATACCTTTATTCTCTTGGAAAGAGAATCTATAAAATATCGGCTTGAGAAACGTTAGAATCCTCCGAATTAATTCAATTAATTTTACTAACCCATATTAATTTCCTATAGGGTATCTACATCAGCTAACTGATAACTGACTGAATCCACTACTTGTAACTATTCATTAGAGTAAACAGCAGAATAATTTATCTGAGTTTATATATCAATGAAGTAATCTATCATCAAATAATAAACACAGAGCTTCCAAACAAACATTTCTATAAACATTATCTTCAAACCTGAGAATACAGGCTATTCGCTTGGCATCTTCATCCCAACGAATCATCTTGCAATGTCCTGTGTTCCTTATAAGTGGTAAAACACCACAGTATTTTATAGGCAAAATAATAACTAAGTAAGTCGATTGACTTAATAAATACAAAGGATATGAACTGTTTATGTAATAAATTTTTTCACAGTTTATAAAATAATATGAATTCTTTTAAATAAATGTGGTATTCTATCTCTGTCATTATGTCGTTGAGAAACTGTAGTTTCATTCTAAAGAAATTTGACATAAATGCAGTTATTAAATACTTATATTTTAATGCACGAAATATGCTGTAAATATATGTATAGTCATATAATAAAAATATGGTATACCTGAGATATTAACCCTCTCTCAGTAAAGTTTGCCCGTCCTGATGGATTTCTGGTACAATTTTGGTGCCCCGAACATTGCACAAATGTACCGTTTTATACAAGAAGTCTGACCGAGTCTGATCTCGGATAGCCCACATTTACTAGCAAAGCCCTATCAATGACCCCACTCGAAGAATGAATGATGCGCTTGTCACAAAACTATAACAAATGGATCTACGGTACACACACAACAATAAATATCTGAACCATAAGATTAATTTGTAATAATGGTAAGCTCATGACCATTATACCACACGAACTGGTATATTATATCATACGATGCAAATATTGTTAATTTATTTCAAAAATAAGAATATATAAATAGTTATTCTTTTTGAAGCAACTATAACAAGTTATAAAATTGTAAACTCATACCATAAAAGAGAACATGCTCAGTCCGCTAACGTATTGCACTTTTGTAACAAGTGTAGTTCATACTCAGTTATTTACTTACTTCAAACGCTCATCCGAAACTTTGGACATTTTGCAATCATTGCGAAATATATCCAAAATAGACTGAGGGTGGTACTATAACACATAAAATCCTAACTATGCAAACTCTATCATGAAAATCCTAATTTTATATATTCTGGTCAGCACACGAACGTATGTGCAATCACGAACATATGTGTCTCATACACAAACATGTGTCACAGACACAAACATATGTATATTTACATGAACATTTATGTGTTACCTATAATGCCCCAAAAATGAAGAAAATATCTTAAACCTAATACTATCTGAATTTAAACCTCAAACCTAACTGTAAAAATGAAAATAAGGTATTTTATGAAATAAAACAGAATAGTATGCGTAAATATTTTAAGTTCTTTTGAAAACCTAATAAATGGGTGTAAAATCTTTATAAGTATAAAACTTTTTGAAAACCTTATTAAACATATGATAGTTAAGCATAATATGCAATAATATAAACATTATTTTGAGTAAACAAACTAGGATTAAAAAATTACCATTCTTAGAAGAATGAAAACCCAAGAACTCATCTTTTTCTTTAAAGATTTTCTCTCACATACTCACAAAACGAATTTAAACAAGGTAAATTTGTGTTGAAGATGAAGGAGATAGGGGTCTATTTATAAAGGAATACATGGAGGTAAAGACTGCTGGTTAAAAACATTATCTGGCTTATACAAACCTATGTGTCACAGTCACGAACGTATGTGTGTACTATACTGACACACATGCAGGATCCATCAGTACTACATAACACAAGCACAAACGTATGTGTGTATTATACTGACACACATGCAGGATCCATCAGTACTACATAACACAAGCACGAACATATGTGTGTACTATATTGACACACATGCAAAATGCATCAGTACTATACAACACATGCACGAACGTATGTGACTTTACACGAAAATATGTGTGTACTGTACTCACACACATGCAGGACACGTGACCTACTGTGTGCAGAGATGAACAGTGCTACACGACACAAGCACAAACGTATGTGTCACAGTTATGAACATATATTCACGAACATATATGCACGAACATATGTGTGCACTATTCACACCAATGTTCGTGTATCAATGTTCTTGACTATTACACTAATGTTCTTGTGTCAAAAAATTCTAAAAAATATTATTGTAAGATTAAAAGTTTTTGAGGTATTACAGCTATTGTACCAATCCAAATGACTAACATTAGTACGGTAGCTTCTCTAAAACTAAATTATTGATTATTTATTCAACTCTCTCTCTCTATCTCTCTCGAGCTCCCAGAAGCTACCTCAATACAAGTGTTGTTGTGGCTCATCCCACGGCTGGCTCGTTGTCCTTGATAAGTCTCTAGGCGGCAAGCATGGTTCGTGCGCCCTCACAAGAGAGATAGAGCAAGACAGTTGAGGGTCTTATGGGATGGATGCATGGGCCTTCAACAACGAGTAGCAAGTTTCAGATGAGCGGCAAGATGTAGAGAAAGAGACAGATTGGAAGGCGAGAGAAGGAGCCCGAAAGTCCAAGGTAGAGAAAGATTAGGAGGTGGTGGTGAGCACTCCTAATAAAAAAAACATATTTAAATGGTATTGATAAAAAATAGATAAATATGATGTAAAAGCCTTCAGCTAAAAAGAAAATAAACTTCTAGCACTTTTTTAGTTGAAGGGTTTGGCTTAAAGGCAAAAAATTTTACTCTCAAGTGATTAGGTGAGAGAGAGGACATGAGTTTGAGTCGTTATAGGCACGACGATGTTAAGAGGACGAGATAAATTTTTACTAATCATCTTTTTGTAACTGTATTTTTTATAGAATTTGAGTTAGGTTATGGCCCCATTCATTTTAAGGGAACACTTGTAAATTTCCAACAGGTCTGTTTAGGCCACTCATAACTGGTGCCCTAACGAGTAAAATGCACTCAAGCAGAATTCTAGGGGGTGTTTGGCAAAGGGTTGGGATTATGGTTTGGGGATTGTTGACTTTTGATGTGATATAAAGTAGTGAGAATGTTGTAAATTTTTTGTATTGAAAAGTGAAAATTTTTGTTTTTTAGTGAGTATTTTATTTGAATGGTAATAAAAAAATATTTGATGTGATATAAAAAGTGAAAAAAATTGTTAAAAAGTAGTTGATGTGATATAAAAAGTGAGAATGTTTTTTTTTTAAAAAATCAAAACCGTGAACAGTACAAGCCCAGGACGTTCCCAAACGTCCCCCTAGTTATTGGTTGTCCCAAAACCTTTTTGCTCCAAAAAAATAAAATTAAAAAAAGGGCCTTAAGTTGGTTTCCCTTAATTCTCACTCAAGTAATGAAATTTTAGGTTCAAATTTCGACATAATTCCGCTTACTGTAATTCTTATGCTTTGACCGGAAGTAGTGTACTGGAAACGAAGAGAGAGTGAATAAGATGCCCTTTGACCGGGAGTTTAACACGAAAAAGGGGGATCTGAATTCCTAATTAGTCCTTGCCCTTAACAAAAAGAGTCATGATATAAATTAGCTTGGGCTGAATGACATAGGAGTAATAAAAGAAAAAAAAAAAGACATAGGAGTAACAAAAGAAAAAGTGTGAGAGGAACTCCCCGGTCCGAGCACATACTCCGCCCATAGAAAAGAAAAGGGAGTACTACAATAAAGGTTTTGGCAAAACAAATTTCATCTATCCTTTTCAGACCCTTCCTTTCCTATTCACTTCTTTCCCTTGATTCTCCCAATCATAATTTCTTTACACAGTCGATCCTAAATCTACGCAAAGTAAGATGGTTCCCATATGCTAAAACCCAATAGAATATGAATGATAAGCAAGGTATAGTTTTTTTTTTTTCTCGACAGAAATTGATTTTAACTTTGAGTTATCCGCTTGATTATCAAAGATCCAGATTAACCTGAAACAGGAAATCCTCGCAAAATCCCCTTAGTAGTGTCATGAAGATGATATGAGCCCGTCATAACTGAGTAAGACGCACAACAATTATAGATGATAATCATTAAAAATCACTGAGGGAGATTAGCTAGTTAACTGCCTCATATTGGAAGGAACAAATAAAGTGCGGACGAGAACAGAGTATGTAGCACCTATTAGTACCGGCGGGAATGGATATTCAATTAATAGTAATGGGTAGATGTAGGAGCAGGAAAAGGGGGCCTCCAGGCGGAAGCAGTGAGCAAGCAAAGGTCTTTCCAACCAAGCTTGAGGGTGCCATTGTCCTCGATCAAGGTGTAACCGTCGGAAGGGAACATGCCGAGGAGCAAGGTAGCCTGGGTGGCGGCATTTCCAGCCAAAGAGATGCCCTTGAACCCACACTGCTGGAGCTTCTCCCTCCAGTTGTGGAACTTCACCTCCCCACTCCTCGAGGGCCCCCCTACCGCCAGCACGTTCCGGATCTCCCTCGATAGCAGCTGCTGCTCTACCACATGCCTCTCCTCGCTCTCCTCCCCGTAGCTTGCCCCTAGCGAATCGAACAGTGCCGAGTAGTAGTGTATTGCCTCCACGAACCTTCCCAAGAAGGAACCTGCGTGCCTCAGGTCCTGCTCTACCACCGTCACCACTTTTGGTGCCAGCCTGATACATGTTGAATTTCCCATCCACGGGAGTATACGTTAATTAGCAGTTTGTGGAATCGCTCAGCAAAAACAAAAATAAAACTGCCGAATATATTCAATCATAAAACAAAAGTTTTCTTTAAAAGAAATAGGAAAAAAACTGAAATCAAATCAAAGCTTAATTATTTGCACTACCGAGGTTCCAAATAGATATCGATGGAAATGTCACTTTTCAAAGCAATAAAAGAAAAGAAGAAGAAAAAGCTGAGTTTCTAGGGGGAGGGAACCATGGATGAAAACCATACTTCAGTACTGTTTTCCAAGAATAAGAGATCGAAGAAAACATGGAGCCCTTCGGCCAAATTTTTTTCAAAAAAAAAAACTCTCCCAGAGACAAGTGTTCGCTCTTTAAATATTCTTTCTTGCAAAATAACATCATAACTAACATTAATTCGTATTCATTATTCAAAACTAATATATATATATGCATCGTCACTAATAAATTCTTGTAGCTTAACTAACAACGTCAAATGAACAAGTTCTTTTTAAAAGGGACAATATAACAGCAACATAAACAATAATAGGAATTATGAAGTGTATAGAGCACGTAAGTTTATGTTGACTGTGATACCTCTGCAAAAGCCACAGTGTATTGGTGTCGGAACCGGTGACATCATAAAGGGAATGTTGCAACCAGTGGACGGCAAGGGCCTCCCTCTTGCTGACATTGAGGCTCTCCGGGTCCAAATTCCCGACTTTGTCCGCCACAGGAATGAACTCAAAGGGAAGCCCCAATTTCTCGGCGAAATCAGACAAGCGCTTGCCGGTGGCCTCGAGAGCGTCCATGGAGGTTCCTAGGCCCGTGAGGCGCACATAAGGAGGGCCCCCAGGTCTAGAAGCCAGGATGTGAAAGAGACCAGGCCACTGGAGACCTTGCATGATGTCCAGATCTATGATGTGAACCCTCTCCTCCCTCTCAAACGCTTCCTGTATGGCCTGATTGGCCGTGAAATGCGAGAACTTCACCAGGGGGCTGATGCCGTTGAACACCTGGAAAGCCGAAGCCATCTTGTGGCTATAGCTATGGCTATGGGACAGCGCTGCGTATATTCCCAGGCACGAGCTCACCAGCCTTGCGGACATTGCCTCGGAGAAGTATGCTGCCACCCGCTGCGCGGCCGTACCGAAGGGCGTCGACAGCTCGGAAATCTCCTGTAGCATCTTGTTTGCTTCCTCAAAGTTATCAGCTGAGACAGCTTCGGCGCATTGCAGGAGCAAGGTCAGGAGATGTAAGCCCTCTTCGTCTCTCTTCTGCTGCCGCATCTCTTCCCTCTTCTCCCTCGTAAGGATTGCGACACTGTTACTAGTACTAGTACTAGTAGTAGTCGCTGACGTCATTGCTGGCGCTGCAGTCTCTGCAGGGGAAGAGTTTTCCTGTTCTTGTTGTCGTTGTTCCTGCACCTGATGCAGTTGATTCAATGAGAGAAGTGAAGAAGCGCTTGACGGCGGTTGCTGCTGCTGATGACGCTGATGGTCTTCGACGATTGGGTTTGGGGAAGCGCTAGGCAGTGGTGTAATTCCCCAGTGCAAGTACAATTGATTCATGGGTTCGGGAGAGGAAAAATTAGGAAGAAGGCCAGAGTCTAATAGATTGAGCTTAATCCGCTCTGAAGATCCTTGCACCTGGCCTTGATGATGCTGCTGCTGTTGCTGCTGCACCACCGCCCTTCTCCTCTCCGGATAGTTCGGGATGGGGTCGGCTGACGTCAGGGAGCGGAGCCTGTACTCGAGGAGGGCGGCAAGGTTGGGATTGCAAGGGTAGATGATCTCCTTCACGTTCTGGATGAGCTGTGGAATGGACACGTTGTTGGAGCTGTGGATTAGATCCTTTATGATGCCGTCGATCCACGCCGTGGCTGAGCTGTCTTCCATCGAAGGACTAACAGCAACAGCACCACTCGGATTGGGATTGGGATTGGGATTGGGAACGCTTCTGCTGCTGCTGCTATTAGTATTGTTGTTTCGATATCTTTCGGAAGGAAACAAGGGCAGGCCCGAGAACCCACAAACAGCAGGGGTCTGGCTTTGGGGCTGAGCCGGACCTTGGTGATGCTGCTGCTGCTGATGAAGCGAGAGGGTTTCGTCGCTATGATCATGACTTAAGTTTGCTGGAGTACTAACACAAGATAAAAACCCACAAGTGCCCCCGCCTGACGTCATGGTGGTCAACGTCGTGGAAGAAGGTAGCGAAGTGGAGTAGTTGGTCTGTTTTGGATTTGGTTTGGGGAAGTTATCTCCGGAGGCAACATAATTATTACCAGCTGCCACCGCTGGAAAAGAGCTACGACTCATCGCCGAGGCATTGGGGGTTGTGCCAACACTTCGGCGGGAAAACCTTATATAATCATTCATACTGGTGTTTGTGGTGAAGGTCTGAACCTCCATATCAATCTCAGAGGCCATCCTCTTTCTCAGCATTTTTCCGTTGGACAGGCGTTGCTGAGGACCACGATTCTGAGGTTGTTTCTCGCAGGTGTCGGTGGTATTGTTGTTGTTGTTGGAGACACTCGTCAAGGGACTTCCACCGCTGGTAATGTTATTACTAGACTCTGTATTTTCGTTGCTATGATTGCCACTGACACCAGCATCAAGAATAGTACAAGCAGCCATGGAGACTTACGGGAGGCTGAAGGAAGAAATAGGGGTTCTGGTGTTTTCCCGGCGAAAGACAGAGGCTTTGGTGTATGTTCTTCCTCATAAGGAGGGATACAAGATTTGTATTTGCTAACAATAATATGAAAGAGAGCATTTGTGTTGCCTGATATGAGAAGGGCATCCAAGCAGATAACGGTGTGAGGATTGGGACAGCCGCTTCGGGATTCTGCTCTCTCTCTCTCCCTCAACTTTCAACCCAACACGACCTCCTATGTCGTTTCTTTCTTTTTAATTAATAATAATACAGGAACGCCGAAGCCTTGCCTTTTGGATGCTTCTGTTTTTTCATAACCGAGACGAAAAAGGTAGGGGGTGGGTGGGGAGGGCGAGGGTGGTGTGGCGGTGGTGGTGAATGGTTATGGCAGTTAGCTATGCGTCTTTGTGTGGAGGGATTTATTGTCCCTGGCAAGGGCATATAAGATAGGAAATAATGAAATGGTGCACACTGATTGATGTTGTTGTTGGGTTGCAAGTGATGCAACTGTATAATACGATAGAGAAAGAAGCAAAATAGTAAAGCAGACTTCTGTGGGAGATCTAGAAAAAAATGGGCACGTAGGTCTCTGCCTCGTCGTTGAGTGTTTGACGTCTTTGCAGTGACTCGGAATGACTAGTATGAAATCTCGGCTCCAGCGCTAATGAATGGCCAATCCCAATCTTATCGCCAAATTAACTGTTATGTTCAATCAAATCACCACTGGCCCTAAACACGGATACGCCAATACCCTTGTAATTTAGGCCACAGGATTAACAGCAGCACTGCCCATTAGATTATGTCATGAGAATTTCACTTTCCAAGACGCTGCTATCCAGAGCATTTCATTACACTCCATTTAAGCCTTACTACGAACAGGCCTGCCTAGCAAAGAATAAAATAAAAAATAAGGGTTGCACCCAAAACAAAAAAATTAGTAATTACGGGAGACCAATTTACTTTCTGCTCCAAGAAACGACGCGTATTTTAAGTACATTTGTTATGTGTTGACTCTGAAGGTCACTTTCTATTTCAATTCCCGCATGGGTAAACGTTTTTAATTACATTTGCAAGCAAAGCGAACGTCTCAAGCTAATTCCGAGACGTAGCGCCTTAAAATAATGTTTTCTTTTTGCTTCGTTAATAGCACAGAAATAATACAGTTCTTGATATTAAAAATTAATAAAAAATGAACTCAGGGAAGAGAACGTATTGTTTAAAAGAAATATTACTAATTAATTATTAATAATTTTATCTTAAAAGTAAAGTACTAATTATATAAACGTGTATAAAATCATAAACAAACAAAATCACACTAATAACTCTACTTATGACTTATGAGCCGTACTATTTAATCAATTGTGTTATCATTGTATTGGGTTTTTGTGCAACTTGTCCACTCGATTTTCTAAACAAATTTCTCACTTTTTGACTATTTAGGAGATCTTGTCTAACAAAGCTAAATTTGAAATGGAATACAAAGCTGGTTAAATGGTCATTTTTGTAAAATTTTTAAATTTTTGAAAAAAGTTAAATTTAAGAAACTCATTAGAAATGCTTTTAGAATTAAGTAATTATATATATTAATTCTTATGTTTATTTTGTGTTCACAAAAAATATAACTTTTAAAATTATTATTAAATTTATAATAAATAATTATTAACATTTGATTTTATGATAATTTTAAAAATAATATTATTTTTTATTAATACAAAATAAACAAAAAAAAATTAACATATATCATTACTTTTTAAAATTTTCTCATAAACCCACTCCTTAGGCCTCACTATATGTATATATGTAAGTGTATAAATATTGTAAATCTAATCCCTTGTGATCCCTAATCAACTTTTGGTGTGGTCGAAGCAACAAAAGTTGGAAGGGATCGAGATTACAAAACATCGCTGGTTGAGACTAGAAAGAAGACAGAAGAGAAGTGGGTAGTAGTGTAGTGATCGAGGAAGGGGAGGAGGAGTAGGAGCTGTCAAACCGCAGTTCCCCAAAATTGAAACTTAGCGTTTGACATTTTGCTTTCAGCTGCATCATTACCTGTCTACTTTTCCATCTTTGAATTTTACTATATTTTTATTAGTATTTTTTTTGTTTTGCTTTCAGTATTTGGACTTTGTTTGACTAGGGCGCCCTTTAGGTAAAGATATTTATTGCAATATACAAAACTATAAAGCGAGATGAACATTGGACGGACGACTGAAACCGGCAGCAAACAGCCTACTACTACTACTACTACAAAAAAAAAAAAAAAAAAAAAAAAAAAAAAAGAAGAGAACTGGCAGCAAACGAGATACAGTAGAAAAAGTGCACACTTTACGAGGAAAAGTGAGTCGAAATTTTATTTAATTTTCCAAAAATTAAAGATATAGTAGAGGTTTGGCGTGTAGAAAGTTGGAAGTCTTTTCGTTCTTTCATGGCTCTCTCTCTCTCTCTCTCTCTGTGTAAAAGTCTCAGAAGTCTGTCTACACTACAACACGTGAGAGAGAGACGCATCCAGTGCTCCTCCCGAAATAGGTCCGATCTCAACCATATAAGTCCTTTTCAGTTTTCTGATTTCTGATTGATTGTATTTACCTTTTTTTCTATTTTTACCAGAGAGAGAGAAAGAGAGAAAGAGGGAGGGGGGGGGGGGGGGGGGACTCTGCACAGTGCACACGTCAGCTGAGACTTCCTCCCTTCGGATCCCCGTGGTCCCCTTAATGCTGATGAGCTCAACTATTTTCTGGGTGCACTGCAAATCCCCATCTCCACTTTGTTCCTCTTCTTCTCTTCTGTTTTCTCCCTTTATCATTTATTTCACCAAAAGATAAAGATCCGTGCCGACATTCATTTTTTAAAAAAAAAAAAATTACAAACTGAAACCAAAAGGACAGAATAAGAAATGAAGAAGAAATATATAATTCGGTTTTTTGCAGTATGATCATTTTAAATAGTAGTGTGAGAAAGTGATGTGAGGCATGAGCCCTCGCGTAGCAGTGAGTTTTGCGATAGGAAAGCACATCTACATTTGGATCTCATATTCTCAAGAATCTCAACGTACAGCCTACATGATGCTTTATTATTGGTAGTATTGAGGTTTATTTATATTTCAAGTTGTTTGCTTTTATATGGTTAACTGCGGCGATTGCACGAGGTTTTGATATTTGCAGGAATGGACGGGTTCGTAGTGACGTTCTCGTAAGGAGGTTTGTAGAATTTGTTTGTTTCATTGTTGAGATGGCAACAAATGGGGATAAAAAGATAAGGATTTCCTCACCTAAATTTTGCTTTACACGGACTTATCACAAGCATAACATTTTCGTCTAACTTGACAATTTAGATTACATCACCAAAAAACACTTCCTTTTTTTTTATAAAATTTAAAAAAAAAAAATTAAAAAAAAAGAGAAATTATTATTTTCCTTAAGAAAAATTTCAGTTAAGCCTTTCAAACTTTAGACCGTTTTGACATATCTTTCGTTAGGATTTAACAGAAAATCCTAACAGAAGGGTGTAAATGATAGACATTAGAAGTTCATGGTATCAAAGTAAGAGAAAATAAAGTTTAAGAGAGAAATGTCAAACATTATAAAGTTTGAAGAGTCTAACTGAAATTTTCCCTTTTTATTTTTGTCGATTTCCATATAGGAGATATTCAAATCTACTATTAAATATGTGAGATTCATATATAAGTCTCATAGATTTAATAATGGATTTAAAAAAGATATTGATAAGATATGTATAAGAGCATGACACATTCATCTCTTTTGTAGAACTAAAAATATATATGAGAAACTTCACTTAGGCTCCCTAAATTTTCACACGTTTTGAAATACTCTTTTAATATTTGATTTCTCTCATTTTGATCCCTTATACTTTTAAAATATTTCATTTAGCCCCTTTCCGTTAGGATTTTTAGTAAAATCCTAATGGAGTAGTACAAAAATGATCAAAATACCCTCTATTTTAGATTTTTTTTTAAAAAAAAAATACATGAATATTTTGAGAATTTCAATAAAATTTAAACGATACAAATTGAAAGTATGAGGGATCAAAGTAAAATAAATCAAATATCATAAGAGTATTTTAAAACACGTGAAAGTTTAGAGGCCTTAATGAAATTTTCTCAAAGATATATATCACATTCGTTTAATAGCAAATTCCGTCCGATCCAATTCAGCAAAAATCCCACCCAGAATGGCAAGCATAAATTTAAGAGTAATGTTATATATATCACCAATATCTCACTAAATTAATGTGATAGTTCCAATATACCTTTTAGATCAACTCTTTTTTAAAAAAAAAATTAAGGGTAGATTTAAATATGAACAGAAAAAATAGTAAAATCTACTGCCTATCATCGAACCATGTTCTCATAACATCTCCAGAGTCCATTGTAGGTTAGGAAATTCAAGCACCGTAAGAACTCATCCTCCCCCCTTCTCCCCTTCTTCTCTCTTTCTAAAAATAAGCATGAAAAAGCATGAGATTGAGCATCATATAAGAGTATTCAACTCAATTGGAACTTCCCCCTTCCTGTTATTGTTTAGGAAAAAAAAATCATTTGGAACTGGAACACAGAAAGTCCTTGATCAAATCATGAAGGATGTTTACTAGGCATGACCATTATCAGAACCTATCAATGAACTCAAGATATTGAGAAATTATTTTCAAATTTCGAGAGTTGGAGAGAAAACAGTTGGATGACAATGTTTTTACTTACCGAGTAATTATATATGTTACTCTATATGTCTACTTGTGTTAATAAAAAGTTATGTTACTTTTAAAATGTGCAGTAATAGTGACTTGTATCATTACTCTTACTCACCATTTAAAATTTGAGGACTTTTTTGTTTAATTGGATAGCATAAACCAAACACTTGTTTTTTTAAAAAAAAAAAAAAAAAAAAAAAATGTATATATATAATATATATATATATATATATATTATATATATATATATATATATATACTTTGTAAAAAAGAGAGGACTTATATGACTACATAATCTAATGCTTATTTTTAATGGCCAGTGATCTTCGATCTATTTATATCATGCGAAAATGTGAATGAAAAATAATAAATTCAATTTTGATTCTATTTATATTTTTTCCCCACAAATGATAGAGTAATAATGATAACGATTTCATCCTTACGTTTTTCTTTTTGTTTCTTGTGGGGATCAAAAAAAGGGGAAAATTGAATGATTTGGATTTGGTCCCTAAAAACTTGTATGTTTTAAAAAAGGTAGATCTAGGATTTTACTTGAAAATGCATATATAGATATGAATGTCTTCAAATTACTGGTATGAACAAATCTTCCCATAATTTCGGTTGATCTCTATATTTCATTTTCAAGATTCTCCTATAATACGTAGAGATAATGTTGGTTGTAATTTTTGAAAATGGAGGTTGTTTTTTATGCTAAATTATCTTATTTATGTTTTGTCGTTGGTGAAATTCCAGAGGAATCTGAAATCTCATCAAAATCACTATCCTCGAGATTAGTGACTATAAGCTTGATTAATTGTCTGAAATACATAAATAATATCACTATTATATGGTAGAAGCCTAGACTTTTCACAACTAATCATCCAGATGAGAGAAATAGATAGATCATAGATAGTGGGAAAAGGGAGAAAAGAGACAGGCATGGCCAACTGAGCATGTAGAGCAGTTGAAATTGGGGGCAGGGTCACATGGAACAGAAATTCACATTATGTTAAAAAATATTGATGCAGAAACGATCATTTGTATTTGATAGGAAAAAGACGGAAGAGGTCGTACCAAAGTTCGAGCTTGTCTGCAACACAACAACGGTGTCAATATATATTAACAGAGAAAAGTGGAAGCGGCTCACAGCATAGGCCAAAATCCTACTGCGAAACGTCTCAGCATTAGCTAAAAAGAGTTATATAGAAACATGCATGCATATCATGCCAATACCATTATGCAAATTCCACTCGATCCACTCTATCTCCCGCCCCTCGTATATACATACTAACACACCTTTGATTGATTGATTTGAAATACAGACAATAAAAATCCATTTTCCATCCGATTTGATTGCATTTTTGTTTCGGTCACTTGATACTTCCGATCATTTATGCAATTATTCATCAATTGATTTTCCTAGAAATATATTATAACTAGTTAAAACCTTATACTGCATATGAATTTTTTTTTTTTCTCGTTCTAAAAATAACCGAAAATAGGTAATCACATGTGCTCTCCTAAACAAATGATAATTTTGTTTAAGTAATTGGTTAGAAAGTGCCTAGAGCTGGCGGTCAAGCGGGCAAGCTCCTAGTGGTGGTCTTGTGCCTCCTACTCCTGGTTGCCGAAGGAAATTGCTGCACATTTTAAAAAGCAATTTTGGTAATTTGCTAGAGAGATTGTTCAAAGAGATTTGTATTTTTTTTTTTTAAAAAAAAAAAAGATTTAAGTTCCTGGCTTAGGACGGTTGATTTTTTTATGTGGGAATTCTAAAGTCTCCCAAAGGAAGATATAATGCAATTTTATTTTATTTTTAATTTAAGAAAATCATTGTGTTTTGGCATGACGGTTGGTTTTTTTAGGTGCATGGGGACTTCCAAATAGATAGAATATGAGAGATAATTCACTTCTTTTTTTTTTTTTTTGGCAAAATAATTGTGTTTTTGGGGCCTTGAGCGCTGATTTTTTTCGTGGGAGTTAAGTCTCCCAAAGAAGAGAATGCATTTTTTTTTTTTTTTAGCAAAATCGTTACTACACTATAATTGGGCCTCTCTTTTTTTTTTTCACTTTTTTTTTTTTTTTAACTATATAGTTCATGGCACCAATATTGGGGCCTTCTTCCACCTAGTAGAAGAGCCAGCCCTGAAAAGTGGAGTGAATGAACAATCTATTGAACACAGCCCCAGTGAAGATTTTTTACATTGTTAAGATTTCTTTTTTTTTTTTTTGTCTTTGTATTTTGAATTTTGTATATTTCTATTTTTACAACTATATTTTTTGTTTGTCATTGTTCTTATTCATCTATATTTTTGTTTTCTTTTCTTTGTGAATAAAAAAAAAAAGGTAGCCCGTTTGCAAGTTCAATCAATACTATGAAGTAAGAATATACAACCGGTTGCGGTTGCGGTTATTGGGCAATAACCGCAACTGGGGTCCCCAGTTATTTATTTTTTAAAAACCGCAACCACAACTGGGGTCCCGATTGCGGTTGCTAATAACTGGTTCCAATACCGGTTATAAATCGGTTTTTAAACCGATTATTAATCGGTAATCAGTTTTAATGTTATGGATTACCAAAAAAAAAAAAAATTTAATCACTTCTCATTAATAATTTAGTTTTAAAATAGAAGAGTAAAAAAAGTTTGTTTATATTTAATGTGGGACAAGCTGGGCAAATATAGGGTATGGTAGTATATATATATATATATTTTTTTTTTTTCGTTTCTCTTCTCTTTTTGTTTTTTCTTTTCTTTTCTTTTCCTCTCTCTCTCTCTCTCGAGCAGGAAGCTCCCTGCTCCCTTAGCTCCCTGCAAGCAGGAGATCTCCCTGGAGCTCCCTGCAGCAGGGAGCTCTTATTGAGAGAGAGAGAGGGAAAAAAAAGGAAAAAAAAAAAAAGTATATTAATATCTAAATTAATAAATTTTATATTATGTATATATATATATAAATTAATAATTATATATATAAAAACCGGTTATCCGGTTACCCGCGTTAATAACCATTTTTTTTAAAAAAATTAATAACCGCAAACTGGCCTAACTGGTTGCGGTTATTCCCAGTTTTTCGGTTTTTTGGTTTGTTCGATTATCTGATAATCCGGTTATAAGCGGTTAATAACCACTCCGCTTGTACACTCCTACTATGAATAGCGATTCAATAAATCAAAAAATGCTAAAAATCATTAGATAAAATATAGAGATTTTACCATTTATATATTTAATGGTTTTTCATATCTAGTTCGTATTTTTTTCAAAAAGTCATTTTTTGAGAAACAATGATTGAATAAATAGACTCAAATCCACAAGATTAAAATTTGAGATTTTCTATCTCATTTTGGGGTCTTTACGAAAACAATGGGAAACTTCAAATATTATTATCAGCAACTTTCCACAATATTTGTACCCTTTTTTAGATCTTTTCCATGACAATGATAAAGATCCTCGTGGTAACATTTTTTGTGGCCTCTTTTTTTTTTGCCAGGCAGGTGTACTTTGTTATTGCTGTTTGTATTGGACCTTGACAATCTCATGAAAAAAAAAATATATATATATTATATATGATATATATATATTATAAAAGAGTCGTCTATAGGGCTGAATGAATAGTCATTCAGCCAAGGCTAGATGAGAGGTAAAAAAAAAATGTCCAAAACTGAATGAACTGTTCATTTCAGTCCTGGGCTGTGGTTTTATAATTACCCATATATATTCATTTCAGTTTGGGCTGTGGTTTATAATTACCCATATATAAATATGTGTGTTGGGAAATATTTCCCAACACTCATCCGGCCCACCTATTTGTTTGTGTAGGCCGGGCCCATACGTGTTTAACTAAGAAGATTATTTGGCAGACTTAGACCCATTAGAGTCCATGGATCGAAGAGTGGGGCTTGTGGCCCAGTATGGGATCTTAGCTTACCTAAGGCCTCGGATTCACAGAGGTCTTGGTCCAGGTGCATGGGAGAGACCCAATCCTAGGAGTACTGCGCTCGTATCCCTGATATCTCGAAAATGTATATTAAGCTGAATTCCAAAAGGAGTATCCGGAAGATTAATGCTTACCCCGAGATTTCCTCGATAAGACCTTATCTCATTCTCAGAACTCAGAAGGAGATTCATATTCAAAATCTTATTATGAGTTATACTATGATCCAAGAAGATGCTTAAAACGAGAAGGAATACTACACTTATAAATATGACCATATCATCGGATAACTTAAGTATTGGAGTGAGATCAACTGTATCTTAACAAATTTATGACTATTAATTTTTAATTTAATGGTAATTTTAAAAGTTATATCACTTTTAGTTGACACAAGATAAGATAAATACGGAGGATACTTATATCATCACTCTGTTTTGTTAGAAATTTATGAAATCTTACTGGGGTTCGTCCCAGTGAACTCGTACTCAATCTTTAGCATACTCGGTCCCATGGAAACAAAACTTTGGAGACCGCGAGGGCCGGATAGCGTGAGTTGTATTCTCTTTTTCCTAGGCTCTAAGCCTCGGACCCTGTGGGCTCGTTGTAAATCCCTTCCCGTTGCTTCTGATGGCAAATACTACATATGCATTTGACATTTATTTTGGGAACTTACGCACATCCATTAATTACAATCACATGGATTCAATTAAATAGTATTTGATAAAGGGTTGAAATGTTCCAACAAGAAGGTTAAATTTTAATCTAAATATAATTACTTTTTCGTGAGTACACCTTTCATATGGTTCATAATAATTAAATTTAGCTATTATAAACTATTTTAAAAATAACAATTTTAGAACGTATGAATTTTAAAAATGTGGTTAAATATTTGATAAAATAGCAATTTGATTTAAAAATGCAATTTTTTTTACATGTTCAAATCACAATTTTTTTTTTTTAAAAAAAAAACTCTCAAAAATATATTTTTTGTAATTTGATTTAAAATTGCACTTTTTATTTATAAAATCGCAGT
Source organism: Betula pendula (assembly GCA_900184695.1). Taxonomy (NCBI): domain Eukaryota; kingdom Viridiplantae; phylum Streptophyta; class Magnoliopsida; order Fagales; family Betulaceae; genus Betula; species Betula pendula. The sequence continues at coordinate 163,999 of FXXK01001144.1, read as the reverse complement.
GCGAAACACACCGTATGATATGTTAGAGCACTAGCTTCTTTTATCATTTTACTATACCATTTAAATATTATTTAAATTAAGGAAAAAAAATCATATTTAATCCCTAAGTTTCCATTTGATTTGAATTTAGTCCTTAGATTTTTAATTTTAAGAATAAGATCTTTAAGTTTTACTCAAGTTTTAAATTGATCTCTTTATCACTTTACGGTTAAAGTTAATGATTTTATATTTGTCATATGTGTCTCATTTGACACGTCAAAGTCTATCTCAACGACAAAGAAATGGTTTTTGTTTTTCGAATTGGGTCTTTTTTTTTAAAAAAAAAAAAAATTATGAATGATTTGGCGCTTAATAATATGACATTGATATTGGGTGTTGATATGAACATTAGCGTGTCAATTGAGACACACATGATGTTGTGACAGTTTCCAACTCCGGCTGTACGGTAACCTGAGAACAAAGAAAACGTTAGACACAAGAGCTTGCCGGGGGTTGCCGGCGGAGGATAGCTCCGATGCCTAAGTCAGTTCCTTATCTTGGAGAGAAAGACTTAGAACAATTCTTTGATTGAATGTACGTACCTTGCACCGAACCTAGACCCGCTCCTTATATAGTGGTGGGTTCCCCGAGACTCATCAATGAACTTTTGTTGTGGGGCCCTAAGTTCCTTATTGTCTTCCCATAAGGTCTATTAATTATGCTTCCACGTGTCACATGAAGGCAGGTCCACATCCTCTTATCCCTTGTCCGCTTGTCACATCAATCATATCGTGTGGGGCAGGTATGCCTCGAAAACACGCGGGAACAGCAATCAAGGTCGGATATCATAAATGTTAGCCATAAATGGGCCTTGTCCTGTCTTCATCAAGAATCATTACGTCCTTCTGTTGGAGCCGAACCTTGGATGCCGAAGTGAGGGTCGGCGCGCCTACCGACCTTATCAATAGGTTCGGCAAACATGAGTGTGCAGATTCGGTTTCCTGGTTGATGGGCCTTTTCAAGGAGGAGGGGACATGGGCCGCCATGAAGATGCAGGCCCAATCCCCAACAGTTACCCCCTAAAATTTTTCGCGCCGTGTGGTGAAAAAGGCGGGAAAATTTTATCATACCTTGGAGATGAACCGTCGCCTGCAGAGATGTTGGATGATGTGTTACCCGAGGCGCCATTACACGCGTCTTGATATCGTCCACATCTTTTTTGGAGGTATCCGGTTATGACGCGTGTATATAGGTTTCGAGGAGGATTTCCTCTTATCTTTGTCGCAAAGGATCCCTAGCCGTCACGGTTAATTCTTCAAAGATTTTTCACAGTAGCTGACCGCCTACGCCTTTCGCTTTCAACTCAGTGTTTTCTGTCAATCGCGATGCCTAAGAGACCTTCGAAATCATCAAAGCCTTCAAGACCCCCAAAGTCTTCTAAGGCGGATGCTTTGGGGCCCCCTGAAAGCTGGCGGAGCTCCTTAAGACCGAAGGACGCCGAGCGGTTGAGAAAAACTTATGAGATTCCCGACGAAGTGAGGATTCAGATTCCGGGACCCAATGATAGCATTTTCAGAAATACTTCGGAGCACGAAGTGTGCATCTACGAGAAAGCCCTTATGGCCGGACTTAGGCTTCCGTTTTCTCAGGTGGCCCGTGAAATGTTGTACATCTTGGAGATGGCGCCAACGGAGCTGAAGGCCGGCGTCTGGCGGCATGTGGTGGCCTGCAGCGTGGCATGGCCGATGGTCTTGGGAGACGGCCAGCAACTGACCGCCCCGGAGTTTTTAAACTTATTCGGTCCGGTGAAGTATGGTTACACATGGACCTTGCAGGGCCGGGAGCGGAAGTTCTTTTCCGCTCCAACCACATGGCAGAGCAACCCTCGTTTCGAGACATCTTTCTTTTTCGTCTCTGGCTTGGGATGGGAGCTTCCTCCCATTTTATGGGATCGCCCGCCGGAGGCTCGGGTTCCTCGCCACTGGGGGGACTCGAAATCGAAACGGGGGTTTCAGAAGCCGAAGTTGACGGCCGCCCAGCAGGACAGAGTTGACCGGATGGTGGCCTGGTCCACGGTGAGCGTGGACGCGGAGGGAGAAGATTCGAACTTGGGGTTTCTGCTTCGCCCCGCCAATNCCGAAGTTGTACGGCCGCCCAGCAGGACAGAGTTGAACCGGATGGTGGCCTGGTCCACGGTGAGCGTGGACGCGGAGGGAGAAGATTCGAACTTGGGGTTTCTGCTTCGCCCCGCCAATTTGCAGAAGTACTTGGGCTTCTCTGTGCACAGGTGCGGCGGAATGGCCCATATTTCAGACATGCTCTTCCCTTCGAAGAAGAAAGGGAAAACGGAGGGCACGCCCAGGCGAACGAGGTCAAAAGGGCCAAGCCATGCCCCGATGAAGGAGGCCGAACCTTCATCCTCTTCCGAAGAAGGGTCAGTCTCTCCCTCTCTGTCTACTGAGGGGGACTCGCCGAGAGGGGACACCCCCCAAGTTGTGGAAGGCCCAATTGTCCTCGATGACAGCCAGGACGACGATGAGGACAACGTTCCTCTCATGGCGAGGACTCGGGTTCTTAAAAGGAAAGCTGCGGAGCCCTCGGGGGAGGAGGAGGAGGCGGACTCTTCTCCACTCTCCAATGAGGGGGGAGCGGAGAGTCCCACGTATGCTGAGTTCATCAAGATGTACCCCCCCACAAAAAGGGCCCGAGGCGTCGTCGTCCTCTTCGCGGGGGAAGATTCAGTGCCATCGACCGAAGCTATCCCTTCCGCTGAAGGTGGTGAGAATGAGGCGTCTTCACCATCCGTTCCTCCTTCAGCGGCGGGTGCAGAGCCGACCCTCGAAGTGGCAGAGGTTGGTCTCATGGAAACTTCGGAGAGAGCTGAGGCTGAAGCTATCACGACCGAACTAATTTTTATTTCCGAAGTGGAGGGCATAATAGCGCCGGCCGACCAGGAGAAGGCCGAACCTGCCATAACAGGTTCCACTTCGGCGATGGAGGCTGTTCCCCTCGAGGCTCAGGACTTTCTGAAGATCCCAAACGAACCTGAGTTTCCAGATTCTCGAGTCCCCCTCCCAGAAGGGGTCGAACCTCTTTCAGCCGACGTCAGTTCGAGCGCGGGAATCGCTGTTCCAGAGGTTCGGCACAACTCAGAAGTCCGTAGTGAGCCCGAAGCTCCGGGCCCCGAAACTGGGAAAGTGACTACTGGTGGCAGTCCCGCATGGTGGGAGGTGGTCGGTTCCCAAGAAGATCCCATCCTTGGTCTTTGACATCAACTCGAGGTGCGTTGCTATTTTATCGCTATTCGCTTCGGTTTCTCTGAAGTTTTGATTTCCTGTTGACTTTGTTTGCTTTTTTTTTTTTTTTTTTTTTTTTGCAGGGTTCCTTGATCGCCGTAAATTCACTTGATAAATATTTACATTCTAGTCAGGAGTCGTTCCTCGAATGGAAGAGGAGGTCGGAGGTTCAGGACGGGGAGCTCGCGGCTGCAAGGTCTACCATCACTGCCTTAAGGGCCAGGAATCTGGAGTTAGAAGAGAGATCGACGCGCCATGATGCAGAGCTTTTCGATGCCCTGAAAAGGCAGGAGGCTTTGGAAGCGAAGTCCTCTGAGTACGAGCAGCTTCGCTCGGCTGTAGATGTTGGGCAAGCGAGGATCGACGAGTTGACCTCTGATGTGCTTCGGCTCGACGCAGCCAATTCTGGGCTTCGAAGTGAGGTGGCCGACCTTCGAGCCAAACTTGCGAGGTCGATGCAGTCAGAATCTGAGTTGCAGGGTCGTTCGTCGTGGATGCAAGGGGTCATCGACGAACAGAAAGGGTTGATTGCGGGGTTCAAAGCAGAAGTTTCGGACTTATCTCGCAATCTTCGCTCTGTGGAGGCCGAGCGCAACTCTGCACGGAAAGGGCTGGAAACCGCCGAAGAGCAACTTCTCTTGTTGGGAGAACAGATGGCGGCATCAAAAAAAGCGATTGAGGAACTTCGGGATCAGGAAAAGAACGCCACTAAACTGGCAAACCATATGGTGGAGAAGCACCGCGAGGCGAGCCAGTTGGCCAGGAGGTACAAAGGCCAGCTTAACATAGTGCACATGGTCAGGAACCGTACCTGGATCCACGGGTTCGAATGGGGATTCGAGACTCTCCGGGCAATGGCAGTAGACGAGAAGTCAAAATCAAAAGTGCCTACCATCAAGATCGAAGATGTTCGGCCCGACCCACGGGCCTTGGGTGAGCTTCGGTTGATTGGGGCGGAGGAGCTGCCGGAAGCTCGTTCTATGTGGTCTATTCCCCCTCCCATAGCCAGGGCTCGACTAGCGGTCAGAGGCGAGCCTGGGGCCAGACCGAGCAATGTATCGGTGGATGGGGGTAAGTTCGGTCCCGGTGCCAGCGGCGAACATGGCACCGAACCCTCCACGGGACCCCCTACTAATAAGAGCGCGCCTTCTTCGTAGTTGTATTTCGTGTTTTGTCCGTTTGTTGCTGTATATCATTATTTTTATTTTGAAAAAGACTGAGTTTAACTTTCATAATGAGATTCTTTGGCTCTGTTACACCGTCTGATTTTGCTTGTTGTGTTTAGGCGGTATGATTTAGCATGTTGTCCAGGTACTTTCGCATTTGTCCTGGACAAGACGTCATTCAGTTATTCCATTTCGGGAATTTGAAAAGTCTTATTTTGGGGTCTTGGCTGGTAGGAAGCTGCGCAATAAAATGTGCAACTCCCTAAGAGGCGCGCCTGTTGGACTTCCCAAAACCTGATGCGCTTACTTAAAGGAAGCCAGCCCGTACCCTTCCTTCACTACTACTCTACATTTCTTTGTTGTTCGCAACAAGCGCGCTCCCTTCTTTCTTTTTTCTCCGAAAATCTTCTACTATGGATGATGATGAACGCCGCAGGAGGCCACGAAGGGTTGTTCCTGCACCTGAGGCTCCAAGGGTTTTTCGCCGAAGCAAGCGACTTCGAGAGCGAGTGACGGTTGCTGGGCGCATTCCGAGGATCTCGGTTTCGGACTCGGAGTCCGTGAACCGTCCTTCGGGGTTCGCCGCGGACGACGATCCCTTTTTCATTCCGGGGGTGGTGCCTGGCCCGCCGGAAGAGGGAGGAGCGGGGGGTCCTCCCCACTCAGCAGAAGGGACGCCAGAACCCGTCAAGGGTGGCGGGGCAGCAGGAGAAGACCAGGGCCTTCCTACCCTTGGAGCGGAGTACGCTTTCTTGGGAGCGGGGCCCAGCGGAGAGCGCCGGAGCCCCGGGGAAGCCAGGTCCCACTACTTTCGTGAGGGAGTGCGGCTCGGTCGTTTGGAGAACCGAGTCGCCTGTGTGCGCGCGGAGATTCGCCGCCTTGAGAGGCAACTTGGTCCTATGCTTGAAAAACTGCACCGCCGGCACATGAGGATGGGGGATGAGTTTGGATTGGACGCTTTTGTTGCTGGCGGCTTCTCCATTGACGAGGATTAGGGAGGGAGCCGTGCTCTTGCATCACTTTCCTCTCCTTCCTATTTTACTACCCCTTTTTTGTTTATCTTATGTAAGGGTCGGCGACCCATGATTTTGTCAATGTCGTTGCCTCTGTTTGGGCATGTTCCTTTGTTTGTTCTGTTTTGGGAAGAGGGTTTTTGGGCCCTTGTTTTGGTTGAAAAATTTATTGTTGATTCTGTCATGCATCTTCCCCCTCATTTTTGGATGAGATGAGTCATTCACGGTGTTTCATCTTCAATGATATATGAATTGAACATGCTATCTGCCCATGCTTTTGAGGGAAAAGATAAAAACGGCGGGATTTTATTTTACCTTGTTTTGTTCGCATGTGCTGCGGCTAAACTTGGCCACATTGTTTGCTTCGCTTTGATAGCCCCTTCATGCAAACGCGCTGTTAGGTTCGCATTCTGAAGAGGAGTGCCGAACTTGTGCGGCCGAAATGTCTGTAGTTAATTCATCATATCAAGCCCGGCACGTCAAGGGGTCGATCGCGACCTCAATGACGAAACCGTGGTTTTGATCTTGGATCACGTGCACGGCATGCCAAAGGGTTCAAGACCTCGATGACGGAGCACGGATCTTTCGATCTTGGTTCGGCATGTCAAGGGTCGTTGACCCGACCTCAATGACGGAGCCGAGATCGTGATCTAGGATCGCACGCACGGCATGCCAAAGGGTTCATGACCTCGATGACGGTGCGCGGATCTTTCGATCTGGGTTCGGCATGTCAAGGGTCGTTGTCCGGACCTCAGTGACGGAACCCGGTGGTGATCTAGGATCGTACGCACGGCATGTCAAAGGGTATTCGTAAACCTCGGTGATGGTGCGCAGATCTTTCGATCTAGGTTCGGCATGTCAAGGGTCGTTGTCCGGACCTCAGTGACGGAACCCCGTGGTGATCTAGGATCGTACGCACGGCATGTCAAAGGGTGTTTGTAAACCTCGGTGACGGTGCGCAGATCTTTCGATCTAGGTTCGGCATGTCAAGGGTCGTTGTCCGACCTCAGTGACGGAACCCGGTGGTGATCTAGGATCGTACGCACGGCATGTCCAAAGGGTGTTTGTAAACCTCGGTGACGGTGCGCAGATCTTTCGATCTAGGTTCGGCATGTAAAGGGTCGTTGGGCCTCAGTGACGACCGGTGTGCGGATCTTACGATCAGTTCGGCAATGTCAAAGAGGGTCTTGGGCCTCAATGACGGTGCATGGATCTTTCGATCATGGTTCGGCATGTCAAAGGGTCGTAGACCTCGATGACGGAACCAAAATGGAGATGTTTGCTTTTGGAGGGGCCTCCTGCGATTGGCTCACCCCACATGCTTTATGTTGTTCACATGTACATGAAAGGAAAACACAAGAAGGAAGAAGAACTTTCATCAGTGGATAAAATACAACTTCAAAAGTGTGTGAGATTCACTGGTAATATCGTTTCAAGTGTTCCGCGTTCCAGGGGTGTGACAGCCTCCTTCCTTCTGAAGTCTCAAGATGGTAAGCGCCGGGTCGGTTGCATCCCACGACTCTGTAGGGTCCTTCCCAATTTGGAGCCAATTTCCATCCGCGCGCTCCTTAGTTGCCAAAGTGACTCTCCTAAGCACCCAATCACCAATTTTGAACCTCCGCGGCTTGACTCTTCGGTTAAAGTACTGGGCTGTCTTTTGGCGATATGAGGCCATCACCATTTCTGCTTGGTCGCGTCTTTCATCCAGGAGGTCCAGGGACAGCTTCAGCCCTTCCTCATTTAGCTCACGGTCATATTTCTGGACACGAAGGCTAGAGAGCTCCGTTTCTACAGGAACGACGGCTTCTGATCCAAAGGCCAAGCCAAAAGGAGTATCCCCGGTGGGAGTTCTTTCAGTGGTTCTGTAGGCCCAAAGGACTTCGTGCAGCTGCTCAGCCCAAGCGCCCTTTTTATCTTCGAGCTTTTTCTTCAGTATCTTAAAGATAGTCTTGTTTGTAGCTTCGACTTGCCCATTGGCTTGCAGGTGCCCCAGTGAAGAGAAGTAATTCCTGACTTTCAGGTCTTCACACCAGTCCCAGAATGCCTGACAATCGAACTGCTTCCCATTGTCTGTGACGAAAGCGTGGGGGAGGTCATATCTACAAATCACCGACCTCCACAAAAACTTGGTAATGTTTTGAGAGGTGATGTGCACAAGGGCTTCGGCTTCTACCCACTTAGTGAAGTAGTCGACCGCTACTACCAAAAACTTGACGCCTCCTCTTCCAGGCGGAAGAGGACCAATAATGTCCACCCCCCACATGGAAAAGGGCCATGGAGATGTAATCGACGTGAGCTCTTCGGGAGGGCTTTTCTGATCATTTGCGAACTTCTGACATTTATCGCATGCTCTCACCATTTCCATGGATTGTTGGTACATCTTCGGCCAGTAATATCTGGCTCTGATCGCTTTGTGGGCTAACACGCGACCCCTAGAGTGACTACCACAGACTCCTCCATGAATTTCTTTTAAAGCATAGTCAGCTTCGTCCTCGGATAAACATTTGAGGAGTGGTAGTGTGAGTCCACGTCGGTAGATGGACCCGTCGATGACAGTGTACTTAGAAGCTTTTTGGCGATTTTGGCGGCAGCTTTTCGGTCCGCCGGGAGTTGGCCTTTGGTGATGTACCTGAATATCTCTCTAGCCCACTCTAGTAGGTCCCGTACTACACATACTTGGGGGCCGTCAAGAATGGACGGTGAAGACAGCAGTGGAACCTGCTCTTTAGAGTCTTCCAGCTCTTCTTCTCGTGCAGATCCGATTCGGGCCAGCCTATCAGCTTCCATATTTTCTTCTCTCGGGACCTTCTTCACGTGGAAGTGTGCGAACTGGGATGCCAATTCCTTGACCTTCGCAAGGTACTTTTTCATCTTTTCTCCTTTCGCCTCATATTCGCCCAGAATGTGGCCTGCTATTATGCGCGAATCAGTGTGGATCTCCACGTTTTTGGCCCCAAGCTCGTGGGCAATCATCAAGCCAGCTACCACTGCCTCATACTCTGCCTCGTTGTTAGTAGTCTTGAAATCCATCCGAATGGCATGCTTCATCTCTTGACCCTCCGGGGTTACCAGAACTATGCCGGCCCCACTTCGTCTTTTCGTCGCCGACCCGTCTACACTGATCCTCCATAGATCATTGACCGGCTGATTCTCTTGGCTACTAGGGCTAGTAAATTCTGCTATGAAATCCGCCAGTGCCTGGCCCTTTATGACGGGTCTGGGCAAATATTCAATATCAAACTCGCCTAACTCCACTGCCCAGTTGACTAAGCGTCCCGAGGTGTCAGGCTTGAACAGGACTCTCTTCAAAGGGTGGTCGGTCAGCACCCGAACCGTGTGGGCCTGAAAGTAAGGTCTCAACTTTCTCGCCGAAGTAACCAGCGCGAACGCTAGTTTCTCTATTTGTGGGTATCTGCTTTCTGCGCCTCGGAGAGCCCTACTGGTATAGTATACCGGCTTTTGCACCCCTTGGTCTTCCCTTATCAGAACCGAACTGACAGCGGAATCAGACACCGCAAGGTAAACATAGAGTGGCTCACCTTCTGTTGTTCGGCTGAGGAGCGGGAGGTTGACCAGGTAGCTTTTCAGTTGTTGGAAGGCCTCTTCACACTCTTCCCCCCAAACAAAAGCTTTCTACAATATCTTGAAGAAGGGCAGGCATTTGTTCGTGGATCTCGAGATAAACCTGTTGAGGGCGGCAATGCGCCCAGTGAGTCGCTGAAGCTGTTTGGTGTTCTGGGGGACTCCATCTCCAGCACTGCCTTTATTTTTTCTGGGTTGGCTTCAATGCCCCGGTGAGAGACCATGAAGCCCAAAAACTTCCCAGACGAAACGCCGAAAGCACACTTGGCGGGGTTGAGCTTCATCTTGTAACATCTTAAAATGCCGAAGGTTTCTTCAAGGTCGGCAAGATGATCCTCAGATTTCAAACTTTTGACCAGCATATCGTCCACGTACACTTCGACGTTTCTTCCAATCTGGTCTTTGAACATCGCATTCACCAGTCGTTGGTAGGTCGCCCCTGCATTCTTGAGACCGAAGGGCATGACCTTATAACAGTATAGTCCCCGATCCGTGATAAATGAAGTGGCTTCCTGATCGAACTCGTGCATCCGGATTTGATTGTAGCCTGAAAAGGCGTCCATAAAGCTCAAAAGATTGTGGCCTGAGGTAGAGTCTACCAAGAGATCGATCCTAGGAAGCGGGAAGCTGTCTTTGGGGCAAGCCTTGTTCAGATCCGTAAAGTCCACACACATCCTCCATTTCCCCGTGGGCTTTTTGACCATTACCACATTTGCTAACCACTCGGGGTAGTGGACCTCCCTGATGAAACCTGCTTCCATCAGCTTATCTACTTCTTCGGCTATGGCCTTGTTCCGCTCAGAGGCAAAATTTCTTTTCTTCTGTTTGACTGGCTTTGCGACGGGGTCGATGTTCAACCGGTGATAAATTATGGCCGGGTCAATGCCTGGCATGTCTTCGTGCGACCATGCAAACACGTCGACGTTCTTCTTTAAAAATTCCGAAAGGTCGGTCTTCAACCCTTCCCGGTAACTGCGACCCAATCTTCACGGTGCGGTCTGGACCTCCAATGGCCACTTCTACAAGGTCCTCGTTCGGCTCTGCTCTCTGGATTGCGCCTTCCTCCTTTATCCCATAATACACGGGAAGAGTTTCTCTGGCTTGAGGCTCTTTGAGAGTCAAATTGTAGCACTGACGAGCCTCCCTCTGGTTTCCTCTAACCACCCCCACACCGTGGTTGGTAGGGAACTTCATCTTCAAATTATAGGTGGACGTGATGGCCATTAATTTATTCAGGGTCGGCCTTCCAATAATAGCGTTGTAGGCTGATGGTCTGTCCACGACCAGGAAGTCTGTCATCACAGTTTTCTCCCTGTGGGCTGTACCCGCTGTAAGTGGGAGGGAGATTGTCCCTACTGGAAGAACTTTCTCCCCTGTGAAGCCTACTAGGGGAGTGGGAGCTGGAACCAGTCTCTTCTGCTCAATTTCCATCTTCTTGAAGGCAGGGAGGAATAGGATATCAGCCGAACTTCCATTGTCAACCAAGACACGATGGATGTTAAAGTTCCCTATCAACAGGGTGACTACTAACGCGTCATCGTGGGGGTAGAAAACCCCTTCTTCGTCTTCGGACGAGAATAAGACGGCCTCGTGCTCTAGCCGGCGAGCCTTCGAGGGTCGTTCGAGAGAGAGTATTTCTTCGGAGGGCAATCTCCTGGCATAAGCCCGTCTACTAGAGCTGGACGAACCGCCAGCCACGAAACCACCGGCGATGGTGTGAATCTCGCCGATGGGGTCCCGATTTCTTTCGGATCCTGCTCGCCGACGGACATTGCGATCGTTGTGGCGCTCCGCTTCACTGTCCGCGCGGCGATGTCTCGCTTCGCTGCCGGCCCTGTGCTCGTCTGCATGCCTTCGATGCTTGATGGGGGTGGTTGGCCGGCGACGGTCGCAACGCGAGCGGTCCTCGTCTTGAGGAGGCCGTTCCACGTACGGCTTGTCATACTTGGTGGGTTTGTTAGTTGCTACGAACCAAGCCAGCTTTCCTCCTTTGATCATCTTTTCTATTTCCCACCGGAGGGATACGCAGTCTTCTGTCTCGTGGCCGTGATCTTGGTGGTAATCACAGTACCTACGCGTATCACGCTTTTCTGGAGGGGCCTGCATCTTCTCCGGCCGCTTTAAGTCTGGGCTGTTCTTAATCAGCGTGTATATCTCCCCTACAGTCGTATTTAGCTGGGTAAAATTATAATCCCGCTCAGCTATGGGCTTTTTCTTCTCGGGCAGCTTCTCACCCTTTTTCGAACTTTTTCCACGGCTGGAGGCCCCTTCTCCTCTGCTGAATTCCTTCTTTTTAACCTGCTCCTTGGGCTTTGCGTCTCTTTCAGCGTACATCCTTATCATCTCTTCCCGGTTGATGAATTCCTCTGCTTTCTCCATGAACTCCCGTAGAGTCGTTGGAGTCTTTTTAGCCAGTTCTAGGACGAAAGGTCCTTTGTGCCAGAGTCCGTTTATAGCGGCAGTCAAAACTACACTTCCGGACATATCTTCCGCCTCCACTCTCTCCTTATTGAACCTTTGGAGGTAGTCTTTGAGGGGCTCGTTCTCCCCTTGCTTCAGCGCTAGCATATACTGCAACGTATTCTTGCGCCTTTTCGACGCTAGAAACTGTGTAAGGAAGGTTTTTGCCAGGTCCTCGAAACTATCGATGGAACTAGCTGGTAATCCCCCGAACCACTCTTGGGCACTACCCTCCAAGGTGAGGGGGAATGCTCGGCAGGCTATCTCGTCAGTCGTCGCATGCAAGTCTATGTGGGCCTTATAAGACTTCAAATGGCCGACGGGGTCACCCGTCCCGTCGTAGGATTTAACAGGAGGGACCTTGAACCGCGTAGGAACTGGATGACTCATTATGCGCGGTGTAAAAACTGAACGGGCCCGTTGGATAATTGAATCAACCGCAGACTGCTTCCTTCCCATATCGAGAAATGCTACGTCGTACTTTGCTTCCAAGCCCCTAATTAGGGCATGCACATCTTCATGCGGAGGTGGGGGATTAACCTGGAAGCGCCCCGGCTCAGGGTCGCGACGGCTCTCCCTTTCAAAGTCTAGGCGGCGTCCGGCAGCACCATCTCCGGCGCGACGCTCATTTTGCTGACGGCGGCGATGCTGTGCGCCGCTTATCTGGCCTTCATTCGATCCTTGGGGCGGGCGTTGGTCGCTCGCCTGTGCATGCTGACTTTCTCCTCCGATCCGACGACTTCCATCATGGCGGCCTTCACCCCGCAAGTCTTCAACACGTACATATTCTTCTTCATCAGCGCTGGGCTCATCAGAGTCCGTTTCAGAGAATGGTCGTCCCTCTACATGCACTCTGCCATGTGGGCTAGGGCAGAGCTGGCGAACAAGGGATGCATTCATGCGCTTAAGAGCTTCTATCTCCTCGGTCATTTGTTGCATTTTGGCTTCTGGAGTCAGGGAAGCGGCTCCCGCTGCTGAAGACTGGAAGGCAGCGGATTTCCCTTTGTCCAAGTGAGGAGTTTTTAGAACAAACGCGCGGTTGCCTGTCCGTTCCCCGTACTGGCTTGGGGAAGCTTGTGAAGTTTCTTCAATACCCATCGCAGTCGGGTTGGTTTCGTAGTAAGAACAAGAGCATTCCCACAGACGGCACCAAACTGTTGTGACAGTTTCCAACTCCGGCTGTACGGTAACCTGAGAACAGAGAAAACGTTAGACACAAGAGCTTGCCGGGGGTTGCCGGCGGGGGATAGCTCCGATGCCTAAGTCAATTCCTTATCTTGGAGAGAAAGACTTAGAACAATTCTTTGATTGAATGTACATACCTTGCACCGAACCTAGACCCGCTCCTTATATAGTGGTGGGTTCCCCGAGACTCATCAATGAACTTCTGTTATGGGGCCCTAAGTTCCTTATTGTCTTCTATGCCCATAAGGTCTATTAATTATGCTTCCACGTGTCACATGAAGGCAGGTTTACATCCTGTTATCCCTTGTCCGCTTGTCACATCAATCATATCGTGTGGGGCAGGTATGCCTCGAAAACACGCGGGAACAGCAATCAAGGTCGGCTATCATAAATGTTAGCCATAAATGGGCCTTGTCCTGTCTTCATCAAGAATCATTACGATCTTCTGTTTGAGCTGAACACTTGGATGCCGAAGTGAGGGTCGGCGCGCCTACCGACCTTATCGATAGGTTCGGCAAACATGAGTGTGCAGGTTCGGTTTCCTGGTTGATGGGCCTTTTCAAGGAGGAGGGGACATGGGCCGCCATGAAGATGCATGCCCAATCCCCAACACATGACATATAACAATCATTTATTTTGACGAAAAAGTGATAAAGAGACCTATTTAAAATTTGGGCAAAACCTAATAACCATTTTATTAAAATTAGAAATTCAAAGACTAAATTCAAATCAGATAAAAACTTAAAGGCTAAATATATTTTTTTTTCCTTAAATTAAATGTTAGGAGAAAGAAAGAAAAAAGAAAAATTATTTAAATATTATTTTAAACAAATGATAGAGAAAAAAGATAGGATAAAGAAATTTTTTATATTCAAATAATGTTAAGGGAATCAAAATTTCTTAAATAAAAAAAATAACTTTTGGTTTTGTTAGCATTTTCTTAATTTATGAAACACTAAAAAAAGTTAATTACTGCAAAAAAATTTTAACAATTTTTCTTAAATTATAAAATTAAATTAAATTTAAGAAAAACTGTTGCAAATAATCTTAAGGTGAATTGGGAATTCTTTATGCTAATATGTTTACTCTCGGGGCTTAATTTAACAGCGAAGTGGCGGGATCGGAAGAATCCTTGTGGACAAGTAGGGCGGGCTCTCAAAATAGAGGAAGGCCCAAATATTATTAAGGTTGTTAGTGAAAGGGCCTCATTCACGTTATCCGCGAGTCCGAGTGGTGCGGCTGCAGGCTGCAGCAGTCCCACTTCTACCCTTCCGCCTATTCCCTGTGCAGTAAAATATAACCGCCTTGTATCGCAGAAACCCTATTATTGTTCCATAGCTTCCCGGCTTCTTCTTCTGATCACAAACAGCTTCCTCATCCCTCAGGCTCCCATCAGATCTCCCAATAATCATCTCAATATCAGGTAATTTCTTTTGGTTGTTTTTTTATGCTATTATAATGATGGGAAGAATTGCGATTCCCGTGTTCGTAGATACGTTTCTCTCTTTTTTCTTTTAGTAAAATGAGGTCGACCTAGTTCAACACTCAAAATCTTAGTTCTTTGGGACGTCATAGTTACGCTGGTTAAATGTGTCCTCACTGTTTCCCTTTCTAACTCTCTCATTTTCTTCTTAATTTTGTTTAAATTTGCCGCTAAGGACAATAACTTTGAAAAAAATTTCGAAATCTTCGTTGAGCTTTTATTTGGACGTTCCTGTTGAACCGAATTGAGTATTAGAGAAGACTGGTTACGCATATAGATGTTTTCCTGTTCCACTGCTCTTCGTGATTTTCACTGCATGCGAAATTGTAAGGGTAAATGCATTTCGCTCCTTAGCTCTTCTAGACTTTCTTCCATATAAAACTTAACGCTTTTATTATTGTTGGTGTTGGTGTGGTCAATTCTCTCCCCTTTAATCCTGTGCGTCTTACCATGGCAGACTTATATGATGTAGTACTTGGAGAAGGGAGGACACGAAGCTAGAAGAAGATGACGTTGGCAAGGAGTATGATGCGAAGGGTGGCAGTGGCATGGCAGAAGGGAACAAGAAACAGAATACCATCCACAACAAGGGCTGTAAATACTGCAGTGAATGACAACTGCCCAGTTCTAATATCTCCATCTCTTGTCTCACTAGACCTCCCTGAGATTTGGCCTACTAATTGCACCACCCACGATTTTCCGTTGACCTGTAAATGCTGTAAGTAGTTTTTCAACCCATCAATTTGGTTGCTGTAACCTTTTTTGTTTGGCGACATTCCTTTTCTTCGTGACCTGGTAGGTTCTTAATTTCATGCTCTTGCCCAATAAGATTAGCTGTGCCTACTCAATCTATAGAACGGTTATCCAGTCAAAGCTTCTTTCTATCAACCGGCTTGGGTTAGATTTGGCAATCTGCATAGAATTGATTGTGTGGTGGGCTAGGGCGTGGAAATATAGTAGTTCAAGGGCTTAGGTTTCTAGAGGGATGTGCTTAGCATTTTAGTTTAATATATGGGTTTGAAAAGATTGAATTTGAAGGCCAAAAAAGCAATTCTTGAAGAAAGTGGAAGTGGCTGGATTGTAGAGGCAGCTGCAGATAAAATAGTTTTTAAATATTGTTGGATTGAGCCTTTGACCATCCCATTTCATAATCAATTGGCTTCCAATGAGTGAAGCCAAAGTCTTTTATGGCATTTGTAATCGCACTCTGCAAGGCATGTTCTAAGTGCCGTCCACGTGAGCAGAGCAGCACTGTTGCACTCCTACAATCTCTCCCTCAACGCAACACTCCTGCAACTCAAACCCATGACCTTGGCTCTGATACCATTGGTCGGATCGGACCTTTGACCATCTTATTTGAAAACCAATTGGTATTCAAGGAAGGAAATTAAAGCCTTTTAGGAGACAAATATTTCCTCCAAACCACTTCCTCCAATCCAATATATAAAAATGCTATGTGTCCATTTTGCAGGTGTTTCTCACATGCTTTTTAAATAGTAAAGACAAAGTTGAAAGAGACAGTTTTTTTAATAAAAAAATTTTCAAAGCATGTGTTTTTCACATGCAAAAGAAACACATAAAATTTTTGTAGAATAGGTTGGATTCCTCCAACCTAGTTTGGAGGAAAACTATGTCCAACTTTTTATGGCATTCAAAATCGCACACTGCAATGTATATTCTAAGAGTCGTTCACGTGAGCAAAGCGGCACTGTTGCATTCCCAACAAATATTGTTTTGGTTGTTTATTTGATAGCTAAAGGGTAGGGGAAATATATGAGGTTTTAGGGTTTAAATAGGGTAAAGAAAAGGATTTTCGTTTTTGGAGTTGCAAAAAGGAGGATGGCTGTCACCGAAGAGGCCTACCCCACCCCCCCACCCCCCCCCACCCCCGCCGCACGCGCGCGCCCGACAGAAGGTTAAGGGTAAAAGGGAGCTTCTAAATTTAGAAAGTTCCATTAACTACAATTTTAAGGGTGCTTCCACTAAGCGGGAAAAAGGCAAAGTTTGAGAGTTTGGCTATGTTGTGGGCGTTGGGTTTGAGGGCTTGTTGGGTTTTAGGTTTGAGGGACTTGGGTTTCTTGCTTGTTTGGAGACTCTTGTGTATTTTACCTATGTACTTTAGGAGCGCCTTACGCTTTTTTGTAATAAATTTCTACTCATCAAAAAAAAAAAAAGAAAGGATATTTCATGTCTAACCATGCTGTCAGATGCAGTATCAACTACCATGTTTGATGCCGGTTGTCTTGTACTTTGACATAACCTTTTAAGATCACTTGAGTTCATTGATTATATTCAGAGTTGTTTGCTTGTATTACCTATTTGTAGAACCTTCTAGAGGTTCATTTTTTTCCCCTGCCATTATATCTTCTCTTTTAAATGACTTTTATCAAGCCAAAAAAACCTCTTGTCTGATTACCCATTCTATTAATATGGGATATTATTATTTTTAATCTCACTTCCTTGATAACATATTCACTTACAATCCAATTTTGTTGTCATGATCCAGGGAATATGTTAGCTACATCTCTGCTATACTCCAAAAAAAATAACTACTCAAAGTTACAATTAGAGCTCTCTAGTCACATATATGTTTTAGTCTCACCTAGTACATAACCAATTTTGGACTTGGCACATACATGTGTTCGTAATCCTTACATGGAATATAGGATTTCACTTTCACAATTCGGAATATTACACTTATAGACTACTTCTACTAACCTTGGTTTGATTCCTAAATTTGATCATAACGGTTTCCACCTTTTCTCATCTTTATTCTAGGTGTTTTTGTTATCCTTCTCTTTGTTTGTTTTAAAATCTGTTGTTTATACATGCCATTGACCACAGCTGATGAGCAGACTGCTGCAATAATTGACGGAAAGTCCATCGCGGATGAAATTATGTTAAGAATAGCTTGTGAGGTTAGGAGGATGAAGCATTCCATTGGAAAGGTTCCTGGATTGGCTGTCATTATGGTGGGCAAAAGAAGGGACTCACAAACTTATGTCCGCAACAAGATAAAAGCTTGTGAAGAAGCTGGAATCAAGTCACTGATGACTGAACTGCCTGACAATTGTAAAGAAGATGAAGTTCTGAATGCTGTGTCCAGATTTAACAAGGAGCCATCAGTTCATGGTCTTCTTGTGCAACTTCCTCTTCCACAAGTAATTTCTTAAACTATCATAAGTTTTACAACCTTTACCATTACCTGATCTGAAAGTAAACAATGTGAAATTTTTTCAAATGTTTAGAAGCTTGGTCGTATTCAGCTACACTATTTGTGGGATTTATAGACCTAAAATTGAAGTCAAAACATTTTATATGTATTTTTTAGAATACTTTGGCTAGAATTTTGCCTTTTCCTCCTCACCTGTGTCTACCATAGGATCTGGGAGTGAATTTATATGTTGTAAAAAACCCAACTGGCAGTGATTTTGGACTAAAGATACAGATGGTTGTAATCTGAGAGGGTCTCCTTTGCCTAAGAGAATGCAGTAAATGATCATGAAGATCTAATATTCCTGGAATATATGCTAAAACATTTTAATCAGATAAAGGGGCCTGATCGGGCTTAAAAATCATATAATATAGCCTGGTGACTCATTTGATAGCTCTTAACTGTACTTTATTTGCAATTAAGTAGTTGAGGTCTTTATGCATGATTTCAGAACTTGCTGGTGTTGTATGGATAACTTACAAGGATATATCTGGGACAGCATTTAAATGAGGGGAAAATTTTGGATTTGCTGAGCTTAGAAAAAGATGTGGATGGCTTCCATCCACTTAATATGGGAAATCTCGCCATGAGAGGACGGGAGCCTTTATTCATTCCTTGCACTCCAAAAGGTTGCATTGAGTTATTGATTAGGTCTGGTGTGGAAATCATGGGGAAGAAAGCTGTGGTGATTGGAAGAAGTAATATAGTTGGATTGCCTACATCCTTGCTATTGCAGGTGATACCTACTCTTTCAAAATTTACTGCGTACAGTGCCTCTCTTCCTAGATTAAGTAGGCATTGGTGTTCAACTTGTTCTGCAGAGGCACCATGCAACTGTCAGCATCGTACATGCATTTACCAGGAACCCAGAACAGATCACCTGTGAAGCTGACATTGTAGTTGCAGCAGCAGGAGTGCCTAATCTGGTCCGTGGCAATTGGCTAAAGCCTGGTGCAGTTGTTGTAGATGTGGGGACAAATCCAATTGAGGTAGTATGAGACTTTCCCATCATTTTTGCATATTGTTGGTAGGCTCTGTTTATCATCACTGGACTAGTGGCTTTCTCTGCAAGATGGATATCCAATTAGGACGAATTATTAATCAACTTAAAATTTTTCTACTCTTTTATCTTTCATTTTTGGGATCTATTGCTTGCCATGTAGGCCTGTGACCTACTCCACTAAAGTAGAACCCCCATCATTCGTAAAGGTGGCATTTGATTCCAGGTTTGTTGGTAATGGTACTACGCAACTTAACAAACCAAGCTAATTAGCACATTCCATTTTGAGCAGCTAAAAATGCCATTTTGATGGATTGAGAACAGCTAGCAATGAATAGTTTATATGGATACAAGGAAAAAAAAATGAATTGAATTTTAGAGTTGAAGATATAATTGTTTATTGGGCAGGACCCTGGCTGTGAGCATGGTTACCGTTTAACAGGAGATGTTTGCTATGAAGAAGCAGTGAGGGTAGCCTCAGCCATTACCCCTGTGCCTGGAGGAGTTGGGCCGATGACAATTGCCATGCTCCTGTCCAACACTCTTGACTCTGCCAAACGTGCGTACGACTTCCCTTGACCTCTATGTATATATACTAAAATTTTACGTAGTCTTATCATGGCCTTCTTACTATGTTTGTAGTCTTTAACGTTGATTCTTTATTGCAACTTAATGTTTTTCCATGGGTATGAAAATTGGTGGCAATTGATACACCATTATCTTATAGGCTCAGTAAACTTGAGATGTATGTAGGTCTCACGTATCTTAATTGAGAGCTTGGCGTTACAATGTTCAGTGATCCAAAAACACTGCTTTGTAACAGTTGTGGAGTCCTGCTAGGCGTCCGCACAAGCGGACGCCTAGCGTCCGTTTCAGTAGGAGAAAAAAAAAGAAAAAATGAAAAAAAAAATACTTTTTTCTATTAAAAAACAGGTTTAAATTTATCAAATCTTAAATTTATTTTTTCCTATGACTATGAAATGGGGATGAAATAAGCCTGAACCTGTTTTTGGTTAAAAAAAATGTTTTTTGTTATCAGGCTTATTTCATCCCCATTTCATAGTCATAGGAAAAAATAAATTTGAGATTTGATAAATTTAACTGTTTTTTATGAAAAAAAGTGATTTTTTTTGAGTTTTTATTTTTTTTAAAAAGAGGAAACGGTGACGGACGCCCAGCTCTACTCACAGTTGTGACATCTCTAGGGGTTTGTTCTTGGAATATAGGATCTAGAAAATGGTAGAAATAAAAAATAAAAAATAATTCCTATAGCTTTTCCTTTTTGTATTTTTGACAAATAAAAAATAGCTATTACGGTGATAGAAGAGAAGATTAAAGGATTAAGCTATCAGGCTATTCAGGAGCCCACGTAGATCAGCATGCAAGAAAATATTGAAATTTAAAATATTATTTTCTTTGGGTACGAACAAGAGCGTCATTGGGTAGGGGGCCTAGAAAGAAGCGCATGCCTGGGCTTGGCTAACCCTTCTGGAGAGAGGCGCAACTGTTTTACCAAACCAAAATGTGAAAGAAATAGAAAATGGAAGGCGTGGAAAACTGATAGTTTCGAGGTTTTGACAAAGCAAATGAAGATTGAAAAAGAGAACTGCCAAAACATATTCGGAAGGTCCTACAGATCGAGTAATTTGAAGAAAGATCAATAGGAAAAAAGAAAAATCTGCAATGGCAGTCCAGTCCACAAGTAGAACACAGTGCCCTCAAGACATCTGTCACAACCTTCCATGCACTAAAACAATGAGTAATGCTAGAAGAAAGACTCAAGTCTTTCCCTTGAGTTATTCTAAAAATAACGTGACTTTTAAAATTATATTTAATAGTTAATTATCATAAGTTTCTCTCGAGTTATTCTAAAAGTTATGCGACTTTTAAAATTATATTTAATAGTCAATTATCCTAAGTTTAATAGTGATTTTAAAAACCACGTTACTTTTAAGAGAACCTGATTCCTCCCTTTAGCATTACTCAATACAACACCCTACAAGATAGTTAGAGAGAGAGAGAGAGAGAGAGAGAGAGAGAGAGAGAGAGAGAAGAGTTTAAGAGGGTCGCTTTCATTGAGCAACGCTGGACTTGCTCAGCCCGGGCAAAGCCTAGACATTGATCAGAGGCTAATTTTCAGCCCAGGCCAGCCTGACCAACCCGTTAAAGTACAGGCCGGGCAAGCTACCATCTTACGATCTGATCTAACGAGGGCAGATATCTTACGATTTTCTTTTTGTGTAGAGCATAGACCTGTTAGGCTTCAGAAGCAAAACGAAAAGAAAAGAAAAAGAAAAATATCCTCACCAGAAGAACCAAAAAAAAAAAAGTTGACGGAAAACCCTCTTCTATAACTAAGACAAATTAGAGTTATCTCAATTTGTGTCAGCGAAACCAACACCTTTTGTTCCATTAAAAATTCTATTGTTTAAAATTCCTAGGCGCTGTGATAACATCATTTCGTTATTATAATAAGAACAAATTTTCACTGCTTACCGGACAATATACAAACATTATAGTACACGTTATAAGAATTTTAGCAATCTTGATAATGGCAAGTGAGATCACATTCCTCAGGAGATGCAATGAGAATATAAATATAAAAATAATAGAGATGAATATGAAAGATCATTGAGAAGCATCAATCGAGGATTATGCTACATCCAAGGACAGATCTCTCAGCCTTCCACTTCAGTTACAGACTGCACTGGCTCCACTACTGGAGGTATGCAATCCACCTTGTAGCGAAGCACCTATATGGGATCAGATACCAGATAAAATGACATGAATGTCAAAAATCCCAAATGCCAAGTGTATGCCAAATCGACATGGGATCAGATATTGACACAACCTTTTGGAGTGAAAAATATAGAAAGGTAACCAAAGAAAAGAGACGTTTTTATTTTGAAGGCAATTACTCAGTAAATTGAGGACAAGACAATATCAAACTCGCCAACTACAGAAAAAACACTGCCACAAAAACGAGAACTACGAAAAAATGGCAAAGAAAACGTTTTAAGGCAGGTGTGCTAGAAGTGGAAAATAAATGGGTCAAATAAAGTTCCTACAACCAGCGCAATATTAAATGACACAAGCAACCACCAACAGAAATTTTCTGCGTGGAAATGACCAAAATGACAACAATCAGAAATGTGTCAATGCCAGGTAAGTTTATTGCAGCGAAAAATGGCATGCAAAAGTCATGCTTTGATGGATTATACAGCTTTCAGGGAACTAAAATGGTAAAGACAATTTGTATTATTGCAATTTCAAACCTTAATGCCTATTAACCTCCACAGCAAACTTATAGCTATGTATGATATGAAGTATCAACTCAAGTGGGGTGACCAAAAAATTTTGTAGAAGCAGTAAAACAAGTCTGCATACCTTCTTAAAAAAGGTTGAATACGAATTGTCCCAAATCAACTTATAGTTTCCGACCATACATGTGCAGAAGTTTCCCTGTTAGGAATATGCATGAAATTGGAGAGAGTTTAATATCATTATATCTAAGGCCATGTTCAAACCAACATAAATAGCAACACGGTAAACTCACTTGGTCAGACTCATAGCGCTGGTAAGGTAATATCAGCTGTGGGACATCCACCAATGGCCGAATGTAAGTACAAAAAACTTAAATTAAATAAAAATAAATAAATAAATAAAGAGGTGGAGGAGAAACAAACTAGTGTAGGAGTGCCAGTATAGCAGGAACAAGAAGATTGCAAGGGACGAAAATCAATTCAAAACAAGGTAAATTTAATTAACGAGCTATGATAGTTCAACTTACAACTTTTTCCCCAGAAGAATTTGTAAACTCCACACTAAATCCAATATCCTGAAAACAACATAAAGCTCAACAGCGATGGAGAATGATCTGTTAACTATAATGTCAATACACTTCCCATTAAGAAAGCATATGATATCAACCATCTTAAAAATTAACAACCCGATACTGATATTTTACTACATCAAATTTCATAATCTATAAACTACACTCAGCAATACAAGACTAAAAACAATTAAACAAAATGCAGACCTTAGGCGACAATACAAAAAGAAAAACCAGCTTCCTTCTTTCCCTCAGAACATCAATATCAGTTTAAATTCATCAAAAGATATGCAATTTGCGATGCCAAAAACCCAGGTCAAATACAAGCGGCAAAGCTTGTACACAGCAAAAAAGCTGACTAATTTCCATTGTTTATATAAGTCATCCACCACTTACTTCAAACAATTACTTTCAACTTCATAGTTATGATTTTGCACACTAGTAATTCATCATGAATAGTCTTGGTCAAATAATGAATACATAAGCAAAATCCTGGCCTGCAATACTGTCACAACCTGGACTACCCTTCAAGTAACTGACTCTTAAGATATTGGAATACAAGAAAATGCAATTAAACAGTCAAGCCAATCCTGTAGTCATAAACTCTACCAGGAACTTGTGTACACAATAAACCCTTCCTCAAACCAGAACCACTCCACATGCAGAGAAGACTTGATTAAATTTTTATGGAATGTTGAAAAATGGAGAAATAGAAACTCTACTAGCCAAAATAATGTCAACTCATTCAGAAATTGTATCTTTTCAAAAAACATCTTATCGCATTCCTTCTTTTTATTTTTATCACTTAAAGGTAAAAAGGACAAACGCCCATCCAATTTCTAAAAGGATTTCAACAACTTCATCTTGCAGCATGCAGTCCTATAATGCCAGAACTGTTATTCCTACCGTCCATCCCTAAACAGACAACAAATACTATATTTGTTATTCAGGTTCAGCACATTCTTTGGCCATTTATTGCTTAAATACCAACTTGACTTCATACATCTAGAATGCACAATGAGAGTTTACAAGGAAGATGGGCAAAGAGAAGTGAGCAAGGAGAAGCATTAGGTTTGGGTCCCATCTTCTTTGAACATATTCCACTGAATTTTTTTTTTCATATATAAGTAATCAAAATTTCATTAAAAAGCGGGAATGGCAATTCTATTTTTTGGTAGTTCAACCATTGAAAGGTACATAGAAAATGTACAAGAGACCTAGCTAGAAAGAGAAACAACGATCAAGAAAATCATGAAAACCAAGCAAATTATGAAAGTTTAAAATAGCAGCCAAATGGTAAAGAATCTTGAAAATGAGAGACTTTAAATCCACCACCGTCCTCTGGTGGTCTTCAAAATTACTATCATTTTTTTTCCCTCCAAATATACCCTAGGGCGGTCAACCAAGCAAAGAACACCACTCTTGTGGGGGCCTTATCCCGCCAAATACTCTTCCATAGGAAGGGAGTACCATCAAGGGGGACAAGAACGTTATAGAACGATCTAACATCAAACAAATCTCTCTTGAAAAGGGCCAGCAAAGCTTGTCTTCACCTCCTCCGCTCACTCTAGAGGAATACAACAAATTGAAGAACGAAGCAAAGATATCCACCTCCCAATCATGAGCCATTTTGATAAAGCTTCTGTTCCATTTGTGAGAGTCACTAGATAGCTCCAAATGATCCACTATGAAAGCATCCTATAACGCCTCGACTTTTTACACAAGCCGTAAATAAAAAATATCTAGAGTTTTCATATGACACTACTACATATACAATAAACATAACGGAAATAATTGAGTATAAAAATTTTCTTTTCTTTTTGAAACCACAAACTCACCTCAAATCATAAAGTGCCAGAGCTTCTAATTAAACTTCACATTAAATATATAGGACATTGTCATTACAAACTTATAATATAGGGAAAAATACACTTTACCCCCTCCCCCCCCAAGTTTCACCTCTTTTTCAATGTCGCCTCTAATGTATAAAAATTTGTAATGTACCCTATCAAAGTTTTAAAAAATTGCAATTCAACCCATCTATTAGACTATTCTGTCTTATCTTGACAGACACCGATGGCGAACTTGCACCATCAACGCAACCAAACCGTTTCAGATCAGACCCAACAGGGACTCTCGTCGAGAACTTTGAGACCAGGCCAGCCATCGGAGAGTCCACCGTCAAAACCTTTGTCATCGTCTCCGACATCCCCAAGACCAGACCCTGTCGGAGGAACTTCCAGCATAACCGTCACAGGCGTTTCTGATGTTGGGGCAGACCTCGGCTCCTTAACAGGACTAGGCTGACAAGGCCCTTTGGCAAAAAATCGCATCTTGGGCTTAGCCTTACGCCAAGACTTCGCTCTCCTTAAGGCCCAAGGACCCAAATTGCGATCAACGGGCCCACGACCCAGCCCAAGTTGTACCAGCCCAACCCAAACCGCAACAATCACCCGGTCCAACTCCCCTAGCACCTTCTCAAATCTGCCCTTCCATGCCCCAAGGAGAGAATGCATTGTCTCCGAAATGCTCTGCACATCCTTACCCCCACTTTCAGCCTCATGAAAGGAATCGGCTGCATCACGATCAAACCCTTCTCCATCGGCTGCACCCAAGGGATGAACCAGCAACTGCTTAGTTACCTCCTTCATTGTTGGCCCAAGAAAAATCCCCAACCCAATAGTAGGACCAGAAGAAGAAAGTCCTCTCATGGCTTTAAAGAAAGCCATAACCTTACTCAACTCCCCTGAAAATCTACTCCATCCCCGCCCTTCACGACCTTCCGGCAACAAAATAAACCCTCTCCGGCATCCCACAACTTGAGACACCACCTCCAAAAAACGACCGGCACTGTTGCCTCCCCTCTTAACAATGACAGCATTTGAAGCCTCCCAAGTGGATCTGACGAAATCCTCGACTTCAGAACTCCTCAACACTTCTTCAATTGTCACAATCAACCAAGCTACACATCTCAAGTCCAAGGAGACAGCCCCAGCAAAACCTTTCCTCTAGCTGGAGCTCTGGTTTACCATATTCCACCAAAAAGGAGAAAGATTTGGCCTCCATGAAGAAGCGATTCTCCATACCCAACCTCACACGGCCAACCCAGAAGAAAAACTCACCGTACCAAAGGAGAAAAGCACCCAAGCGCAAACGTTCCACCCTAGCGTAGCACTCCAAACGCACCACCGCTAGGGTAGAGAAAGGAAAGACCGAAGAAGAACAGAGAGAACACACTTACCACCGAACGCTTCCAAGAGTAGATCCCCCCAGTGAGAGAATGGAAGCGATAAAACCTCACAAACAGAACCGAAAACACCCAAACCACCTCCAACGACGGCCCAGAGTCTGTCGCACTGTCAAACAACGAGCTGGAAGTGAGACCTAGCGAGATGCGCTTGCACGCGCCATCGCTAGAGGAGAGAGAGAGAGAGAAGAGAAAACACCTGCTCCCTTCCTACTTTGACTCTTAAAGTTTCGGTCATAAGTATGGTATAAAAAACTGTAAATAAATAATAAAAACCAGAGATATATTTATCATTTCATCAACATGGGCGCTTTTAGCTGTACAATTTTGTTTAAAGGATTGTGGTGGCATACATTGAGACACAACAATCTAGAAGTACAACTCTGTCTCACTTAAATTTCCAACTCTATGAAAAACAACCATTGAAGAGACTGAGCTAGAGTAATCTATAAACTTGTAATTAGTACAACCTAAGCACTCACAAAAAAAAAAAAGTACAAGCTAAGCAAATCATGGTCTATCTTATTTCATTAGCCCAACTCTACATTTTGGTGGGCCATGTATTCTTCAATAAAATATCCAAGGCACTTTTTCCCATAGAAGAAAGCTTCATAGATTCAGTCTATAATCTCCATAACCAATAAAATTCTACACATTAACTGTGGTGAGGTAACCAATAAAGATTTAAAGATAGCATGATCCCTAGATCATGCGCCATTTGCCACCCCCACTGCTTTCATCAATTTGAAGCATAAAGTGAAAGTGACAAATGAAACAATACTATGTTTGAATAGCATATCACATTTTCAAAAAGAAAGAAAATGACCAGTCAAGTAAACACAATTAATATTTAAAGTACCATGTTTATCTTGCCTTGCACCAATGAGAAATCCCAAGCGATGTACGAGTTTATTGAGTCCACAGTCAAAGAAACCTAGAAAGGTGCCACAATTATAAAATGCCATAGATTGGGAAACGGCTTGTGTAAAATTCCCAAAGCATGAAAAAAAAAAAAAAGGATAAGGAAAATTCTAAAAGTTTACAATTTACTGTCACATACATAAATAACTCTTTACAAAATAGCTTTCACCCCCTAATATCAGCACAGAGTTTGGTGTTCTCAAGTTGCAACTAAAATACTTCAGCAAATTTCAAAGGCATATATAATATATATTAGAAAATACAGCTCATCTCTAAATCTAATGTATTTAGACTTTGTGTCTAGAACAAGGAATACTTCTACCCAGTTTGTTGTGCATAATGTAATTGGATACATTTGAACGACTATCTTCGACTAGAAAATATGTCATAAAACTTCTTCTTTTTACATTTGTCGAACAGCTCCCTGCATCTTTGTGGTATGACATGGTAATAAAGATCATTGTTCTAAGGCAACACCTCTAATACTTCAATATGTGACGAAAACATTGCCTTCTTTGTCATATAATATTCTAAAGTAACTAAAACTTCAAGATATCTAACAATTATCACCATCAATCAAAATCATAGAAGGGAATTGTTTATGCCAAAAAATTGTTGCTTCCAAAGGACTCATGTTTGAAACTTTCATCAAAGATTTCCAGCTCCATGTTCCTTTTTTTTTTCCAATAAATAATAGGAAAAAATCCACGTACCCCCCATCAAACTACCACTCAATTGACAATGTCCCCTAAACTTTCAATTGTAACAATGTCCCCCAAACTACCAAAAAATTGTCAATGTCCCCACAAGGACAAAAATACCCTTAATAAAATAAAATAAAAAATTCTAGAAAAAAAAATAAAAATAAAAATTTAAAAAAAAAATAAACAAAACAAAAATTAAAAAAACACTACTATCCAATTGGCTAAATTTAAAATTAAAAAAATAACAATTATAAAGATTTTCTTTTTTTAAAAAAAATATATTATTATTATTTTAATTTATTATGGTATTTTTGTCTTATTGAAAAATTTGTAGTCATTTTTGTCTTTTTACTGGCCTTGGGGGAACATTGACAATTGTTTAATAGTTTGGAAAGAGGTACATTGTTACAATTGAAAGTTTAGGAAAAATATTGTCAATTGGGTGATAATTTGAAGGAGATACGTGAACTTTTTCCCAAATGATAATATCACCCAATGCGCGAAAGGCACCAAAGGGGGAACAACTGGAGTATACTAGATGTATAAATAAGGGCACCTCGAAACAATAGACAAAAACTGAAAAGAAAACAGAAGAAAGAGAAGCTGGAACTCAAATCCCAAAATCAAAACACCAAAAGAGAAAAACCAGCGACCAAAGGGCTTTTAAGATAACATCATGAAATATATATTTCAATCTAAAATGATGTTGTGGAGTAAAGATTTATCACTCCAGTCCTTCAGGTCCTCGATCATAAACAATTTGAGGGCTATAAATTGACTTTCTCGGGGTTGGAATCTTGCAAATTATTTTTGACAAGGTGAAGTGTAGAATAGCTTGTTGCATAAGCACTTCATTATACAACTCACATCATTTTCACTAAGAAACATGCATCACTCAAATTAGCCTTAGTTCCAAATAAGATTAAAGTACATAAGTAAAAAATTATGTATCGCCTTCAATTGTGAGGAAATAGATCTTTATTAACATAGGATGAAAACAAACCTCATAAGTTTTTCCAGCTGCAACACTTATCTCTTTGTGTTCATCACTTTTCCTGTACAGAACAAAATAACAGGACTTTATATTGACAGTACCAACACCAGTATTACCTCAGTTTGGAAAACTTACCTTGTTTCTAATGCACCAGTAGTGTCTGCTGATATTAAGAATGGTGAATTTGCGAAGACCTCACTGATAAAAACAGACATGCTATTAATAAATATACAGTTAAAACAATCAAATAAACACATGTTGCCTGGTACAAAAAATATGGCTTATACTCATTTAACTTTGCATACATCATCGAGTGCAGGAAAATTCACATTAAACATGAGAGACAAGTAAGCTCCTATACATACTAAGGTAGCTTGTGGAGAAAAAACAAGACTTTGTGCACTCTTATTACACACAGAAAAAAAATAAAGGAATAGTACACATTGAATAATTTAGGGAAAAATACAAAATTGGTCATGTGGTTGGCATAAATTACAAATCACTTCATATGGTATAAGAAATAATTTAGAAGTCCTCCGGGTAAACCAAAATAATAAATCACTCACTTAAGCTATTTTCCGTTCGCCAGCCACCATAATAACAAATTAGTTTTTTATAATTTTATATATTTATATTTTTAATAATACTTTTTTATTAGAAATGACACATGTCACCATGTTATTGGTGCTGACGTGGCAACTAACGATTTCGATTAAAATGGCTAACGGAAAATGACTTCAGAGAGTAATTTGTTATTTTGGTTTACCCGAGAACCTCTAAATTATTTCTTATACCACAGGGAGTGACTTGTAATTTAAGCCAACCACATTGACCAATTTTGCATTTTCCTCAAAAATTTATAATAGTATCATTTATCTCCCTTGAGGAGATCGATGCCATTCTTTGAAAATGTAACTGCCAACATTTAGCCCGAACCATCCCTTATTTAAGTCAAATTGCCTCTTTGACTAATACCCCTTTGACAATAAATCCTAAGCTTACGTTTCCACACTGATCCATCCTATGAAAGCCTAAATGTTTCTTCACTGTCCAAAAATTCCAGCAAGTTCTTTGTCCACAAATCTTCAAAGCCACCTTTTTTTTTTTTAAGGATAACTTGCAAGCCACCTAAGATAGTAGCTGATCTAAAACACCTATAATATCCATAAACCTCTATTTCAACTTTCCTCTCCATGAAGCCCAAAAAACCAAAGTGCTAACCCTCCAATATTTGATGGGAAGGACAAAGGAGCTTAATACTTAAAACAACCCTAGAAAGATATTTGATATAATTCCATCCCATAAGCCACCCAAAACCATGGCTGGTATAAAGCACCTTTTCCTTCCGTAAACCAAAATTTGACTTTTCCCTTGGTAACCTAAAAGAACTAAAGGTACATTCGTTTCACAAATTAAAGCCTGAAATGGAATAGCTATTCCATTCTTTTGGTTACTTTATTATTCCTGTGAATATCTATTCCTCAAAATGAGGAATACTTATGCCTCCCAAAAAGAGAGGAATAGTTATTCCTTTCCTGTTAAGAATAGCACGCCTATTAACATTCACACAAAAGCCCCAGGTATGTCTCTCTCTACCCAGTGACTCTACCGTACCCTTCTTTTCCTAGGTCATTACAAATGGTATCAAAGCAACCTAATAATATCATGTGATACTAGAGCATTACATGACGTGACCCTAACAAAGACGTCAGGAATTTAAGGGAAGAGATTGTAACACTTCAGTCTCATATTGAGAAGATGTGTAGGNTCGAATATTAAACGAGACATATTCGTATAAACTCGGCTCGACTCGGATAAAGCTCGTGAGCTCGGCTTGTATAAGTTCGACTCGACTCGTTCGGCTCGAATCGTTAGCTCGCTCGTGTGTATATATATATAATACTAAATAGTAAATTCCTTTTGTATACTTCTTGTGTACTTAGGGTGACTCTTACTTTTTTTAATAAAATTTGACATTACTTATAAAATAAAATAAAAATACTAAATAGTAAATACTACTCTCTAATTATAACATATTTAACTATATAATCATATGCTAATCATTAATATATGAGTGTATATTTACTATAGTTATAACTATGATATATAATATTATGACATATGGTTAAGTTGTTAAATAACATATTTAATAGTTATATAGTACATAACTATATACAAAAACATAATATATGACACATCACTCATGGTTAATTATAGTTATATACTATACTTATATTATAGTATAACTATAGTTAATTAGTTAGAGCACTAACAACAGACGCTCAACCATTTCTCATACATTTAAAAAATAAAACTACTTTTTGCTTCCTTATAAAAAAAATATTCAACAATAGATTCAATTATCATTTCCTATATCAATTAAATACTTTCTTTACTCTTTTTTTATTTTATTTTTTCACTTTCCCTTTTTTGTCATGCCTATATTTTGGGATTATAATAATTCATTAGGTAGCACTTTAGCTACCTAACAGAGCTATCCAATGGTTTATGAAAGATAACAAACTTTATAGAGAATTTGCTGTAGATGTTTTTTTGTAGTTTTTGTTTTTGTTTTTTTTAAGATTTTCTCTATATTTAGGGAACAAGCTTTAGGGTATCTGCTCATAATGCTCTTATATGTAGTATACTAGACTTACTCCCTACTCACATTATACATATATTATAGTCTCTACTCTCTAATTTTATGTAATAACATATTGTTACTTATAGACAAGAGTTATAAACTATACTATATAATATGCCTTATATATATATATAATATACTAGTATTTTATAGTTATAATAATTAGTTAATATGTTACTAGTTATTAGTTAATACTTAATATGTTAGTACTAATTAAAAATTGTGATATATTAGATTTATATGCTACTAGTTATTAACTAGTAAAGATGTTACACTTATTAGTTAATATGTTAGTATGTTACTAGTTAAAAATTATAATATGTCAGACTTACATGCTATTAGTTATTATGTACACCATTAATATGTTAGTGCTAGACTAGTAGTTATTATGTTACTGTGGAATATATTACATTTATTAGTTAATATGTTACCATTTTATATAAGCTTAAGCTTTTAGAATAACTGGCACTTAATAAAGAAAAAATAATTATACATATATGATTATATTATAATGTTAAATATAATATTTTAAATTGAACAAAATTAACTATCTCAAATTATAATAATATAATTTGTATTTTATCGATCATGTTACTTAAAAGTACGCCGATTAATTGAAGAAAATATATGCCCAATAAACTAAATTATATAATTATTTATATTAGTTATTGTTTGACAATATTTTGCAAAATTATAATGTCTATATTCCTAATTTAGAATACACTAAAAGCATCAAACCTACGTACATTTTTTTAGTTCTTAATTTTTCATTTAATTTTTTTTTGTAAGTAATTTTCATTTAAATTCTTAAGTTATCAAAAAAATTTATTTATTTAGAAAAATCTAGAATCAGATTAAACATTTAATTTTTATTTTTATAAAGTTTAAAATCCTGAAATTAGGAAATTCCCACAGCCACGTGTGTGGCTGTGGCTGAATGAGGGAGAAGATATTTCTTCTCCCTCTACTACAACCTGCACGATAGATAACTAAGACAAGACATTTGTATTCGGTCACAAAAAAGGAAAAGAAGAGAAACAAAAAGAAGAAAGAAAACGTAGAGAAGAGAAAGAGCGAGAGCTCTGGCTGCTGTGGGGTAGTGTCGGCGCGTGGGCAGCCACTGCGCTGCGTGGTGGGAGACCGCTGTCTTTGGCGTAGGAGAGTGTTGGCGTGTGGTCAATGCGGTGGATCGGCAGGATGATCATGAATTGGGGCGGTTGTTGGTGGGTCTTCGGTGTGGCTTTGGTGGTGCGGCCACTGCTAGGTGGTTTCTGGCACCGGAGCATGTCGGGGTAGCTGTCCCATGTGTTCACAGGCCTTTGTGTGGTGGTTTATGCTTGATGGCCCCAATGGCTCGGTTGGGTGTTGAGAATTTTTTTTTTTACAAAACTCGAATCGAGCCGCTCGAGCTCGATTGGAGTCTTGGCTCGTGAACCTAGCCGAGTTCGAGCCAAGCTTGAACTCGACTAGGTTCCTTAACAAGCCGAATTCAAACATAGATCCTAAACTCGGCTCGAGCTCGAGCCGAGTTCGAACTCCCTCTTAATGTATTCGAGCCGAGTCCGACAGCCCAAAACTCGGCTCGGCTCGGCTCGAATACAGCCTATGTGTAGGCCACATAGAGTGGATAGTTTATTAAAACACTCATGGTGCTAAGTCTCACATCAGTTCCTTACTTTATAAGTGATTTTGGAGAAGCTCCAACTTGACTAGTCCCTTTGGAGTGATAATGCAGATGTAGTTAGTGATTTTCCTCGGTCGTTACACCAAATACATCATAAAAGACAGGATGGGACCATCTTCCACACTGCTGCATTCTAAGGACTATCGCACAACCCTCTCCAACAGGAAAAAATGTTTATTTATTCTTCCATACATAACCCAAGCTCACCCAACACGACTAAAAATATCACTCTATAAAGCACTAGTAATTTCACAATGGAGTAAAAGATGATCCACAAACTCCTCACTCCCTTACACATATAGCACCAATCAACCACAATAATATGTTGTTTCCTTAGGTTATTCATGATGAAGATCTTCCCTAAAAAGACTTCCAAGAAAAAGAACACCTCTCAGAGGGACCTTATTCCGCCAAATACTCTTCCAAAGGAAGGGATTGTTATCATGAGGTATAAGGACTTATAGAAAGATCTAACATAGAACGTCCCATTCTTGGAAGGGACCCGAATAAGCTTGTCTTCACCTCCCCGTCTTGATCTAGTGGGATACAACAAATTAAGAAACAAAGCAAAGACATCCACCTCCCAATCGTGGGCCGCTCTGATAACAAACAATTAATGTGAGCCAAAAGGCCAAACTAGCATAATACATCACAAAGCTTAAAATACGGATGTTTTAAATAGTACAATGACCCATATGGTTAGTTGCGGAAAGAAGAAAGTTAGAGAACTCCAAGATCCTCAGCCTATTAGAAGTCACCCATTTCAATGGAGCCAAAGATCTAAACTGAGAAGACAAACATTGATAGGCTGAATATTTTATCGACATAAAAGCAAAATTAAAAGGTAAGTAAACAATTTAGAGACAATGTTATTATCATTAGTAACTTAGAGAAGTAAATTGCGACACATAATGCAGGAAGAATAAAGAATACCCCATAAATTTGATGAACCTCTCAAACTCAGTGGTGTAGACATCAATAGCTTGTTCCAAGAAAGCAACATGTTGCCTCTTTCTGGTCATCAAAAAGACAAATACATCAAAGATGTGTTGAGCCAAAAAAAAAAAAAGGCATTACTGCCTCATTGGGAAAGAACCAATATAATTTATTCCTCGTAGGGGAAAGAAACAATTAAATATATTCCTCATAGAAACTATCACCAATACTTAACAGCTGAGATACAAAGATTGCAATATACTCACAAATTTCCATCGTCAAACCGCCCCCATAATACCAAAACAAAAAGTCGAATATAAATCACCATCGTTGTAAGGCTATATAAAGGTGGTCCATAACGTTGTCGTTGCTCTTCCATGGGCCTAGTAATAAAATATTTTCAGTATCCTATTGTCATTCAACATAATCCTTTAAATAATTTTATATGTTCCCATCTATCTTCATCAGAATGGGAAAAGTCACAAGAAAGTCCAAAATAGAAAGCATATACCCTTCGTCATCATTTATTTTCCGAATAAAATCTAGCAAGACCTGCACCAGAAAAAGTAACAAAAAGATAGTTAATTATGATCATTGATATGAACATGAATAAAGTTTTAAGAGTATACATATTATTCCAAAGGCACCTCAATTTAAATAATTTATCTACACTGCATAACTACTTGCTCTAAACTACCTCCAGTGGAAAAGGCTATAACAGCACATGAGATCACATGAGTAATCATAAATGAGGACACTATAAGTATACAACCCTTTTCGCAAGTGAAACAGGACTGGAAGCACAAGCCCAACAACGATTACGACTACTGGGTAAATACAACCAAAGAAGTGCTTCAAGCAGGGGAAAGCACACAAAGGCCAAAAAAAGACTACCTGTGGAACTCCAACCAAATACTTCACAAGGGTTTTGTAGACACCTGTTGCGGAACCAAGTTGAGCTAACTGTCTCCTCCTGGGAGGGTGATTAACAATTACATCATCTATCATTCATAGCCTGTGCAGAACTGCCAATTTGAAAATTAAGGAGCCTTACCTTTCCATTTGTTGTTTCCACAATAGAGCATATCGAGCGCGTATACTTCCACCAGAATTGACCAAAGCATCAATCTCCGCTTGCTTATTCCTCTCTGAGCGCTCCCGTTGTTGTCTAATTAGTGTTCCCCGAAAATCTTGAGGCATGTAAGTCATAACTGCAAAAATATTAACAAATCCCTTATGCAATTGTTGATAAACCATACCAGTAGTCACCAGAGCCACTCATGTAAAAACACATCAGTAGAGAGACAGCTATGATATGGGCGGGAAGCAATGTACGGTTGGGCTGCTATATGCATTGCTGGTTGGAAGAGTATAGCATTGCAGTAGCGTCAAGTTGATCCTCTTAAAACTCCAGCACAATTGTTTCCTAATTTAAAAGAACCATATGGAGAAAATTCAAGTTCTTAGATCTTTTCATTGATGGGCTAAGAAAACAGCTTAAAGAGGCAGACTCCATGGTGAAAAATCGTACTATCTGATGTTCCGATTCCTAGTCCTTGTCAGTTTTCCAACATTCTTTCTAGATATTGCATTAAATTACTGTCAAGATTTTGCAACCTATCAGGCGTAACTGACTAATTTACTTGCTGCCTTAATGATTTTCAAAGCTTAAGCTTCACTATCTTTAACACCTAACTTTTTTCTATAATTATCTACAATCTTTTCCTTCAACTAGAGTTGGTAAATATTAATCTTAGAAATTAAGTAATAAATCCTATCTATAACAATAACAACCTCATAAGCTAAATTTTGAACTGACATGGTAGTTTTTTAAAGCCACTGAAATTAGACCACGAACATTGGTTTCACCAAACATGAAATGGAATCAACAATACCAAAATTATGGATCACATATGTCTATAAATAATTTGATAAGATGTACACCAAAAAGTGTTCCATGGAGCAAGAAAACCACTCAGATGCGTAAGTCAAAACAAAAACCTAAGATCCTCAAAAATAAACAAGAAAAAAAGATGGCTGACCTACCCAACAAAACTGAAGTATTAAATAAACAGATATAGCTCTTGATGTAATATTTATTAGAAAATATTCAACTTATATATTTTTGTGTGTCATATATAGGAGGT
>FXXK01001144.1:49520-128319 GCA_900184695.1 Betula pendula | reverse complement strand
GGGTGGGGGGGGGGGGGGGTAGAGAACTAACCTGTATTAAACACACGGTCAGAATTCTTGGATTGGAAGAATTCCAAAATCTTCAAAGCGTTTTGAAGTTTATCTTTGAGGTGTCTGAGAACAGTAGCAAGCTCAGCATCATCAGGTGTTGACTGCTGCTGAAGCTGCAGTACACAAATGCAAGATAAATATGTGCTGTGTTATAAGTAAAAGATGACCTAGTAGAACAACTACATTGTAAAGTCTAAATAACGAGAAATATGGCCTTAACTAACACAATATAAGCATCTCAGGCTCTCAGCCTTAACAACAATATATAGGAATCTTAAATCTTACCACCACTGGCCAATGAGAGGTTTCAAGTAAAAAAAGAATTTCTTCAATGTGTTCTCGATTCTTCCACATGTTCTCATCGATTTTATGTGGAGGCTGACGGTCTGCTTCATCCAACAATAATCTTTCATCTAGAATGACAATGACTTACCAAGTGAGGAGGCCAAGTATCATAATTCATTGTGAAAAATAAGAAGAAAATTATAAAGAACTGTTGCAAAACGCTAATTGTGATTCTATGCATTTGTAGTATTAGTTCTTCGGTGGCACTCTTAAAGATGGCAATACAGCGAACCACAGGCATGCTTTTGTTACTCAATGTAAAACTGTATAAGTGGGATTTTGCAAGCCCAGATCAAGACGAAAGCAGCAACTGCAGCCATACTCTGTTTAGTTTTCATTTTGAGATTCACCTCTGTACCGTATAAACATCGTTTCTACTCATACACACTAGATAATTGATGGGCTAGATCTAAATCACAGAAATCACAGTAACAGAACATCGTTTCTACTCTCTAAGAAATTCAAATCCTGAAGGCACTGCCTTATAACATAATGATCTATAATAATTTCTTGAAAGATAGTGAGCCTGCACTTGTCAGATATATCTATTGGAATATATAAAAAATAAATAAATAAAAAGATAAGAGGAATGAGCAGATAGAGAGAGAGAGAGAAAGAGAGGAGAACGAAAAACCTTCAGTGGGAGGAAGATGGTTGAGCAAATCGTCAGCCATCGAGCGAATCTCGGAGGAAAGGCGAGAAACGTCATCGGACGGAGGTGCAAATGGGTACTTGTCGTAATAAGAAGCCAGATAACTCCTGGTTATCGGTACCAGACCGTCGGTAGAAGCCATTTCTTATTTCGTATCTCTTTAATTTTCACAATTTGAATAAGGACTTTTTGCCGGATCGACCGGAGAGAACGCCTATCAATTCCCTCTCACCACATTCTTTACATCAACAAGGACTCAAGGAGCACCGAAACAACGGTTTTGGAAGAGGAAAGTAAGTCGACGCCACTGCGTGCGGTACATCTGAGACGTGGGCCCTCTTCAATTTCTTTCCAACGGCAAGAGTCAAGGCCTTTTACGCTACAACATGAGTGCTGGCATGGGGCATCCTCGGAAGAATATCTGATAGGTATGCTTTGATTCGTTGCAATATAAGTAATTTAAGCAAAAATAACATGCATTTTGCCCGTCCCGCGGGAGGGAAAAAAAAAAAATACATTTTTTCCATACCCAAATAGGGAATGAGTTTTTTTTTCCTGTATTTATAAAAAAAAAAAAAAAAAAAAGCCTATAATTATAATTTCATTTTAAAATGTTTTATATTATAATAAATTTTTTTATATATTATAATTAAACACTTTATATATTATTATATATTGTAAGCTTGTGCTATTAAATATAATGTTGGTACAGTTTCCAGTATAATGAGCTAGGTACAATTTCTGAAATCTGCAAAACACATAACTAGTCAAAAGGAGCTTGCTAGGGGTACCAGCTGATCCCACTTCGATGGCTAAGTTAGCTTTTTGGTTTATGAATCTTTGAGACTGGAATGCTAGCAATATATTTTGCGTACCTTCATTATGCAGAATGATCCACTATTTATAAGTGTCTGGCTTTTGTTCCATTCTTCCTCTTCTAGCAGACTTGGAATTTTATTGATTAACAGAGTTTGAGTACGATTCATCTTGATCTGAAGTCTTTGAGTTGGATTCATCTTGATCTAATAAAGAAAAGAAACCTTATCCCCGAATTCCCGGGATCAATAGTTATCTTATAGGCATTCCTCCTTCGAGTATAATTCGTTGAGGTTTATCTTTTTGTAATGTTTAATTTCGATGACAACTCTACTAGATTATGTTTCTGCCAATTGACCAAGGATATTAACACCGTCGAGACTGAGACTAAGGCCATGATTGAAACCGAGATTGATTCTGTAATTGAAGCTGTGACTGAGAAGGAGCTGAGACCATGACTGTGACCGATACCGAGACGGCAACCACAACCGAGACCACTATCAAGGCTGAGATTGAAGCCTAATGGGTTTTAATAGAGTTCATGTGAGTGGGCTAACAGGGGGAATATTTCCCAACAGTTACCCCCCACTTCTCAATCCGATATTAAACTCGGTTTAGGGAATTAATCTCTAGAAGAACTTTTAATAACTTGTGGCATCTTGAGAAAATGAAGCATCTCGTGATGATGATATGCTCTTATCATTATTTTCATTCACTTTGTACTATGCATCAAGATTCACCTCCACCAAATCCCAAGAGATTATGTATATATATATATCTATATATATATATATTGGTCCACGTATCTAGCTGGGGTCTTCTACTCGTTGCATCTCTCGAGATTCTTCTAGTGCCCAGGGTGACAAGGACACGTGTCCATCACTATGCGGCCTCACTTTATGGGAAGGCATACTTTTCGGAATACGATGGGACAACCTCTCTCTTAGGGTTTCGTGTGTGCCGTCATGCCATTAAGACTCCTTTGAGGAGAAAACCTAGCATATAAAGGCCACAGTTTCTCGTCTTTTTCCCTATTATCAGTCTCGTCTTCTTCCCCATTATCAATCTTGTCTTCTTCCTTATCTTCACTTTAGACTTCTTACTTTTTCTTCTCTCTTCAACAATGGCTTCTACTCAGTCAGAGAACTCTCCATCGAGGAGCTCTGGAACTTCTCAACCCAACATCAACGAAGAAGAGAACCTTCCTGGAGCTTCTCAGCCCAATACCAACGAAGAAGAGAATGCTCCTGCTGATCCCATAACTTATACTCCTTTAGATGAAATCAAAAATCTCGAGGCCAAGTTCACTCTTGAAGACGAGGCTAAAGTCAGGTACGAATGTGACATTCCCTCTTCTGTTCAGCTGCATTTCAAAGATCCTGCTACCAAATCTGTGAACGGCGGTGAAATCTGCCTTTACAAAAAAATATTTCTCTCCGGTCTTCGTCTTCCTCTCCCTGCCATTGTTAGGGATCTACTCTTGTACCTCCACGTGTCCCCTAGTCAGATCCGTCCAAATGGGTGGAGGTACTTCTTTGCAACCTACATCTAGTGGCCTACCCTCTTTGATGGTCGTTTGATGTCTATTAGAGAATTTTTCCGTATTTTTCGAGTCCAAGCGTACATTGATGGAACCATAGCCTTCAAGACTCGAGCCAACAATCTCTTCATCTATTTGCACCCCACCCTATCGAGCAACAAAGAATGGAGAAATGAGTATTTTTACGTCTCGGGAGCTTGGGAGTGCATGCCCACCGAGACCTTGAGTGAGGAGCAGAGAGTACCGAGACGTTGGTGCGCTCCCAGTGATAGAGGTTTGTCTCATTTCCTTTTATAACATCTCAGTTTTTAAACCTTTGAATCTTTTATATTAATATATGTTTTCTTTCAGCTGCGAAAATTCCTGATGTGAGCAAAGAAGAGGCTGACAAAGTAGCAACCATACTTCATTTCACCCACAACATCAACAATATAAATAAGATAGACTTCAACTGCTTGGTAACCGACGCCAATATGCGGAAATATTTTGGGTATCCTTTTCCTGG
The DNA here is from genome assembly GCA_900184695.1 of Betula pendula. Lineage (NCBI taxonomy): Eukaryota > Viridiplantae > Streptophyta > Magnoliopsida > Fagales > Betulaceae > Betula > Betula pendula. The sequence goes on along the minus strand of FXXK01001144.1, from coordinate 124,410 downwards.
GATTAAGCCGCCTTTGAAGAGACAAGGCAAAAGTAAGAAAGTTCAACCGAAACGAGCTGCCAAAACCGAGACGAACAAGGTCGAGAAGTCCAAATCTAAGAAGTCCAAAGTGAAGAGAATTGAAGTCGGCAAATCCAAAATTGAGAAAGATAAGGCCAAAAAGAAGCAAAGTAAAGCAACCTCTCTTGAGGTAATGGAGACTGAGATCCAGAGAGATGAGGTCCCAGTTTCTACATCTGAAATCTCTCCAAGTCTTCGGGGCAAACTGAGTCCAGATGCACAACCCTGCCCCAAAGTCACAACTTTGGAGGACCCACCTCTCGAGTTGCCCACAATGATACCCCACCTTGAAGAACTCATGGCTTCCATCGAGGAAGAGTCTGAAAGTATTGATTCGGACTCAGCGCGAGATCCTCCTCCAGCTCCAAAGAAATTGATGGGAGATGCTATCAGGACTGGCAAAGAAGGATCTAAGGGTGTCGGTCCTTGGTTCAAGACCATTGCGACTAAGAAGCGTCAATCAATAGATTATGGGAAAGGCAAACGTCCCGTGACTTCAAAGAGGCCACGACATGAAGACATGAGCCAGAAAGTTTGTAGCATGCTTCGAAGTACTCATGAATCTTATTCTCACTGTATGTTTCCCATTCCCACTGCTTTCTTAAATCCTTCAGTTGATGCAGCAACTCCTCCTCAAATGGATACCGAGATACATGACATTTCGGATAATTCCGAACCAGACAGGGACGAGTGTGAAGGAGCTGCTGATCAACGACCCCCCACTCAGACTCAGAATTCCAGAAGGGTTTCTCCTGAACCGAGGCCTATTGCGATTGAGATTCCTGTGGAAACTGCCGAGCAAAACACAAGGGATATCCCTGAAAAAGTTCCCTCTTCCTCGGCGAACCCCACATCCGGAGTTGCTCCTTCGGTTCAATCTTTCCCTAGAGGTGGCAGGAAGTTTCCCATACATTCCTTGAAGGACGGACTGCTTGGGTGTCCTTTAGAATCGCTTTAGGCTTTGGCTCCTGAAGGTTATCTCCAAGGGGGAGTCGGAAAGACTACCCCTGATCGGTTTACTGATATCCTAGTGCATCATCAAATCGCTATGAGTTTCCTTTACTTCCTCTTTTTCTTTACTTTGCTGGTTTCGCTTTCTAACTTTTTCTTCATTTCCTTTTAGCATGCTGTTAAGTTAGCAGCCTTGTACTGGGAGTACAGTGAGCATCAATCTAAGTATCCTCAGGAGCTAGCTCAGATGCGAACCCAGCTAAGGAGTTTGGATTTTGAAGTGAGTAGATTGAAGCCTTATGAAGTTAAGGTTGGGAAGATCAGGGATCAACTGGTAGCGAAGGTAGCCAATTATGACAACTTGGCCTCTCAATTGACCAAGAAGACTGAGGAATGTTTCCACCTCCTTGCTCAGCAAGAAAGCAATGATGCTCGGTTGGCTGAGAAGCACGAGGATTGTGCTTTTCTTTGAGCTCAATTGGACCAAACCGAGACCCGGTTAGCTGATGCTGAGACTCAACGTGCGGATCTCCAAGCCAAGTTAACTACTGCCGAGATTCAGAAGGATGAGACTGAAGCTAACCTGGTTGGCACAGAGATCCAGTTCTCTAAACTTGAAGCAAAATTATCAGCTGTTGAGACTTGGTTGTCGGTTGAAAGGAAGGAGGCTGAGGAAGATTTCAATGCTATCCTCCATAAGCTTGAAGAATATGAGGGCAAGTATTTCAAGCTTCGTAAGCGTTATCACCACTACAAAGCTAAAGCTGCCCGATTCTTGAAACAGCTTTCCTTCACTACATGGTATAGGGATCAAAGTTGAGTTAAAGGCTTTCGCTGGGGTTTCGAGAGCTTCATAACAATAGCTTTAAATCCCTCCATCTTTAAGGTCAATCAGAAGACAGTTTTGGCTGGCTACCTCCCTCCTCTAGAGCAAGCTACTGAGAAACTTCTTGATCTTGGGAAGGATCTATTCCCTGATGTTTCTCGGTGGACTAATGAGCAGGCAGACTATCCCGATGACCCTTATCTTCCTTCTGTTCCTTCAGATGATTCTGACTCTGACTCGGATGACTATGCTCATGATGCTTAATTCTTGAAAATAGTTTTTGCAACTTTTGTAACTTTTATAACTTTTGTAACCGACATCAATGAATATTATTATTGGATTCTTGGTTCTTTTGAATCTTCATGTTAATTGAGAAGTGGGTATGATAGCTTGAGAATTGAAGATGAAACTCTAAATATGAATCTTGAATCTAGGCAGAGAACTGAAATCAAAACTTAAGTTGAATTCTTATTCCAACAATGTTGTATGCTTTCCCCCTTTAACCGAGGCTTAACGTGGTTTAGTCTCGGTTAAAAGGGCTTGTTATCTCTTTGATTTCTTTGCACCCCCAGTACTTTATTCCGACTTGGATGCTTGATTTGAATTTAACTTGTTTATAGGAATGTCAGTTGTTTAACAAAAGATAATTATTCTGTATATTGAATTTGAGCACTGAATCTAAAAGTTAAACCTGAGAGTTGAGTATGAGAATATTCAATCCAATATTTGATCCTTTGAATCCATTGCCTGACCTTTAATCTGGACTGGAATATCATCTCAATTAACTATCCAATTAACTGAGAGGATTTGTCAGACATCTTGATTAACCTTCCAGTTAACCAAAAGAATTTGACAGACGTCATGGTTAACTTTCCAGTTAACCAAGAGAATTTGACACGCATCTCAGTTAGCTATCCAGGTAACTGAGAGGATTTGGTAGACGTCTGGGTTAACTTTCCAGCCAACCAAGAGAATAGACAGACGTCTTGGTTAGCTTTCCAGTTAAACAAGAGAATTTGACAGACGTCTCAGTTAACTGTCCAGTTAACCAAAAGAATAAACAGACGTCTTGGTTAACTTTCTAGTTAACCAAGAGAATAAACAGACGCCTCGGTTAACTTTCCAGTTAACCAAGAGAATAAACAGACGTCTTGGTTAACTTTCTAGTTAACCAAGAGAATAAACAAACATCTCGGTTAACTTTCCAATTAACCAAGAGAATTTGACTGGTGGGGTGCTTCGCAATTGAATCTGAAAATCTTCCAATCTTTATTACATCAATAAGAGCGAGTTACATGTGTCTCCTATGGATAATACTTTTTCAAATGTTCAGCGTTCTATGGTCTCGGCAATGGTTGGCCATTAGCTGCTTGTAAGTGGAATGCCCCTTGTCTGTGACACTTGACTACCTGATATGGTCCTTCCTAGGTGGGTCCTACCTTTCCTTGAGCTGGATCCTTTGTTGCGATTGTTACCTTCCGTAGAACCCAATCTCCGATCTTGAAACTTCTCAGTCGTACCTTTTTGTTGAAGTACTGAGCAATTCTCTGCTGATACGAAGCCATCCGTATTGTTGCTGCTTCCCTCCTTTCATGTAACAAATCCAAGTGGAGATTGATTCCCTCATCATTGAGCCTTGGGTTATAATGAGCAATTCTGAAACTGAGGGATCCGACTTCGGCTGGGACTACTGCTTCAGTTCCAAAGGCAAGCGAGTACGGAGCTTCAGCAGTTGGTGTGCAAGTCGTTGTTCGATAGGACCATAATACTTCTGGGATGAATTCTACCCATGCTCATTTCTTATCGGTCAGCTTTTTCTTCAGTGTTCTCATGAGGGTTTTATTGGTGGCCTCTACTTGATCGTTCGCTTGTGGATGTCCCGGTGAGGAGAAGACATTTTTGATGTGGAGCTCTGTGCACCATTTTCGGAATGGGACGCAATCAAACTGTTTTCCGTTGTCTGTGACGAAAGCATAAAGGATCCCATACCGGCAGATTATTGATTTTCATACGAAATTCTTTATGTTCCCGATGGTAATGGTGGCTAATGCTTCTGCTTCTACTCATTTTGTAAAATAATCTATTACCACTACAAGGAACTTGCAGCCTCCTTTTCCCTGGGGAAGAGATCCTACAATGTCAACTCCCCACTTAGCAAAAGGCCATGGCGACGATATGGGGCTTAGTTCTTCTGGTGGGCTTTTCTCATATTGGGCGAATCTTTGGCATTTGTCACAATGTTTAACGAGTTCGGCCGAATCGTTGTGCATGTCGGGCCAGAAGCATCCGGCTCTTACTGCTTTGTGCGCCAGCATCCTACTCCCCATATGGCTACCGCAGACTCCTTCATGTATTTCTCGGAGAACAAAGTCAGCTTCTGACTCTGAGAGACATTTCAGGAGTGACAGAGTATACCCTCTTTTGTATAAGACATCTCCCACTAGAGTATACCTGGCCGCTTGCATCTTAACCTTGCGCGATGAAGTCTTGTCCTCTGGTAGTTGTCCGTTCCTCAGGTACTGAGTGATTTCTCTAGCCCACTCGGGGTTATGAGTCTCCTCGTTAATCTGCATCAAGTCTTCACTTTCTAGGATGGAGGGGTTGGTCAGAACTCTCACCTTATGTTTGGAGATGTCGATCTCCTCGTCTGAACTGGATCTTATCCGAGCAAGTGAGTCTGCCCGGATATTCTCTTCCCTAGGGATTCTAGTGATCACCATCTTGTCGAAGAAAGTCTGATGCTCATGGACCTTTGCAAGGTACTTGATCATCTTGCTTCCACGCGCTTCATATTCTCCTTGGATATTACCCACTATCACCTGTGAATCGCTCTTTATCTCCATGTTCTTCACTCCCAATTCTCTGGCTAAGTCGAGACCGGCTAAGATTGCCTCGTACTCGGCTTCGTTGTTTGTGGTGGGGAATGCGATCTTAATCGCGAACTCGAATTTTTCTTTTTTTGAATTGATCAGTACTATTCCTGCACCGCTGCTGGTGGAGGTGGAGGACCAGTCTACATATGCTACCCACGTCTCGGTTGTAGGTAACTCTTCCATTTTGGTTATTCCACAAAATTCAACTAGGAAGTCAGCCAGTGCTTGCCCCTTAATTGTTGTTCTAGGGTGGAATTCAATGTCGAATTCACCGAGCTCGATTGCCCAGTTGATCAGCCTTCCTGAAAAAGGTCTAGTTTCTGCAACACCTTCTTCATGGGGTACTCGGTGAGGACCCTGATAGTGTGTGTTTGGAAGTAGGGTCTCAGCCTCCGAGCCGACACGACTAGTGCGAACGCCAGCTTCTCTATCCGAGGATATCTCTCTTCCGCTCCATGAAGTGCTTTGCTGGTGAAATATACCAGTTTCTGAACTCCCTTATCGTCTCGAACCAGAGCTGAGCTGACCGCTGATGATGACATAGCTAGGTAGAGATATAATATTTCCCCCTCAGTTGCTCTACTCAAAAGCAGGGGGTTGCTTAAGTATTCTTTCAACTGGTTAAAAGCCTCCTCACATTCATCACTTCAGACAAATGCTTTTCTAAGAATCTTGAAAAAAGGAAGATACTTATCTGTTGACCGTGAGATGAATCAGTTCAGAGTGACTATTCTTCCAGTGAGTTGCTGCAGCTGCTTGATAGTTTGAGGTGGGCGCATGTCTAGCACTGTTTGTATTTTCTCCGGATTTGCTTCAATTCCTCTCTGGGATACCATGAATCCCAAGAACTTACCCGAGGCCACCCCAAACGCGCAATTAGCGGGATTCAGCTTCATCTGGTGCTGTCTCAGTGTTTCAAAGGTCTCCTCCAGTATGTGGCTAGTGGACTGAATGTTATTGACCAGCATGTCATCTACGTAAACTTCTACATTCCTTCCTATCTGCCTTTGAAACATTTTATTGACTAACCTTTGATAGGTAGCGCCGGCATTCTTTAGTCTAAAAGGCATCATGTTGTAGCAGTATAGTCCTCAGTAGGTGACAAAGGCGGTCTTCTCTTGGTCTCTCATGCATGTGTATCTAGTTATACCCTGAGAATGCATCCATAAAGCTGAGAAGTTCATGCCTTGAGGTAGAATCCACCAATAAGTCGATCCGAGGCAGAGGAAAGCTATCTTTCGGGCATGCCCTGTTGAGATCCGTGAATTCCACACACATTCGCCACTTCCCATTCGCTTTCTTCACTAAGACCACATTGGCCAACCATTCAGGGTAGTCGACTTCCCTGATGAAACCAGCTTGCAGCAACTTCTCTACCTCGGCTGCGACAGCTTGATTTCTCTCCGGGGTGAAGTTCCTTCTTTTTTGCTTGACTGGACGATAGCTTGGGTCAACGTTTAGTCGATGCACTATCACTGAGGGATCTACACCAGGCATGTCTTCATGGCGCCATGCAAACACATCTTCATTTCTTCGCAGGAATTCCATCAATGTTTCCTTTTGTTCTTGAGGCAGGTTTGATCCCACTCTTATCTTCCTTTCGGAGTTGCCAACCTTGAATTCTTCTAATTCTTCAATCAGTTCTCCCGACAGTGATTGCTATTTGTCATCCCTTCGTGTTCTCTCTCCAGAGACGGCTCTTGGGACTGGATCTTTCAGAGATGTGTTGTAACACTGGCGAGCCGTCCATTGAATGCCCCTTACTTCTCCGACTCCTTCTTTAGTGGGGAATTTCATCTTGAGATGACGAGTAGAGGTTATTGCCTCTAGTTCATTCAGTGCAGCTTAACCCAAGATGGCGTTGTACGCAGATGGCTTGTCCACTAGTAGGAACTTGACCATGATTGTTCTCTATCTCGGATAATGTCCTGGGGTTACTGGGAGCTCTATTGAACCAACTGGGCACACTTGCTCTCCTGCGAATCCAACGAGAGGGCAAATGGCTGGGACGAGTTTATCTTGGCTGATACCGAGATGCAAAAAGACTGACCAGTATAGGATGTCAGTAGAGCTTCCGTTATCCACCAAAATGCGGTGGACATTATGATTCCCGATATGCATGGAGACCACAAAAGCGTCAGTCTGGGGACGACTCACTCTAGTGTAGTCTTCATCAGAGAATCCTATGACCAGTGACTCTTTTTTCCGGGACTTGAGAGGTCTATCCACATTTTAGACTTCCCAATTCTTTGCTTGACAGGTGTAGAATTTTCTGGCAGAATGTGTTTCGCCTCCTCCTACGAATCCTCCAGAGATTGTTCAAATTTCTCCGAGTACATGCCGGTTTGCTGGGCTCCTACTTCTGCTCCGATCCCGTCTCGGTTCTTCTCATCTTCTTTGATGATCTCGAGAGCCTCCACACTTGTCTCGGTTTCGGTCTCAAGATCCTTCTCGCTTGTTTCGATTCCATTCCTGAGACCTCTCTTGTTGTCTCAGTTTTCTCCGTATCGGTCTTGATCCTGGTGCAGAGTTCTTACTCGGTCAAAATGTGGAGGACGATTATCTCTCAGTGGACCCTGTCGCGGCCGTTAATCTGAGTCCCGGTGTTGATCTTGCTGACCCTTCTAGTTTGCTAGGAATTTCACCAGCTTGCCGTTGTTGATGAACTTCTCAATAGCGAATCTCAGAGATATGCACCCTTCTGTGGTGTGACCGTTAGCCTCATGGTATGAGCAATACTTGTGCCGATTTCTGGGCAATGGCTCTCCTTGGATCTTCGCTGGACGTACATACTTTGGATCCTTTTTTATCTCCAAGAGGACCTATGCAGCAGTTGTGTTCAGAGGAGTGAAGTTGAATCTATCCATTGGTGCAGAAATTTGGGGGCCGGTTATCGTTTGGACTTCATATTCCTTCTTCTTCTTCTTCTCGGTCTCTTTGTGGGCCGAAACTGGTTCTTGTCAGGAGAGTCTTATTTCTCGAAGGTTCTCCTCCTAGTTGATAAACTCCTCGGCTTTCTCCATGAATTCGTGAAAATTTTCAGGTTGCTTCTTGGCTAGTTCCCTTATTAAGGCTCCATCTGGGTGGATTCCTCTGAATAGGGCTGTAGAGGCCATCTCGTCAGTAAAGGTACTGACAGACAGCTTTTCTTCATTGAACCTCATGATGTAGTCGTTCAAAGACTCATCCTTGCCTTGAATGAGGGTCAGTAAGTGTCCTGATGACTTCCTTCGCTTTCTTCCTGCAAAAAATTGAGTTAGAAACTTTCTTCCTAAGTTTGCAAAGTTGTCTACAGAATTGGGAGGTAGTTTCTTGAACCAATCCCTGGCGCTTCCCCCCAAGGTCAAGGGAAAAGCCCTGCAAGCCACTTCTTTAGGAGTCCCATAAAGGTCCATATGGGCTCAATATTGGTCCAAGTGGTCGGTTGGATCCTCTGCGCCTGTGAAGACTGGGATATTGGGCATCTTGAATTTCTCTGGTAAGGGTTTGGCAGCTATGTCCTCGGTGAATGGGGAAGCGATTCCCTTTAGCAGATTATCCACCATAGAGGTTTTACTCTTGTCTTTCTGGATCGCCTCCCGTTGAATGAGGTCATATTTCTTCTCTAGCCCCGTGAGCATCTCATCTTTCTGATTGGTATCTTTCTGCATGAGCTCGCATTTTTTCTCCAATGTCGCCATTGTCTTTTGGAGTCTTTTCACCATTGATATGGTTTTCTTGCGCCTAGCATCCCGGTTCACCTTTCTTTGTTCGTGATTTTCTCCCTGGTCTTCCTGATGTTTACTTTGGCTGCTTTGTACTTCACCTTCAGAGATCTGATGTCGAAGAGCAGCGTTGGATTGGTACATATCATCCAAATCTTTTTGCATCTGTGCAATTCTAGCTTCATACGCTGCGTTTGTTGTCCTCTGTTCTTCTTCGTGGTTGGCTTCTGCATCGGCATGTGCCTCATTCTATGGAGACGTGTTCACCATGACGGATTTTGTTTATGAGAAACAATAAAATTGTTCCCACAAACGACACCAAACTGTTGGTACAATTTCCGGTATGATGAGCCACGTACAACTTCTGAAATCTACAAAACACAAAACTAGTTAAAGGAGCTTGCTGAGGGTATCAGCTGATCCCACTCCGATGGCTAAGTTAACCTTTTGGTTTATGAATCTTTAAGACTGGAATGCTAGCAATATATTTTGCGTACCTTCATTATGCAGAATGATCCACTATTCATAAGTGTTTGGCTTTTGTTCCGTTCTTCCTCTTCTGGCAGACTTGGAATTTTATTGATTAACAAAGTTTGAGTACGATTCATCTTGATCTGAAGTCTTTGAGTTGGATTCATCTTAATCTGATAAAGAGATGAAACCTTATCCCCGAATTCCCAGGATCAATAGTTATCTTCTAGGCATTACTCCTTGGAGTATAATTTGTTGAGGTTTATCTCTTGTAATGTTTAATTTCGATGACAACTCTACTAGATTATGTTTCTGCCAATTGACCAAGGATAGTAACACCGCTGAGACTAAGACTAAGGCCATGATTGAAATCGAGATTGATTCTGTGATTGAAGCTGTGACTGAGACGGAGCTGAGACCATGACTGTGACCGATACCGAGACGACAACCATAACCGAGACCACTATCAAGGCTGGGATTGAAGCCCAATGGGTTTCAACAGAGTTCATGTGAGTGGGCTAACAAGGGGAAATATTTCCCAACATAAAATATCCAAACTCAATGCGAAATGAAAACATTTTCTAAAATTATTTCATAAAATATTTTGTCGAAATATTTTTAAATTTTAATTATAATGAAAATATTCAAAAAGATTTCAAATAATGGTATGAAATCTAAGACATTTTCGTCTTGAAAAGGAAAAGTCTTAAATGAACCATGGAAGGATGTATAGTATAGATGTCAAAAATCCACAGTTGCCCCACGTCCGCCATATACGAGCTAAAAGCCTGCGAGTCACAATAAGGAAATGTCATAATGATTTCACTGGTATTCGTTATTGAATTCACTCCGATCGTTTTGTCAGAAAGAAGGTCTTGGAAAGGGAGGGAGAGATTAGTACTTATAGCTGGAAAGAATCTTTGAGTGCCTTTTATTCCCACACCTTATGCACCAACTTTTTATTTCTTTTGCCTGTTGAGAGTAGAAGGCTTCTCTATGGGGGAAAGCAGGATAGGATCGTGCTCCTAGATTGATCCGGCTGGGGGAATGGAGTACTTGCTCCAAAAATAGGATGTAGTTCGGGTCAAACTAATCCGAGCTGATGGTGAGTAAGTATTTCCTTGAGCTTGACTGCAAGCCAGCTCAGGCTGATGGTGAGTGGGTCTTTCTATGGGCTTGTCCATGGTCCATCTGTCCTAGGCCTTTGAGGGGTTTGTGTAATACCCCAAAATACATTTCCTCCCCATAAAATCCTATAGTATTTTACAAATTCTCGGGGGCTTGATTGCTTGGACATCTCACCGAGATTACAGTGCTAAGACGGCAGTTAATATACTCATGTTTGATTTTATAATTGTAAAACTTTGCGCCCCTATTAATTGATGGTATAATTGCTTATATTACGATTCATTATTTATTTTGTTGTTTACTCTGATAAATGGTTAAGTAATGAATTCAGTCAGTTGTTAGTCAGCTGATTTGGATACCCTACGGATAGTGTGCTACAGGTTAGTCAGTTTGAATGACTTAAACCGGTGAGCAATGTGTTTCTCAAGCAAACGTTTTACACATTCTCTTTATAAGAATAATAGAGCTCCCTATGACTTAATTTAGATAGCTAAAGCTTGAAGGCAAATCACGAATTTAATTACAAATTAATTAAATTTTTTGGACATTATAGTTTGTGACCCAGCCAAGTCTCAGTGCTTCATAGGTCCTACAAGAATTCCTCAATTCTCTTGAATAATTAGAGAATCTATCTATGATAATTTATTATGAGTGTTTCATAGGCCTTACAGAGCCTCCCAATTCATTTGAATGATTAAAAAATATATTACATGGATTTTATCAAAAGTGTTTCTTGAGTCTTAAAGTTTTAATTTTTTTCGCAAAAAATAAAAATTGTCCTATAAAGTATTGCCAAACATACATGTGTCATTTTTAACTAGTAGATGACGTTATATATATATATCTATATATTCTTTTCATTCTTGAGTCAATGACGTCATAACATTTGAATTTAGGGTTAAATGCCTTTTTAGTCCATGAGTTTTAACAATTTTTTTTTTTTTTTACATAGGTTTCATTTTATATTATAAATGTCATATCTCTTATAGATAAATACAGAGATAATACATTCACTCAAGAAACTAACAGAATTACATGCTAAACCAATCAAAACTTGCCACGTGTCATATGCCTTAAACAAATTTTTTTTTTAAATAAAAAATAATAAAAAAGACTTAAAATTTATAAATGATGAAAAATATTAAATATTAAAAAACAATTAAAAAAACTAAAACTTTAAAAAAAAAAAAATGAAGAAGGGGTGTCACCCCTTTGAGCCAATGTCTTATGGGTGATTTAGTCACCCTCAACAAAATGAGAATGGTTTAGCCAAATCCTTATTCTTTTTTTCTTTTTTTTTTGCCATTTTGAGGGTAGTCAAACCACTTGCAAGGGCTCCTATTTTTTGGTATGAGACTCCCAAAATGCCAAAAAAAAAAAAAAAATAGGAGTTTAATCCCTTGAGGGTAGCCAAACCACCACTATATGGGGTAACTAAACCACCCCAAGGCTCTTGGTGGGCACCCAAAAAATGATATATATATATATATATAATTTTTTTTTTAAGGGTTTGGCTCCTTAGGGGTGATCAAACCACTCAAAAAGCTGTATGAGGTGACTAAAAATGGAGGTGAGGAGCCACCTCTATTGGCTTAAAAGGGTGACTCTTTTTTTTTTTTTTTTTTTAGTTTAGTTTGTTTAATTGTTTTTTTTAATGTTTACTATTTTTCTTCATTTTTAAATTTGAAATTTTCTTTTTTGTTGAAACATATTACACGTAACATGTTTTAATTGATTTGATGTAAAATTTCGTTAATTTCATAAACGAAATATTAACGAAACTACTATTTATGCATTTATCAATAAAAGATGTATTATTTATGATGTAAAATGAAATATAATTAAAAAACATAAAGTCGTTAAAACTCATGTATCAAAGAAGCATTTAACAAATTAAAAAAGAAAAATGAAAAAAAGAGGCATTTAACCGTTGGATTTAAGAAAAACAAAAATATTTTACAAAAACAAAAAAAAACCAAAAAAAACAAAAAAACAAAAATCATAAATGGAAGAGGCCGCGGGTGACGCATGCAGTTCCGCTGGGTGACCAAAATCGTTAATTGCAACTAAAACCCTAGAGCGGTCACCACTCACCACGCAACCAAAAATTGAATAAGTGAAAAAAGGGGGAGAGAAATCAGAGAAAGAAAAGAGGACTCGGCAGTAGTAAAGAGGAAGCCAAATCTGGAAATGGAATAATAAAAAAGAAGCGGTGAATTCAGTTTGATATAGGAAGGTACCAGTGTTGGCGTGCAAAGAACGGAACATTATGGGTTCGGATGAGGGGCGCCCGGAAAATGTACGGAGTGCGGCGAGGTTTATGGCGACGTGCTTGATCGGAGGGGTGGTTGTGGGGGTCTCGCTGTTGGGCCTATCTCAGCTGCATTTGGAAATTCGGAGGAGAAAGAAGAATAAACCCATACGGGTCTACATGGATGGCTGTTTTGACATGATGCACTACGGCCACTGCAATGCCCTGCGTCAGGCTCGTGCCCTTGGCGACCAATTGGTTGTTGGTGTTGTTAGCGACGCCGAAATCACTGTCAACAAAGGTCCTCCTGTTACCCCTCTTAAAGAAAGGTCCCTGTTCCGATTCTCTATTCCAAGTGTGCGTAATTGATTTGTTTTTCTGCCACTTTGGATGAATATCAATGCTGTTAATGCCGCCAGCAGGCTAGATGATATTTGATTTTTTTCCTATCAAGTACTTATTATTTATTCATTTTCATGTGATCATAGGATGATTATGGTCAACGCTGTCAAGTGGGTTGACGAGGTTATCCCTGACGCGCCTTATGCCATAACTGAAGATTTCATGAAGAAGCTCTTCGATGAGTACAACATAGACTACATCATTCATGGTGACGATCCCTGCGTTCTTCCTGATGGTACTGATGCTTATGCTCTTGCCAAGAAGGCTGGTCGCTATAAGCAAATAAAGCGCACTGAAGGAGTCTCCAGCACGGACATTGTTGGTTAGAATTCTGGTCCCAGTGTTTATTATATCTTTGCTGGTTTTCTAATCTCTCTCTCACTCTCTCTACACACACACACACACACACAATTTTTTAACTTATGAAAAAAAACCTAATAAATGTAGCGGGATTATAGCTTCTAATATAGTAGCCATTAAATAGACTCTAATAGCTGAAAACCCAAGAAAAAAAAAATCAAGGAATTTGATAAATTAGCAGAAAGCTCAGATCAGAGCACTTGCTTGTTTTTTATGGTTAGCTCGATGTTTATAGGCCCTGGACTCTTATTCTAACAGGATTTGGGCATCTAATTTAGAAACCATATAATTCCAGAACTTTTGACCTTATAAAACCGGGCTAGAAGGCATATATATGGGCCCAACCACAACTAGATCATCTAGTTATAAAATTAGAGCCATGAGCACAACTACTGCCCATATTGAAAAGTTTTGCTGTCACCAAATACCATTTATTTAATAGACTTAAATAAGCCAAATTCTGTGTAGTTTATGAAACAAATGACCTAATGAACTACCAAACTGAAAGGCTACTTGGTTGGCATGGGCCGTTGGTATTTTAGTTTTTGGCTTTTGAAGGAAATTCTTCTCTAAGCACGCCATAGATGTCGCATTAGGAAGTCTCTTTGTTGGAGGTGGTGATGTTATAGTGGGCAGTGGTCATGGTGGTGGCCGCTAGGTGGTGTTCACAATGTGGTGATCAGGGTGTGGTAGGGGTGTTGGTGGTAGTGTGTTATACATTCTTGATTCAATGCTCTGGTCTCACTTCTAATTTATTTTCTGATTTAAAGTCTCCTTTTATAGTTTTACTTTATATATCTAATATTTATGATTTTTTTGCTCAGTTATTTTAGCATTGATTTTTGTTCTTCTTTTTCAGATTTATGGTCACTAAAATGGTTCTTCATGATATATACCTTCTCCCATTCCCACATAAAATATATGGTTTTAAGAATTTGTTTAAACTGATTGACTGAATTGCCTCACCCAATGCTTGGGACTGTTGGATATATAGCATGTAACATTTGTTTTCTCATAATTTTGTTTGCAGGTCGTATGCTTCTCTGTGTAAGAGAGAGAGCCATTAGTGACAGTAACAACCATTCTTCTTTGCAAAGACAATTCAGCCATGGTCACAGCCAGAAATTTGAAGATGGTGGATCAGGAACTGGAACTCGTGTGTCTCATTTTCTGCCAACATCTCGCAGAATTGTTCAATTCTCAAATGGGAAGGTATGTACTATGGGTGTGTTGTGTCTGTCTGTGCATGTCTTTGTGTTGGATCCTTGAATTTTAAGATTGAACTTGATGGGTTTACTATCTCCCAGTGCTGGTTGGCATGATTTCATCTTGTTTACTTTAAAATAAATTAAGTTTGCATCTTGGTGCTTTCTTCCTGAAGTGTGTGATCTCCGGAGCAGCTGGAGAAATTGGTTTTGAACAGGAATAATCTACTCTATGTGAAAATAGCCAATTTTTAAGTGTACAATAGGTGTTTCTTTAATTCTCTGATGTCCTCATTGGCTGTTAAAGGCTGGTGCTTCCCATGAAAGTAATAAGCCTTTCAACACTGACAGCATTTAGCAACACCTTGAAGTTATTATAACTTAAGCTGCCCATGGAGTCCAACTACTCAGTTGTGGATAGGCATCATACTGGTTGATAGGCTTAGGATTTGATGGTTTTGGACTCAATCCATAGAATCTCAAGTTTAGGTTTTGCTGCATCAAAAAGAGTGCAAACCCAAGTGCAAGCTATTGCAAATAATAAATTCTCGGTGAGACCGAGGTTGATCCACAGGGAATGATAGACACTAAAGTGAAAATTCACAATTGAGTGCAGAAAAATAGAATGAATTGATTGTTGTTTTTCCACTAAAAAGTGGAGCAATCGAGTGAAATATAAAATAAAATAAAACTAACCAAACTAAATTAATTAAAATAGAGTAAGGAGAAAATTAATGGAAAAACACTAGGATTTCAAGGATCCAACTAGCATTCTATTACGTATTTTTGAAACATATAATTTTAACTCAACTAGGTAGAGAATCAACTCTCCTAATCGAAGGACAGAACAATTAAGCGCTAATAAAATGTAAAATAAATTGAACATGAGTTGGTTGAGAATTTGATTTCAATAACATGTTACAAGATAAATTAAGCATTCAATACATTTTTTGAATCGTAACAAATCAAACAAAGTAAGCATTTACTATAAACAAAAATCATAATGAATCAAAGTAAACTTGTCACATGAAATTTTTATCAAATTAAAATCATTTCCAACATTCAATCATTAATCCTTCTTATTTATCAAAAACAAAAATTCAATCATTAATCCTTAAGGAGATACAAAATAGTCTAAAAAACACATAATAAAAATACTAGGCTTTACCCTTAGCCCTAGCTAGAAAATTAGCCACTTATAACTATGAGAACAAAACCCATAATCAAAGTATTAAACATTAACATAGCAAAGAAGAAAAAAGAAATTGAAAATAACAATATAAGAAATCAAACTGTAGTTGGCTCCCCAAAAGTTGCTACCTTTTCCCTTATTGCAGAGAAAACCACTGAAAAATTCAATCCCCCTTGGTCTGTGGCCAGTCCCTTCCTTTTTAAAGAGTCGAAACCTTTTTTTTTTTCCCTCTTACACTACTGGAGTCCTTTCCTTCGTAGGCAATTTGGAGCTTTGTAAAACCTTCCTTATTTTGTCTTTTTCTTGTTTGACAATTTTTTTTGATAAGTGAAATATCAACAAAAGCGCAAAGCGCAGTCCTAGTACACAGGAAGTATACAAGAGTTACGAATGATTAGGGGAAGAGAAAAGTACAAAAAAGTCATTAAAGCTAATCACTAAATGAGCTAAATAAGCAGTTGTCCAAGAAAAGAGAAAAAAAAAAAGAAAAAGGACTTGAGCTCCTTAATCGTCCTTTCTTTATCCTCAAAAGTTCTATCATTACACTCCCTCCACAAGCATCACAAAAGGCAAGAAGACACTATCTTCCAAATGACAACATTATGAGAACGCCCGCCCGTTCACCAGCAAGCGAATAAGTCGACCACCCAAAGGGGCATAACCCAAGACAACTCAAAATGACTGAAAATGACAATCTATAAGGCTTGGACAATCTCACAATGAATGAGAAAATGGTCCACATACTCCCCAATCCTTTTGCACATACAACATCTATTCACCACAATGACTTATCTCTTGCTAAGATTGTCCAAAGTAAGAATCTTCCCTTGAGCTGCCGACCAAGCGAAGAAAGACACTTTCAAGGGAACTTTAGTCCGCCAAATACTCTTCCAAGGGAAAGAGACAAGCATCCTTACAAGCAAAGACCTTGTAGAAGGATCGAACATCAAACTTTCCTTTGTGAGAAGGAACCCACCAAAGCTTGTCCACTCTTTCCCTACTCCCTCTAAGGGAATACACCAAAGGGTAAAAAGAAGCCAAGATGTCTACCTCCCAATCGTGTGCCGCTCGAAGAAAGCAGGCATCCCACTGAAGGGAACCACTAGAGAAGTCCATGTAAGTTGCTACGCAAGCATCCTTATCACCGGATAAGCCACAAAGAACCGGGAAGGCTTCCTTGAGAGCCAACTCACCACACCACACATCATCCCAGAATCTGATCTTAAACCCGTCTCCCATCTTGAATCTGGTATAGCTATAAAATAAACTCCAACCCCTCCTAATATTCTTCCAAAACCCCACTCCATGCGGCCCAAAGGAAACACAAGAACTCCACCCTCCCCAATTACTACCAAATTTAGTATCCACAATGATTCTACACCAAGCCTCTCTCTCATGCACATAACGCCACACCCACTTCCCTAATAGGGCCCTGTTGAAGATCCTCAAGTTCCAAATCCCCAAACCACCCTCAGAAATAGGAGAGCAAACTTTGGACTAGCTAACCAAGTGATATTTGAATTCATTGCCTATGCCACCCCAAAGAAAGTCGCATTGGAGCTTCTCAATGCGATTAGCCACGCTGGCAGAAATGGGAAAAGAGACAAGAAGTAAGTGGGAAGATTGGAGAAAGTACTCTTAATAAGAGTAACACTACCGCCCTTACACAGATACAACCACTTCCAACCAGCGAGACGCCGCTCAATCTTCTCAAGAACTCCATCCCAGATAGACTTGGCCTTGAAACAAGCACCAAGCAGAAGACCAAGATATTTTAGGGGTAGAGAGGAGGCCCCACACTCCAGAATGCTAGCCAGCTCATCCACATTATCCACATCACCCACAAGAACCAAAACGGACTTAGCCAAATTGATCTTTAACCCAGAGACAGCTTCAAAACATAAGAATACAACACGCAAATATCGAAGATGATCAAGGTTGGCCCTGCAAAAAACCAAAGAATCATCCGCGAATAATAGATGAGAGATATTAACCTCCTGTGAGAGCCTAGAACCCACTGAGAAACCTGACAGAAAACTCCTGGCAACAGAAGTAGAAATCATTCTACTTAAAGCCTTCATGACAATAACGAACAGAAGAGGAGACAAAGGATCTCCCTGCCTCAAACCACGAAAGCTTATGAAGAAACTGGAAGGAGAACCATTGACTAGGACGGAGAAGTGCACCGTAGAGATGCAATGCTCAATCCAAGAACATCATTTCACCCCAAATCCGCACCTTTTCAGCAAATACAACAGAAAGTCTCAATTGACATGATCATAAAAGCCTTCTCACAATTCAACTCACTTTCTTTTCTTCTTTTGTTTTTTTTTAGCTCTCTTTTGGTCTTCTACAAAATAGCCCTTTCCAACAATATTGTTTCTTGTTTCCTCGTTGGCCCCACATGGAAAATACAACAAAAGTCATATTTCTTGTTTTGTTGCCTTTTCTTCATTATTTGCAACAATTCCTCTTGCTAAAATTTTCACCAATTCCTACAAAAGAGTATTTTTTGCATTAATATATAATTTTAAGTTCAAGATTAGTGATTGATCACTATTCCACAATTTTTTTGATAAGTAAAAAATCAATCTCAGTAAAAAGCGTAAGGCGCCCCTAAGTACATAGGAAGTATACAAAAGGAACTCCTATCTAGGAGGTTTATTTCACAATTAATTCTATAATGCAAGAATTAGTATCAAATAAAGTACAATAATGCTTACTTTGATTAAAAACAATGTGCACATTTAAGCTATTATCAGGTTTCAAAGAAACAAAGGCCATAAATGAAGATGGGCCTTATTCACCAAAAAAAGAGAGAAGAAGATGGACCTGATTGGATCTCAAACCATATGCATACACACAGATATTTAATGTGGTTAGGGTGCATGTGTATGTTTGAGAGAGGTGGAGACATTTCTTTAGGCATGCCAAGTTATCCAGAATCTTGGTGAATTTGAAAATGGCTAGAATATGGAGGTTGGACTTCTGTAGATTGATATGGCCACAAAACTGACTTGTGTGCAACCTTATTTCTTGCAGCAAAATTTTCTGACTTTAATCATGAGGGAAGAAAGTTGACAAACCTCCTATGGATCCAATTTTCACTAAATCTGGATACCATTAAATTGTGCAATACAATATTCTTGAAGGTTTCGCTAGTAAATTAAAATGGTGGCACAAAAGGTTGTTAAAAGTATTGCTCTATGGTCTTGAGCATTGGCATTGGCCTTTGGATATTTTATGTGACTATCAAAAAACTAAAACTATGCGTGTGTGGAGAGGGAGAGAAATAGACGGGCTCAAATTGGGTAGACTGTTGTCTGTATTAGTTTTAACAGTGGATTACAAGTTTCTGTAATATTGTCTCTTGAATGTTAATAGCGAGTAGGGTGTGAAAAGGCTGTTAAAAGTATGGTGTGCGCGTGTCTATGTGTTTCCTTGTATGTGTTGCTGTGTGCAGTGTGCCTCTTAGTCAACCTTATAGCTCCTGCCGTTGAAACATATGGACCAGATGATTTGGCACTCTTGTAGTGATTCAAGTTTTAACGTACATGTTTCCATGGCGGCTGTACATTGGAGGAACTTATTATGGATAGAATACTGGAGAGCTGAATCGCTGGATGAGTAATATGGGAGCAATACCAACTTCTCATCATTGTATTCTCACTCTTTCCTCCCTGCCCCCCTTTTCGCCCCTCGAAACCCGGAAAATTAGATAAATTGTTAGCTGGAAAGTTGGATTAGGCTTTGATGTGTTGAACTGATTTTGAATAGATGTCTAGGGAGTTCGTCCTTTACTCATAGTATCGGAAAGTTTAGTTTTTCATTAAGATAACTTATGTGTTTTTCTACATTCTTTTGTTCACTAATGGGGGCTTTATGCTGCAAATTTGCTCTAGGGAATTGGCTATTTAAATCAATGGCTCCCTCCTCCCCACTTTCTTATTGTTTACTGTTCTTTCTCAGTTCTGACAAGCAATCTTAGTTCTCATTCTTCTTGATTTTCCTAAGGATCTTATCTTCCTTCTTTATAATATTTTTGAAATTTCTTTTTCTTCAGAAGTATTGTTTGTGATGTCTACATCAATATCTTTTCACTAAATTTTAATGCATGTTGTTTCAGGGGCCAGGACAGGATGCACGAATAATTTATATAGATGGTGCATTTGATCTTTTTCATGCTGGACATGTTGAGGTACCATTTTGACTTTCATTTTCAATAATAAAGTTCACACAGTCATGGCTAGATGGATAAATGACATTGATTGCTGGGGCGTGTTTGTGTGTATGTGCATGTGTGACAAAGCTTATGGTATGGAGGGATGGATGACTTTTCTCCCTAGCAAAATTTTTTGTTTGTTCTGAAAGTGAGGCAGCTTATGGTGCTCTTTAATCTCTGTAATTTAGATTGTAACTCTGGAGATAATTTTGCACCATATTTGTACTTTGTTTTCTAATAAATTTATTACATATGAAAAAAGAACTGTGAGTTTGTATTGGATGACTTATTTGCTCCTTTTTCTTCATCTTGTTTTGGGGCAGGGGAGGGTTGGGGTAATAAGATCATTATAATCAACTTATTTGGGGGCAAGGGAGGGTTTGTCGATGCACTAGAATTCACAACTCTTTTATAAATCCTAGAAATCGATAAGAATTATAGGAAATGGGGGAAAAACTTTGTCAAGAGTAATTCTTATTGATAAAACTTGCGGACAATCCGTTCTTATTATGCAAGTTAGGATCGCAACCCTGAAAAGAAAATTACAAAATTCACCTCCATTACAAAGATTGCAAACTTGCTAGAACGAAAGTCGGGTGAGGGTTGAGCGGAGTTTTAATTCCTCGACAAATCGTAGTTTTGCCCGAGCAAAGGTTGAGCGAACCATTGAGCAAACTCTCGGGTTTTTCATTTGTAGCATCTCAGCATCTTGCTCTAGCAACCATCGAGTGATTCGAGCGAACTTGGTTTTTCCTCACGTAGCTGTTTCGCTTGAGCTTTAGTCAAGCGAACTCTTGGGTACTTGCTGAATCACAAGTACCCCTCTCAAAGCATCCTTTGCAATGCCCCAACTTTAAATAACAAGCCAAAGAGTGGAATAGTCTCTCATATTCCACATGGTGCTACTACTTTTTTCTGACGCTTGCAGTGGAAGATGTTAGGTATCTTCTTTTTGAAACTACAAACTCACTTATATGAAGTGAGCTGAACACCAGAGCTCTAAATTGAATAGACTTTCTTTATTTATCAAAAAAAGTCCTTGCATAATTGAAGGGCTTTTGGTGTTTTGTGGGTCTCGGGTTGGAGGGCTTGTTTTGTGGGTTTCTCTTTTTCTCGTTCTAGTTAGGTGCTTTCCTTTTTATACTACTAGTGTACTTAGAGGCACCTTATGTTTTTTATAAAACTTTTCCCTTATAAAAAAAATATATATATATTACATGTCAACCCCATGTTCACTCAAAATTGATGTGTCTTTTAAAATTCAATTGTGGTTTTAAAAGTCACCTCAATTTTGGGTGTACATAAGGTGGACATAGGGTTGACATCTATCATTATTCTTCACGCCCATCCCATTTGTTAAATCGACACGTGGATTATTTTGGTCTGTTGATTCGGTACTCGTCCTAACAAATTTTCTTCTGGTCCGGACGTGATTCACCATAAACGTGCTCCCCAAGTTACCTCTTTCAGACGAGGCATGTTTCTTGTCTGGACGGGGCTCCTTAATTCATAATTTTTCTTAGTCCTTAAGTCAAATCTTGACTTCCTATTAACCCGAAACTCCCAGGTCTAACCGTACTAAATTCGTTCGGGCAACATTGTGTACGTGGCTGTAAATTGGGTGTAACTTGGGTTACTTGTGTCGGAATCGTGTGTAGGACCTCAATCCGGAAAGCTCTCTTTGGCATGCCCGATGTGGTTATAGAGCATAGCTCAGTAAGCGCTATTTCAAGGGTCAATATGCCATTTTCCCCTCCAAATCTTCATCTTTAGTTATTTTCCGCCAATCTAGGATCTTTTTTTTTTATTAATTTTTTTCCCTAATTTTCTTTAGCTTTTATTTGTCCTGGGTGTTACATCCTTCCTTTGCTCAAACTTCTCCATGAAGTTATGGCTATCTAGTTTGCATCATCCTCCCTGGGTCGAAGAGAATTCGCCCTCGAATTTGCGCCGTCACCTGACGAAGTGCCATAGGAAGGAACCAAATCTTTTGTAACCTTATAGAACTTCTGAATCTGAATAACTAAACCCTTTGCCTTTCTTATTTCCTCTTTTGGAGTGTCTTTGATCAACTTTGACTCATTATCTTCCATCTTCAGTTCATCAACAATTTTGCACATTCCATCACTCAAGTCCTCTATAACTTTACGATGTTGTCTTGCTTTTGAAAACTCTACTGTCTTCTGTTCCAGAAAATCATCTCCAATGGAAATCTTATTGCATGTATTGTCATTTAACCCATTTACTTCATCCAGCTCCCAATCCAATTCTTCTACATGCTGCAATACCTCATCCAAGAACTCTTTCCTTGCTAAGAGACTCTTACCTTCTCCCTTAGAGGGTCTAGGCTCAACCTCCTTGCTAGGTATGAGGACAATCTTCACCTTATCATACATGATGTTGTAGGTATCAATCTTCCCATCATGTATCACTGCACTATTAAACTGCCATGGTCTATCCAACAGAAGGTGACAAGCGTTCATGTTGAACGTCACACCACACACTATCCTTGTACTTGGACCCAATGGAAAAGGTCACTATGCAATGCTTAGTGACAGCTGTCTTGTTCCCTTTCTTGATTCTAGGCAACATATAAGGACTAGGATGTTTTTTTTGCCTCCAATCCCAATTTCTTGACAGCCTCCTAAAAAATTAGATTTTCACAGCTCCTTGAATCAATTACAAGCCTACACACCTTACCCCCAATAGTACAAGTGGACTAAAAGATATTGTTGCGACGCCAATCATTCCCCTTAAACTTATTCTAACAACCGAAGAAAAATTCATCGAGTTGAACCAAAGGATCAAAATGGCCAGTTATTTATGGAATTCTTTGTTGGCCACTAGGTGCATTTGCGCGATTATTCCAAAATGACTAATTAAGTTACAATTGAAGCTCCTAGAACCAGTTATAAACTCTAGTATCAGCTAGTAAGGAATCAATGTTAAGCTTAGCACCCATACATAATCCACCCACTCTATGTGAGTAATTCATCTTTTCAATGTGAAGCTAACTTTCTGGATGTCATAATCTCCTCCAATCAAATCCTTGATGTCCTTGTCAATGCCCATGTCATGCAATGCTCAAGCTCCACTTGTGTTACTAGGTTATTCTGATACCATTTGTAATGACCCGAAAAAATTGCTAACCAAATTTACATTATTACTCTAAAAAGACTAGTCAAGTTATAATTAAAATTCCCTAAAATTGCTTATAAAGTCCAGTCTTACTTAGTAAGGAACCTATGTGAGACTTAATACCTATGAGCATCTTTATAATCCATCCACTTAATGTGGGCAATTCATCTTCCAAATGTAGGACTAACTCTTTGAGGTGTTACAATTTTCTTCACTCAAATTCCTAACGTCTTCATTAGGGCCCTAGGGACATAGGTGATAATTTGTGTTCACATGCCGGGTTATGTGAATAAGACTATATGGGTCAATTTGAATACGACCCATTTAATTAAACCGGTCAAACCCTTCAACCCTGACATGACCTATTTAAATAAACAAGTAACATGACACGATCCGCATAACTCATTTAATAAACAAGTCGTGTTGGTTGATCCGACCCAACCCGATCCGCACAACACATTCAAAAACAAAATTCTCAATTGTGGAGCATGAAAATCCCATTTTATTAGAACATATTGACAAAATGATTCTTAATTATTAAGCATGAAATGAGTTACACTGCCGAAGTTACATATTTACAACTAGGGATGATTGAGCCATCATTTACCCAACTATACAATATAAATTGGTATTATGATAACACAAAATATTTGCCTGTTCATACAAACATTTGATTTTAAACCTTCGACTGGTGAGCAGCTGTAGAACTGGAATCTCATAAACATCCTAACCGTCAATAGTTTACATCTACATGGAAGTCATACAAATATCTTCGTGTCCAATGATTGTTTTCTGTTAGACATACACAATTTACTTTCCACAACAAATGCTGCCCTACACCATAGTTTTCTACCAATAAATATCTATTTTTTGTACTTTAGTTCTTCATCAATAAACTCGAAGGCGTTCAAGGATATGCCTTTAAATAAAATTAAGCAAATGACAGATATGAAGTTTGTGACTCTCAAACCACAATCACAAACTTCAACTCTAAAGTTCTCGTGAGAATATCATATGTGGTGCGAGAAATCGGTGAGAGAGAGAGAGAGAAATAGCCATACGAAGGAGGATTTGAGCTTGGAGGATGGATGCTCAAGCTTGCAACTGCAAGGTGGCGTGGCAACTGCATGGGTTTTAGTTTACCATTCATGGCGAGGGAAGAGTGGAAGTTTCAAGGAAGAGATATCAGATATGAGCGAGAGAGAGGGAGAGATGAGAGATGAGAGATTCAGGTATGAGAGTTGAGACTGAGGTTTTTTTTTTTTTTTTCTTAGACTTTAGAATTTTGAATTTTTAACTGTAAAAATTAAAAAAAAATGTTTTGATTTATACGGGTAACAGGTCACTTGTGGGTTAAGAGGGATAACCCGAAATTGATATGTTTATTAATCGTGTCTAATCGGGTCGACTCAATTTGATCCAAATTCTATTTTACTAAATCTTAACCTGCTAATTTTGTGTTGAGTTCGCAGGTCGTGTCAAAAATTGCTAGCCCTACCCAGAGAAAGTGCTAGCTACATCTACACTATTACTCGAAAGACACTAGTCAAGTTACAATTGAAGTTCTTTAAAATCACTTATAAAGTCTAGTTTCATTTAGTAAAAAACTAACGTGGATGTAGTATCCATCAAGCGAGAAATTCATTTGCCCAATGTGAGACTAACTTTTTGGGGTGTCACACTTACGAGATGTAAAGAATGTTTGCCTCATGTACTCATTACAAATAAAGGTCCATCATCTTTATGCACATACTATATTCATAAAAAAATAAAATCTTTCTGCACATACTCTTCCTCACATTATTTTTCATCATCATGCCCTTGCTCAATATCAACTAAGTCAATCATCCCCAAATTCTTTGTTATCAATTAACACGCTCTTACCATAACAACCTCCCTTCCCACAACGAACCATCTTATGACCCACTTCACCACACTAAAAACACTGTGGTGGGGGCAATAGTCGAAACTACCTTATTAGGTTGTACATTTGCTTGCCCTTTATTCTCCCTATTATGTGGGGTTTGAGGGACTGCTACCACTATTGTTTCCTTCTACTGCACGCTGTGGCTTCCTGTTAGAAGTCGCAGAACAACACAGCTAACCTTGCTTTATACTCTTAACCTATTTCTTTACGTTCCTTGTTGATACTCTTTGTCCCTTGCTGGTGAATGGGTGAGCGTTCTCAAAATGCTGTCGTTTGGAAAATTGTGTTTTCTTGCCTTTTTGTGGTGTTTGTGGAGAGAGGATAATGATAGAAATTTTGACGATAAAGAAAGGACCCTTGAGGAGCACAAGACCTTCTTTTTTTCTCTTTTTTTTTGGACAACTGCTTATTTAGCTCTTTTAGTGATCAGCTTTAACGACTTTCTTATACTTTTTTCTTCTCCTAATTAGTCGTGACTCTTGTATACTTCATGTGTACCAGAGCTGTGCTTTGCGCTATTAATAATAATTTACTTACTTATCAAAAAAAAAAAAACATTTTATGTTTGATCATTTAAAATATTTTCTGACTACCTGTAATTCCCTCAGATTGATTTATCCTTCTTACTTTTCTTCCATTTTCTGTTTTACGCTTGATCCCTTATTAATGTCTAAGCAAAACATCTAAATAAATTTATGTTTCTAGATATTTTAATTTGCAAGTATTATTGTTTTTCAAAAAAAGTTCTAAAAATTCCTGTGCTAATTTAGATGTTGACTGCCATTATGGATGGATAGAGAAGAGCGTAAGACCTTATACACTTTGTTGTTGATCATTTCTTTTGTGCAGATCTTGAGGGTTGCTAGGGAGCTTGGAGATTTTCTTCTTGTTGGGATACACAATGATCAGACTGTCAGGTTGCAACCTTCCTTTTTATACCCCTCTTTTTTCTTTTCCATATTGAAAATCAATGTTGTGGTATGTGCATGACTTTATATTTGTTCTCTATCTTTTTATTTTTTTATTTTTCCTTTCTAATATTCTCTATTGGGTAGGGGCACAAAACACTAAATTGAGTGAAACTTTGCTTGTCTATTTTGAGGGATGTCACCATAGAGAATATTAAGAAAATTTGGGGAAAATCAGGTCTATACTCTTGAAATATGAAAAAATTGCTAAAAAGGGGAATGAATTGAAAAAAAATAAAAATTGAAATTTGTATAAAACCAGCTAGTAAGGATTTTTTTTTGGGGGGGATAAGTTTTAGCTGTTTTATTTAAAGAAATGGGATAGGATGTTGTAAACAGGATGTATAAGGGAGGCGAGAAGCTAAAACTATTTTATTCCATAAAAGTTGGCACCTATTAGGAAAGGAGGGGGGTGGGGGGAGAAGAGAATCAAATGAACATGAGGAATAAGAATTTATGAGGCTCTTTGATTGAGAAACCATAACACTACTTCACTTAATTTAAAAGCTTCGCAGAAAGAATTATGGATTAAAAAACACAAGTAAATCGTTTGGAAAGACAAGTGAATTGGAATTGGATGTTGTTTTAGTAGAAGCCACAAATTTCTTTTTTTTTTGATAGGTAAGAGAGAATATATATATAAAAAGCGCAAAAGCGCAGCCCTGGTACACAGGACGTATACAAAGGACCGCCTAAATAGGGGAAGAAAAGTGTACAAGGAACTCATTAAAGCTAATCCTTAAAGGAGCAAGATAAGCGGCTGTCCAAGTGAATAAAGTATACAAGAAAAAAGCCTTAAGCTCCTCTAAAGTTCTTTCTTGGTCTTCGAAATTTCTGTCATTTCGTTCCCTCCACAAACACCACATAAGACAGGCCGGCACCATTTTCAACACAACGGCACTCTGAGAGCGTCCACCTGTCCACCAGCAACAGAACAGATCCACAACTTGAGGAGGCATAACCCAAGATAAGCCAAAGCGACTGAATACGTTGTTCCATAGGACACAGGCAACCTCGCAATGAAGAAGAAGATGATCCACAGTTTCTCCCTGCCTTTTACACATGCAACATCTATCAATCACGATGACGTGCCTCCGTCTAAGGTTGTCTATAGTGAGAATTTTCCCCAAAACCGCTGACCAAGCAAAAAAAGCCACTTTCACCGGAGCCTTTGTCCTCCAAATACTTTTCCAGGGAAAGGGCTGACCAGCATTCCGATCTATAACCCTGTAGAAAGATCTGACATTAAACTTTCCCTTCGAAGAGTGGTTCCACCGTAGTGCGTCTTTCCCTGCCCTTCTCACACGGATGGAATATAAAACAGAAAAGAAGGAAGCCACTATATCCAACTCCCAATCATGAGCCGCACGGGAAAAGCTAACGTCCCATTGAATGGAACCACTAGAAAAGTCTAGATGAGCTGCAACACACGCATCTTTATCACAAGCAATACCATATAGGACCGGAAAAGCTTCTTTAAGAGGCCCCTGTCTAGAGTAACAGCAAGCATCTTACTTAGCGCCTCCATAACAATGACAAATAGAAACGGAGACAGAGGATCCCCTTGCCTTAGGCCACGAGAACTGCTAAAGAAACCAGCTGGGGTGCCATTCACCAAAACTGAGAAGCTCGGTGAAGAGATGCAATGTGCAATCCAAGAACACCATTTCTCCCCAAACCCGCATCTTTTAAGCAAGTACAAAAGAAAACTCCAGTTAACATGATCATAAGCCTTTTCAAAATCCATCTTACAAATCACCCCTGGAATACCCGACTTGATGCGACTATCCAAGCACTCATTAGCGAGAAGAACTGAGTCAAGAATTTGTCTACCTTTCACGAAGGCATTTTGAGATTTCGAGATAATTTTTTCTACAACCCTTCTTAATCTGTTAGCAAGGACTTTAGCAATGATCTTGTAGACCCCACTCACAAGACTGATAGGCCGAAAATCCGTAAGATCAATCGCCCCAGGCTTCTTCGGAATTAAGGCGATAAACGTGGCATTAAGGCTTCTTACAAACTTACTATGAGTATGGAAGTCTCGGAAAACCCCCATAATGTCAGATTTGAGCACATCCCAACAGTCTTGAAAGAAAGCCATGGAGAAGCCATCAGGACCTGGTGCCTTATCTCTGTTCATACTCTTAATCACCTCAAAAACTTCTTTTTCCTCGAAAGGAAGTTCTAGGGAAGAAGACTCTGCCGCATCAATAGAGTTGAATTCCAGGTCATCCAATCTAGGCCTCCAGCTGTAAGGTTCTGTGAATAAGGCCTCATAGTATTGAACAATAGAGTCCTTGATAATAGGCTGATCCGAGGAAATTGAGCCATTGATAGAGAGAGACTCTATGAAGTTGGATCTCTTATTCGAATTGGCCACCCGATGGAAGAATTTTGTGCATTTGTCGCCCTCCTTGAGCCAAAGGACCCTCGACTTTTGTCTCCAATTAATTTCCTCCTGAAGTAAAGTATGTTCCAGCTCACTAATAACCACACTTTTCCGCAACTTTTCTTCCGAAGATAACCCTTGCTCTTCCTCCAATCTGTCAAGAGCATTCAATTCAACCAAGAGAGCCTTTTTACGAAACTCCACGTTACCAAAAACCTGTTCATTCCATTTCTTTAAGTCAACCTTCAGGGCTTTGAGTTTCTGAGCAAGAATGTAACTGGGGGTACCTTGGAAAGAGTAAGACGACCACCATTGCCTCACCAGATCCACAAACCCATCAGCCTTTAACCACATATTTTCAAACTTGAACGGTCTAACACCCCCTTTCAAACCACCACAATCAAGGAGAATGGGGAAATGATCAGAGCACAGTCTTTGCAATCTTTTCTGGAAGAGACCGGGATACTTGACTTCCCAGTCTGGAGATACAAGAAATCTATCGATACGGGACCAAGAGGAGCTATTAGACCACGTAAGAGTCCCCCCAACGAGAGGAAGATCCATGAGGCCTTGTTCAGAAACAAAGTCCGAGAAATCCATCATAGCTGGGCAGAAACGAGCTTCCCCTGATCTTTCATTCGGAAACCGAGTGACATTAAAATCACCCCCAATGCACCAAGGCATATCCCACCAGCTCATAAGGCCAGCAAGCTCATCCCAAAGCATTCTTCTAGAGCTAATAATGTGAGGACCATATACTCCCGCGAACGCCCAAGTAAAATCATCAATCACATTCTTAAAAGAGCACGCAACAACATAATCTCCCACATAACCCTCAATCTTCTCTACAACCCTCCTGTCCCACATGAGTAAGATACCTCCAGCTGCCCCTCTAGAGGCAAGGTAGCACCAATCAACAAAATTGCAACCCCACAAACTTTTCACCAAACCATTGGAAATAAGCTCTAGTTTAGTCTCCTGCAAACAAACAATGTCAGCCTTCCACTGTCTAAGAAGATTTCTAACTTTTAGCCGCTTCC
This sequence comes from Betula pendula, assembly GCA_900184695.1. Classification (NCBI taxonomy): domain Eukaryota; kingdom Viridiplantae; phylum Streptophyta; class Magnoliopsida; order Fagales; family Betulaceae; genus Betula; species Betula pendula. The sequence continues at coordinate 95,300 of FXXK01001144.1, read as the reverse complement.
CCACCTCATTCAGCCCCCGAACGTTCCACGAAATCAAAGAGGGTTTTAACATAAACCTCTTTGATCCCTCACCATTAATCCTACCTCGGGAAGCACTTCCCCTATGCGCATCATAATTTATAGAACTAAACAAATTATTTAGCTCCCTCGTACCTTTCTTGCCCATACGCGATTTAGACCCCGAGGCCTTCTCAGCATTGCTGGCCACGATGTCTTCAAACAAAGCCGAAAGCTTCCCTTCATACCCATCGCAAGAAAGTCCCACAAATTTGCCAAACTCTTTAACTAAATGCAGAACCCAGGCTGAAGACTGGTCACCCTCCTTCCCTCTAACCTTAGAAGCTGGACAGCAAAGCAGTGGAGGAGGATTTTCAGAAAATAGATCCAATTCCCAGCAATTACTATTAGGGACCCTCAGAGAAGAACAGCCTGCATCAATTGCCACTCTCGCAGTAGAAATAGGGGGGGGAGTTAGCATCCCTACACCCGAGGTGCTGCCAGCATCTACCCAATTAAGGCGATGAAATGCAACATCTTCAGCCAATCCAGAGCATTCCAGAATCGGCACACCAGCATCCAACCCCAGCTCCAAACTCACACTGCCAGTGCCATCCAAGAAATCCAAGAAATCCTCCCCAGACCCTAAGGGCGACATTGGAACCAAACCCATCTCCTGCCCAGCACTGTCAGATTCAGCCAAGTTATGCTGCCCAAGCCCAAACGCTACAGGCCCAATGGAAATTCCCGGAGTGAGCGAGGCAGAGTGCACTGGGATGGGCTGTTCTGCCGAGACCTGAGTCATCGATGTAGTACTCACCTCCGACAAATCTGAGACTATCGTCGACTCCGGCGGACCACCCACTGCCAAAGAACTCCCCCTCTGATCTGAACCCATCGCCGAAGCACCCAAATCTGACTGTTTAGGAGCCCCGGCAACCTCCGACAGACCAACTATCGTGGAGATAGGAGACGTCGAGGCGATTACCGGCGGTGAACTTATGGTCGGACCGCCATAAGATGTCGACGCCGTTAGATCACCATGAGAACTCGATGCCGCTGCCGGAGCCGGGAACGGAACCTGTATCTGTACCTGATTAAGTCCGGGTCTCTTGCAACCGGGTTGAACCGAGACCCATTTTGTCTTAAACTGATTGGATTTGGGCTTCGGGTTCTCAGTTTGGACCTCCTTCCCTTTCTCCAACTGGGTCGAATTAAAACCCAGACCTCGGCCCAGAGTCTTGCCACGGCCCAGAGACTTCACCTGGCCCGGAATCTTCTGTTGACCCAGGACCCGCTTGCCAGTGACGGGTTTAAAAAAGAACTTTGGTCGTGAGCCCAACACCCCTATTTTGGACTTTCTCTTTGCTAGACCTTCCTCATGGATTTTCTCTTGGCTGGGCCTTTCTCTAGCAACAGAACTCTTAGGCATTGAGCCCATAATCCCGCACTGATCTTTAAGTAAGCCCGAGTCCATCCAAGCCAGGCATTTTTCCACGTCCCTCTTAATGCCCTCTAACGTGTCTCTAAGAGAGCTACGTACATCAACGCCATGCTCCTCCCCTACAATCGCAGACTTAGATTGTCCCATCATCCCCTTCGGCGCAACGGGCTTCTGCACATCACTGTTCCCTGGCTTACTCGATTTCTGTACCACCTCCATCTCCGCCCTTTTCAACAGCTTCATGGTGAGTTTTGACGGTGACAGCGGCTCTGAAACCTTCGTGCTCCTCGTCACCTCTGCAAATGTTCTCCGCCGGTGAGGTTCTGAAATATCCACCGTGTGCGATGCTCTCAACGTCAAGGAATCAAAGTCCTCCTTTGACAGATAACGAACGCCTCCACTATAGACCTTCATATGGTGCACCACGGAGCGCAGCTCAGTGTGGAAGTTCTCCCATCCAATACCTTTTATACCTTCTGGAATGAAGATGGCACCCCTGCTCTTGCCTCCGCCAAAATCCTCCACCACCAAGAACCTGCCATGCTTGTTTGCACATCGTTGAGCAATGAACCCAGGAACTCCAACACGCGATCTTTTCCAGAACACTGAGGCGTCCTTCGCAGAGATTAATTCTTCCATTGTTTCCAGAAGCCAATAGGCATCCTTTCTGCCCAAGAAGATGGTCCTGGTGAACCCTTTACTGATTTCACAAAGCCTCAGCCCAGTAGAACCTCCCTCAACATCCAGTTCAAATTTTTTGGACTCCACCGAACACCTCCTACGAAACCCCATTGCAGAAACGAAACCCACGGCCAAGATACACGAAAAAGAAGAAGTAACGCGCTCTCACGCGCCGCCAGTATAGAGAAGAAGAGAGGAGAGAGAAGAGAGAGAACTAACCGAAAATATAAAAGTCAATGTGATTTCTTATAGGCTAGGATAGGCAAAGAGTTCAGATATCATCTGGTTAGTTGGTCTAAGGTTTGTACACCGATCTCTGAGGGAGGGTTGGGGATTATGAACTTGCTGAGGTTCAATTGTACTCTCTTGAGTAAATGGCTTTGGCACTATAGGCTTGAGAGAGATGTTTGGTAGAGAGTGGTGGTGGATGCTAAATATGAAAGTTCATGGGGAGGGTAGTGCTCTAGTGAGCCTGTTCGGGCGTATGGGGTGGGGTCAGGGAAAAATATTATGAGAGGTTGAGGAAAAGTTTTCAAGTCATACCAGATTTGAGGTGGTAGATGAATCCAAGGTTAGATTTTGGCATGATCTATGGTGTGGGGATATGGCCCTTACGGAAGCCTTTCTAGGTTTATTTGGTATTGCTTGCGCAATGGATGCTTTTGTTGCAGATCATGTGGAACTTCTTGGAGGTTCGATTCAGTGGCACATGAGCTTTGTTAGAGCGCTCATGATTGAGAGATGGATGTCTTTGCTTTGTTCTTTAGGGTGTTGTATTTAGTGAGAGTGAGGCAAGAAGGTGAGGACAAGCTATGGTGTGTTCCATCCAAAAGAAAGTTGTTTGGTGTTAAATCTTTTTACAGTGTCATGAGTTGTAATGATAGCTTCCGTTTCCTTTGGAAGAGTGTTTGGCGGATTAAGGTTCTGTTGAGGGTTGCCTTTTTTGCTTGGTTGGCAACTTTAGAAAAGATCCTTACCATGGACAATTTTCGAAAGCGGTGCGTTATTGTGGTTGATAGGTTTTGTATGTGTAAAAGGAATAGGGAGTCCGTAGACCGTCTTCTTTTTCATTATGAGGTTTCTTGTGCCATTTGGATTGTTTTCTTCAGTCGATTTGGGCTGTTTTGGGTTATACCTAGATGAGTAATCGACTTGTATGCTTGTTGGTGAACTGCCGACAACACTCGAAGTGCTGCTGTGCAGAAGATGGCGTTTTCGTGCCTTTTGTGGTGTCTATGGAGAGATATGAATGACAAAAGTCTTGAGGACTGTGAGAGAACTTTGGATGAGATTAAGTTTTTATTTTTGAACATCATGTATCTTTAGACAATTGCTTTTGATTTTCATTTAGTGATTAGTTATCATGATTTTGTTGTTCTTTTTGCTCTTACTAGTTAGGTGGCTTTCCTTGTATATTCCCTGTGTTTGTGGGGTGTCTTACATTTTTAATGATATCTTGATTACTTATAAAAAACATTCATTGATTTTTGGGGAAAAATAAACACAATTCCTCTCTTTCTCTCTCTTCTTTTGTTTCACCCCTGATGCATTCATGTGAAGAGTTCTTGTGATCAGTCTTGCTAGTTTGCAGCCTCGAATCGTCTCGAAGGTTGTTGAAGTTCCCTCCTCTTCTTTGGGTGGCCTTCTCGCCATCGTAGGGGGTGGTTCCTGGCTGTCTTCATCTTAGTCAGTGAAGCTTCTTGTCTTCTCAGCAGATCTTGAGTTGCTGGAGAGTGGTAATGTGTTCTTGGTAGCTTTTGTCTCCTTCTCTCAGCGGTGATGTAGGAGGTGCGTTCCCTCTTGGAGGTTGTTGTAGATGGAGAGGCGGTTTACCGTGGAGGCCAAATTCTTTCGATTCTCGGTGGTGGAAGGTGCTTCGGTGCTTAGGGTGGAGGAAAGGAGGAAGGGTTTCTTCGGTGTTGTGCATTTGGGCCCCTTGTGCATTGCTTGGTTGGCTTCGACAATGGACGAGCTGTTGCAATTTCCTAGTGTTAAGGATTTTGTCAAATCCTTTCGGGAGGGTTCGAAGGTTTCTATCGTTTGGAAAGATGGCAACAGATTTGGCCGGTACCTGGAGGTGGCGGTGTACGTGGAGGGTGGCCGGAGATGGCTTGTTTTGATACTTGAGGGTTGTGAAGGTAGGGGTTGGAGCCGTTTTGCCGTTGAGCTAAGTAAGGTGGAGGCCTTCTTCACTGCCTCGGTTGTTTTGACTGCTGGGGTTGAACGCTTGCCATCTAGTGTTGCTTCTTTGGCGGAGAAGTGTGGGAATAGACTGTTGTTTGCGGAGGTGGTGCGGTTGGAAGTGTGCTCGTCTGCCTTGGAGAAGGGACCGATGGTGTGCCATGGGTATTCAGTAGGTAAGGACCCCCCTATCATGGTAGGGGCGATGGGTCACTGCAGTGTGGATTTCTCCGATTGAGGGCTGGATATCTGCCTCTTTGGCACTGCAGACGAGGGAGCAAGGATGCAGCACGGAAAGGATATTTTTTGGGCTTGGAAGGATATTATCAGCAAATTTTAAAAAGTAGTGGACCAGGTCTTTCAGACTTTTCTAGATAAGATTGTGGAGTTTGGGCCTGTGCAGAAGTCTTTTCCCTCTAAGCTCGTTGGGCATAAGAAAGGCTTGAGGTTGCGGGCCTTTAAGCTTAAGCCCAAGCCCAAGTCAAAGATCAAGGATAAGCCCTTTTCTGAGAGGGCTTCTTGTCTGGATTCTGAAGGGGTTCCTGGGCTCATTCTCGGGTTGGAAGGGGCTGGTTCGCGATTTGCTTAAAATAAAATAGAGAGTAGTTTAGATAAACAATAGGATCCTGGTTTTGAAAAGTGGTTAGTTAAAGTAGAAAAAATAGGTTTTGGTTAGCCACTTTGTATAGAAATGTAGATAAGCCATTGAGGATGCTTTAAGATATCTCGTTGACTGAACAACCTAAGCATAGGCGGAGCCAGGGGAGGGCGAGAGTAAACGGCTCCCCTGGCCTGCCTAAAAGTTAATGGAAAATTACAAGATTTGCTTGGCTGCCCACTGTGATAAACAAAAACACCCCTAGTGTAAATTTATTCTGACCGTCGGATATATGAGACCTGGCATTTTGACGACTATAAGTTTACTTTGTCAAAGCAATGCCATGCCCCTAGTATGATGCCATGTGAACTTCTCAGTTGTTAAAGCAATTAACCATGTAAACGCAAAAGTGACTATGAGATATTAGCCAATTACAATTGTCCGTTGTCAAAGTTGTCAAAGCAATTAGCCATGTGAACTCAAAAGTGACCGTGGGATATTAGCCAATTACAATTGTCCGTTGTCCAAGTTGTCAAAGCAATTAGCCATGTGAACTCAAAAGTGACCATGGGATATTAGCCAATTACAATTTACAGGTGTCAAACTCAAAAGTAACTGTGGGGTAGGATATATGTGGCTCTACTTTGTCAAAGCAATTACACGCCCCTAGACCCTAGTATAAATGCCACACCCTTGACAAAAAAGCCATGTGAGCTTCTCATTGTCTAAGCAATTAGCAAATTACAACCATCAAACTCAAACTCAAAGGCGAGCATTGATTTTCAAGCCTCACAACAAACTTATTAATTACAGCTGACAGCTCTTCTAAGTGCTTAAAAACCTGGGCCCTATAATACATATGATCAAGCACCCATGCTTTTTTCGTTTTTTATTTTTATTTTTATAGATTAGGGGTGCATGGTCGAAAGACAGAGTGCGTAAAACAAATTTAAGGAGACTTTGAGACAAAAGCCTCTCTTTCTTAAAAATTTTCAGGAATGTAATCAATTTTTATATTAATTGTTGGTGAATATATATATATATATATATAATTGTAATTACTTGAGATTACGGAGAGCTATGATTCTTCTAAGTCCCAATTGAATTCTAAACGAACTCGTGTCGAGGGAGATTTAACGAATCTGCTAGTAGATCTTTGCTTAAGAAGAAAAATTTATGATTACCATCCTAATGATAGAGCCAAATTCGAAGAGTATATCTACAAAAAGGACTTTGTCAACTAGTTAATCAAAATTTCTCACAAAGACGATTTAGAAAAATATTGCATTGTTATAATCTAACCTGGTTCAAAGAACATGCTAATTGGTTGGAATACCTAAGACCAATTCAAACTAAATATGTGCAGCTCTCCTCTCTAACAGCCAGCCTCTGAGTCTAGTCTTCTCCGTTTCTTATTTTGAAAAATAGGGTTTTTATTTTAATCATTAGCCAGCAGCTGCATAACATCTGTCCCCCCTTAAAAATCACACTTATCCTCGAGGGTATAATCTGAGTACTAATTCATCGTTTTCCTCCATAACCACATCTCCATCATTATCTTCACTGCAATAGATTTGATGATGAAGAGTTTCTTGCATCTATGTCCAGGGCTAAATATTTTCATTGCACTTGAAAGATAGTCCCTTCTCTTGCCTTACCCAGAACTCTGTCAGCGTCATTCGTTTAAGTGGAAGCACTGGGAGGAGTAGTGTCTGCATTGGCGCTTCTTCGTTGGAGGTTAGGTTCTCCCTTGGTTTGGGGTTTAAAGAATGATTTTGGGCTTTAGAGACCCGAGCTAAACCAAGGGCTGCAGAAAGATTTGTTGGTCTCCCAGTGAGGATATTGGCTTTAATATTATACTTGAGGCTCCTGATGAAACAACTGAACTGTTTATTTTGAGACAGATAACCGACTTTATCTAGGAGCTTTTCCAACTGGGTTTGATAGTGGTGCCACTTTGCTGCAACTTAGTGAATTTGTCGAGGGGGTTGAAAATTGAGATGGTCCATACCATACATAATAAAGCCTTTCTTTGAACTCATCCTGTGATATCTCATGGTTTCCTTGACGAAGCAGTTGATACCAAAGTTGTGCATCTCCCTCCAAGTGGAAGGAAGCGAACAAAAGTCGTTCTGATTTTGGTGTATCATGGAATTGAAAAAATTGCCCTACTCTGGATTATATCGATATACATTAAATTCATGAACCAAAAGCAAATACAAGTAGATCTCAGGTGGGAAAAGTGCAATTTTTTAAACCACAAGTTGATAAACTGTAATTTCCCCTACTAGATTTGATTCACTGTCTATCTCTGCTCATTATATCATAGTGGTTCATTATGTTTGGCGAACATGCTTGGATTCAAAATAATCAATCAATGATTGTATTGCTTGAACTTGGTTGTCTGGTTCCCTATCTATTTTCAAGCAATATCTATCTTTGACTGATTATCAACACTAGGCCCATCAGTCCACAAAAAGGAACTCAATTGGATTGGTTAGTCAATCAATTCATGGATCTAGGGTCCTTTTATCACGTGGATTGGCTCATCCATTGCAATCTAAACAATATGAACCAGCAACACTGTCCTGAGTGACAATGCTGACTTCCCACAACCTTTAAGACATGTTTAGTATGCGAAATGGCTATTCCAAGGAATAGCCTTTATTAAGAATGGAAGAAATGAAATGGATTAGCCTTAGGATAGCCATTCTAATAGCCATGAAGAAATAATTATTCCTTCAATTGATGGAATAGCCATTTCTCTTAAATTTAAGAGGAATGACTATTATCTCAATTGAATTAAGAGGAATTGCTATTATCTCAATTGAAGGAATAACCATTCTTTCATGGTCATGAAAATAGCTATTACAAGGCTAATTTATTATACTAATTTCATTCTTACGTGTACCAAACATAATCTTAGTGTTCTTGTTGGTACCAAAATGCGCTTGTGTAATTCCCATATATTACCTGTCATGCCTTGAGTTCTAATTGTGTGATACTGTTAACGTTTGAATTGGTTGATAAGATTGGAAGTCCTCCTACCCCCCAGCCCTCCATCTTGTATGTGTGTGTGTGTGGCTCTTGTTAGGCCAATATTTATTTGCCTTTTTTGCTTTAAAAGAGTCTCAGTATTCAAATCTCCCTAAAAACTTCCATATGGAGGCTACTTTTGAATAGTAATTTATGCACATTATTATCCATTTCTAATGTTTTTTACGAAATCATTTATACGGATCTCTATATTGAATGTCAAATTTTCTTAATGATTGGAGTGATATTGTTTAAAAAGTTGAAAACAGTGCATGTGGGCTGACCCAAATTATATAATATGGACATGATGTCTATGAGAATAGAGATGGGATTTAGGACCCAATGTCTGTGGAAAGCTGAATCATGGTCTTCTTGAATGCCAAATCTTCTTAATGACTGGAGTGATATTGTTTAAAAAGTTGAAAACAGTGCATGTGGTCTGACCCATGTTCTTACCGAATTATATAATATGGGAATGTATGTCTATGAGACATAGGGACAGGATTTAGGACTGAAAAGTTGAAAACAGTGCATGTGGGATGACCCAAATTATATAATATGGACATGTATGTCTATGAGACAGAGATGGGATTTAGGACCCAATGTCTCTGGAAAGCTGAATCATGGTCTTCTTCAAAATGTAATATGATAATAATCAAGCATGTGCAAAGCATCACGTACATGTTATGAGATTTGTAGCGATCTGCCTACATAGTAGATTGAAATGGTTACATTATTTGTCTGTGTTTTTTATGTGTTTCCGTGATAAGTAATATTTGTGTTATAGATTTGAAGCAATCGACGAGACGAGCGTTATATGATTTGAAGGAATGAAGCAAGTGAATTTAAACTTTTCTAGCGTGTTTGACATGGTGAAATTGGTACTATTTGTGTTTCACAGAATGATGTGGTCATTGTATGTCAATTTATTTAAGCCTCTTACATTTACCATGATTAACCGTGGTAAAGCTCAGAACAGAATTCTTCAGACATTGAAGTACTGTGTAATATCAATTAGACAGTGCACTCTGTTGGTGTTACTAGTAACCATTAATAAATTGTAAAGACAAAGCAAAACAAAAGAGTTGGTCCTAAGTTATGATTTTCCTTTGAATTAGTTACCATGGAGGATCTTAAATCGTTATTTACAAAGCAACTTTTGTTTAGGATTAGTTACCATGCTTTTCTTGCTCTTTTTTTTTTTTTCCTTATAGTTAGGTGTTTTTCATGTATACTTTTTGTGTATTTGGGACGCCTTACGCTTTTTAATGATTCTCAATTACTTACCAAACAAAAAAATTATGGTTAAGAGCTGGTTTAAATTTTAAATTGGAGTCATAAATGGTTCAAGTTGAAATGATAGCATTTTTTAGATTTTTTAGATTATATTGAACTTGAAACAGCTGTAGGATTTAACCATACTATACACTCTTATCTAGTATCTTATTTGACCCAGGTGGGAGGGATTTGCTCATGTTGCACTCTGTTGCTGGAACAAGAGCCACAAGCAACCGCAGGATCTTCATGTTATTTCTGTCAATCTCTTGCATGTTGCAATCGGGCTATTAGGCAATTCTGATCCTACCTTCCGGAAAGCTTGCTTGGCTGCTGCATTCTCTTTGCCGCCAGACACCAGTTATGGGCTTGATCTGAATCAGAGAACCATTTTCAGCCATTTGATTGATAAAATCAATACAGAGTCAAGGTTCTTGGAAGCCCTTAGGAGCTTAGAAGTTGCAATTCAGAAAAACGAAGATCCCTTTCAACGGATCCAATGGCTCCGGCTTCTCAACCTGGATGGAGAAACCATTGAAGGACATGATTCGAATTTATCTTTTATGGAACTGGCTAAGTTATTCCCTTTATGTCTTAGACACAAAGAAAAGGTAGAAGCAGCTTTCATGCATGTAAAGTATACGTTTTGTGATGAGGTGTTATTTGGCAATGTATTAGATAGCTATAAAATGCTGCTTGACAAGTACAGGAAGGCCAGAAAGCAGTACATGGATGGAATGATTTCATTGCACTGTACACCATGATTTCTCTTTTATGTATGTCAACTTCTTTGATGGTATGCGTTTTTTCTCTCACCAGGTAATACATTAAAATTGCATTAAGCAGGGTGAAATTTGGCTACATTCTTCATGTAAAGCAGTGATTCCAAATGCATAGTGTCGTATGTAAAGGTGTTTAGGACGTTTATTCTATTGAAAATTTGTTTCATACACTTTTGGACAGAAAACCCAGTCTTCACTTGTATCCATCACTCAATTCTGATACTTGAAAAGGAATAGAAACTGCTTATACATTTTTCAAAGCACCCTATGTTGCAATTTTCAGAGCTGAGTAAAAAAAAAATCTTTTCATTACTTGTGAATCTATTTAAACACAATACATAACTTCATATTTCCTCATAGAGGCTGATAAGCATTCTTAAGGTTTAGGGTGCTTGGGAGTTGGCGTAGGATGTGTTGTCACCCCATGGTAATCAGTGTGGTAGACAAGCTCATGATCTAAATTTTCCCCGCTGCTTGTACGTGTGAGTGCCTTTGAACCTTCCTGGACGGTTGATCCTTTCTTCTCTTCATCAACCTGCAATTCAAAGACCCAATAAGGCATCCTGAAGTAGTATGATTTCAATTGTAACTTCTTTTCTCAGAATATGGAGAAGAAAACAATTAGATCCATATTTGGCACATAATCTGCCATCATGCATGCATGCTCTGATCTTCTGATAAATCTTGTTAAAAAACTAACCTAACTTTGAAAGGGACTCAATCTTACACTAATTTACCTTCATTTTGTGGCATTTGTGCTTGTCGTGGGGCACCAACATACCAAGTTTCCTCATGGGCCGCCTTTCCGGGATTAAACTGAGGGAAGAAGAGGAGGATGAGATGCTGATAATAAGGGAAAACATGTAGAAAACAGCTGTAAGGAGGCACAAGAATCTGATATAAGAAGATTTCATTTTTTTTTTTATGTAAACTTGCTAATCCTTGGGAAAGAAAATGGGTAGAAAAGCAGGTATATATAGAAGGGCATGGCATTGATTGAAACAGAGAGAGAGTGTATTATTGGTCAAGGGCTTGGGGAAACTTGTCTGAGCCCATGCCTATGGTTTGTGCAGCTAATGAAATGAGATCAACCTGAAAGGCTGAGGCCTGAAGACAAGATATGTCCCATCCTCTTACCAAATTTACTCTCTTTGAGGAGTCGTGTAGTATTATAGTGGAAGATGTCATTCTCTCCTTTTGCTTTGTAAAGGGAAAAATTGAGTTCACGTGCACGTTCCCACGCCAAACAAAACCACTCACGGACCATGGTTGAATCATTCTTCCATCTTTTGTCCTCTTCAATAGGGACTACATATATAGATGTGGTTAGCTCATCTCTCTCTCTCTCTCTCTCTCTCTCTTCATCTATAAGTAGGGATGTAATCGAGATGAGTATTGAATGTTCAAACTTGATTTATTTAATTTGATTTCAAACGTGAGCCGAATTCGAACTTATCATTGAATTAGATAATCTCTTCAACCTTGGCTCATTTATTTTTCGAACAAATTCAAACTTGTTCATGAGCTGTTTAGTTAACTTTTGCCGCCAAGAAAGTGAAATGAGATTGCTTTACACTGTGCAGAATCTTGACTATTGTATGTGCGTTGTACACATTCTCAGGAATAACCAATTTCAACTATTCTTTCAACAATGCCATGGCCCATGGTCTCTCATAATTTTCCTTGTCAACTATAGTGGCATGAATGATGAATCCCTTGTTTCTTTCATGTTCTATCCTTACACATCGATCCACTAGAAACCGAGCCCACTCCACATGATTTAGCTGGTTGATTATTAGGTGGCCGGTTTTTGGAACGGGTGCACGAGTGAGAGTGTGAAGACACTAGTAGCTACTTTTGTTTATGTATTTAGGTAAGTGTAGGGCTTGGATACCATTGGCCTTTGGAAGAGCCTATCCACGGGCCCAAGACACTTTTTTTTTTAAATTCTCATAGATTGATCGATGCACCAATCATCCAAGAAATTTGGGGGGCTACTGTAGAGCTTGGATACTGACGGGCCTTGGAAGAGCCTATTTGACAGGCCAAAACACTTATTTCAAATTCCCATGGATTGATTGGCACACCAATCATCCAAGGGAATTAGAAGGCTATTGAAAGGCTTGGATACCGATGGGCCCTAGAAGAGCTTATCAACGGGCTGAAGACACTTATTTCAAATTCTTATGGACTTATTGGCACACCAATCATCTAAGAAAATTTGGGGCTACTAGAGGGCTTGGATACCGATAGGCCATATAAGAGCCCATCAACAAGTCCAAGCCACTTATTTCAAATTCACATGAATTGATTGACACACCAATCATCCAAAGGAATTGTAGGGCTACTGAAAGGCTTGGATACCGATGAGCCTTGAGAGAGCATTTTCACCAAAAAGCCTAGCTGACCTCTAGATGTATGAAGAATCACTTGTAGATTTTTGGTGTTGAGGGATGAATTTATTGTTAGAAATAAATCTGTGGGCACAACAGAATTTAAAGAAGTAGAAAATCTGTATGAGAATGACTGAATTCATGGACAGTAAGGCGAATATTAATTTGTCTTTTAAACAAATATTGCCTCCCACTTGAATAATTAGTTTTGCAAAAGAGAATACAACAATTCTGTTTTCACGATGCTCGAATGTAGTGTGCAGATTGTAAATTCTGAACACTACTCAAAAAACAAGAATTTGTATAACAGCAGAACAGAAGAAAAGAATAAAAAAAGAAAATGAAGAACACCATTTTTTATTTAATCAATAGAGCAGTTAAAAATAATTTCCAAAACAGTTTACAACAGTTTAATTATAATTATTAGAAAAGCAGTTAAAGACGGTTTAAAATTAGACTGTTGAAACATCAGTTTAAAAAACAGTTAAAATCTGAATTTTAAATAATAAAATAAAAAACTGTTATTAAACTGCATTTGAACATATCAAAAATGTGCAAAGTGCTAAGTGCGTCTAAAGCATCAATGCGTAAATGCGAAGTGTGCGTGCGAGCGCGCGCGTCTAGAGAGTGACACCAAGAGCATATATCTACTCAAAATTCATTCTAATATAAGAGACATACAATATCTTACAAAGCACAGATAAATCTCATATATTTTTAATGTGAGACAAAGAGATAGACACAAACAAAAAGATAATTGAAATATATTAAATTAGAGGGAAACTTAAATTTCATTAAATAATATTAACAATCCCCCACTTATTTCAAGAAAATAAAGTTAACATGAAAAAATAGTTTTCATAAAAATTTGCTATTACACTAATATGTCAATACATAAGTGAAAGTATCTTTAAGGTTTGAACTTTCACTTAGTATATAACACTCAAAGCTTTACCAGTGTGATAGTAAACTCAATGTCCTTAAACTATCATGCTTAGTCATAAAACTGGAGAATTAGCACATATTAACATATTAAAATTTCTATAGTTATTCTTAGCTGCACATAAAGGCCATACGCATTATCCCAACTTCATGAGTGCTCTAGGTGACTTACCAAGCCCCGACAAAAGCGGCTTGACTTTACACTCACGTAGGTAGAGTTCTTCTAGGTGTTCCTGTAGATTAAACACACCTTTTATGCGAACTCATTAAGAGTTTTACTCAACCATTTCTTTTCACAACAGGACTAGCACTAAACTGCAATAATACCCCTCAATGGTCGAATTTAGTGCGACTACCATCACTTATCAGGAATTTGTTCTTCCCATTGAACCTAGAGTTTGTTATCCAAATCTAGGTTGGGTTGCCATCTTGTAGTGATCTATTCAATTGGTTTTAGACCCATCTCAAGTGAGGTTTTACAAATTAGATCCTTACATAGGCCTTTTATAAAAGGATTTGCTAAGTTTGTGATAATGTCTTATTCCACTGTGATAATGTCTTCTTCCAACAATTGTCTCACAGTGTTATGTTTAAGACTATATATGTCTTGAATTTCTATTATAGGACTTACTATATACTCTTAAAAATGTGGCTTGGCTATCACAATGTAAGGAAATTGGAGGCATGGGACTTGGCTATACAGGCAAGTCAATCAAAAGGTTTCTCAACCATTCAGCCTCTTTTCCAGCAGCTCCTAGAGCAATTAACTCTGACTCCATAGTAGAGTGAGTTATACAAGTTTGTTTCTTAGATCCCCAAGAGATAGTTGCGTCACCTAGGGTAAAAACCCATCTACTTGTGGATTTAGATCCATCATCCACAGAATTCCAATTTGCATCACTATACCCTTCAATCACAGAAGGATATTCTACATAGTGTAGAACATAAGATCTAGTTCCTTTTAAGTAACCCAAAACAATGGAAATTGCTTTCCAATGTTCAATGCCTGGACAACTTGTGTATCTACTCAATTTGCCCATGGCAAATACAATGACTGGATGTGTGCAATGCATTGCATACATTAGACTTCTAATAACACTAGAATATTCTAGTTGTGATACACATCGATTTTTATTTATTCCAAGCTTTAAACTAGGGTTATATAGAACACGAGAAATTTTGTCATGTAAATGATTAAACTTATTCAAAATTTTATCAATATAATGAGTTTGAGATATGGCATATGAATTTTCAATTTTGTGTAACTTAATACCAAGTATGGTTTTAGCTACACCCATATCTTTCATATCAAAATGAGATGACAAGAAATCTTTTGTATCTTTAATACAAGTAATACTATTACTAAAAATTAACATGTCATCAACATACAAACATATAATGACAACATCATTATCAAATATTTTAAAATAAATACATTGATCAACTTCATTCAAACGAAAACCATAAGAAATAACAATATTATCAAAACGTTCATACCACTGTTTTAGAGCTTGTTTTAAACCATATAATGACCTTACTAATTTACAAACTTTGTTTTCATGTCCTGGAATAATGAACCCTTTTGGTTGTTTCATCTTTGTCAATGGATCCATCATGTTTCATCTTTTTCTTAAAGATCCATTTACATCCGATGGGTTTAGAACCAAATGGTAAATCTACAAGAATCTATGTGTTATTAAACATATTGGATTCCATTTCATCATCAATTGCTTCCTTCCAGAATATGGCATCACTAGATTTTATAGCTTCTTCCATGTTAGAGGGTTCATTATCCAGATTAAAACACACACCAACTTCATTCACAATATCTTGAGAGTTGCCTTCTATAAAGTATGTCAAAAAATCAGGACCAAAACTCTTTTCTTTTTTAATTCTCTTGGATTTTCTTATTTCAAAATTCTCTTCATTTCTGAAACAATATTTTCAAAAATATTTTCATTATTAGAAATACTTGCTTCAAAAAACTTGGAGTTTTTAATAGTATAGGATTCAAAAAATTCTACATCCCTTGATTCAATAATAACATTAGAATCCAATTCAAGAAAACGATAAGCTTTGCTATGTGAAGTATAACTGACAAAAACACATTTAGAAGTTCTTGGTCCCAATTTAGATCTTTTAAGATCAGATAGCTAACATAAGTTAGGCACCCCCACAATTTAAAATAATTTAAGTTAGGTTTACGTTTAAACCATAACTCATAGGGAGACATATGATTCTTTTTAGAAGACACTCTATTTAATATGTGAATTATAGAAAAAATAACTTCACCCCAAAGATTTTTAGATAAACCAGAATGGTCAAGCTTAGCATTAACCATATCTATGAGTGTTCTATTTTTTTCTTTTTCTTTTTGCTACATTGTTTTGTTGAGGTGTATAAGGTTTTGTTTGTTCATGAATAATACCATTATTCTCACAAAAACAGTTAAAGTCATTATTAACATATTCTCCACCTCTATCTCTCCTTAATGACTTAATCTTACAATTAAGAAAATTTTCAACTTTTGCATTATAAATTTTGAACTTATCCAAAGCTTCATCTTTTGTTCTAAGTAAAAAAATATAAGCATATTTAGACAAGTCATCTATAAAAGTGATAAAATATCTTTTACATCCTTTAGTAATTTTACCACTTAAATCACATACATCAGAATGAATCAATTCAAGTAAATTTGAAGAAGATCTATTAATACCAGGAAATGGTTTTTTAGTCAATTTTGTTTTAACACAAGTTTCACATTTGTTTCTATCATCATGCAAATTAGAAGGCAGCAAACCTAATTTAACCATACGATTAACAGAATCATAATTCACATGACCTAATCTAGCATGCTATAATGAAAAAGAGTCAACAATATAAACAGAAGCATTATCCTTTATTAAATTCAGAATAAACATCACATTTTCAGCGTATCCTTTGCCCACAAACATGCCATTTTTGGTTAAAACAAATTTGTCAGACTCAAATACAAGCTTATAACCATGTTTGGACAAAAGACTGCCAGAAACCGGATTCTTTCAAATTTTTGGTGCTTGAAATACATCAAGTAGAGTAACTATTTTGCTAGAAGTAAACTTCAACTCCACGGTGCCTTTTCCAACTACTTTGGTGGTAGTTGAATTACCCATATAGAGTTCAATCTCATCACCAACTTTATCATATTTTTTGAAAAAAGACTTATCACCATAGATGTGACGAGTTGCACTAATGTCTACCCACCATCCAGAAGTATTGACTACCATGTTCACTTCAAAAATCATAGCAACAAGGTTGTCTTCAACATTTTTGGCTTGTTCTTTCTTTTTAAGAACTTTGCAGTCCTTGATGAAGTGGCCAGGCTTCTTACAGTAATGACAAATCCCTTTTTTCTTAAAGTTGCTCTTCTTTTTAGGACCAGTTTTGCTTGGACTAGCAACATCAAATTTGGGCTTCTTCCCTTTTTTGTTGTCTATTTCAACAACATGGGCAGATTTGTTCATTTCAGCATTCTTCGAGTTTATCTCAAAGCCTTGACTTTTCTTCAATTCGAAGTTGTCTTTGAAGACATTCGAGAGTCAAATCATTAACCTTCCTCTTCAGTGACTTATGGTAGTCCTTCCAGGTTGGTGGGAGTTTGGCAATAATAGCACTCACTTGAAGTTTCTCATCAATCGGAATGCCTTAAGAATTCAATGGTTGGACAATTGTAACGCCCAAGAATTTAATTATGGACCAAAAATCACCTTAAAAGTCAAGGGTAAAAAGGTAATTAAAAGTAAGAAAAATAAACACTTCGAAAATGGCTAAAAACAAATAAAAATAAAATTTGTCTGGGTCGTCCGGATGGTAGGTATTCGTCGTCCGGACGGTTGTCTTCCAAAGGTGATCGTCCGCAGCATCGTCTGCAGCGGTCCGGACGGTCCTTTGCTTCGAATCAGGCAGTAGCGATCGTCCGCAGGTCGTCCGCACCATCGTCCGGACGGTCGCGATCCTAAATGGATCGTCCGCAGCAGCGGCTGTAGGGGGTCCGGACGGTTCGTGCTACTGTTCAGTCAGTAGCGACCGTCCGCAGCAACGTCCGCAATGTTGTCCGGACGGTCCAATGCCACTATTCACTCAGTGGCGACCGTCCGCACCACGTTTGCAGCAGGGTCCGGACGGACCTTTTACACTATCGTCCGGATGGTGACACTGTTCACCCGACTATATAAGGCTGGAACGCGATTTTTTCCGCCATTTCTAATTTTTCTTCTCTTTTTCCGCCATTTTCTCTCTTCTCTCTCATAGGGTTCATACCCAAACATGGGGTATAGATCTTAGGGAGCCTCTAAACACGTTTCTAACCCCCGGGAACAAGATTCTTGGCGTTGGAAACCTTGTTTCACCGATCGATACGAGGTAAATTTCTTAAAACTCTAAATCTTCAATGCTTGGGCTATAATTTCGAATGTATAGCTTAGCATTGGTCATTTTCTTAGGGTTTTCGTTGCTTTGCACTCCCCTTACATCGTGTTGAAGTTCCGAAGCTCACAACTCCGGATTCTTCAAGAATTGAGGTAAATGTTCAAAACCCTAAATTTTTCCATAGTTAATATTTTGGGATTTTATGATGTCTAACCCTAGAAATTCACTATGGGTTAGTCATATTGATGATTCTTGGCTATTGGGAACCCTAGAATTCTATAGGTTGTTTATGGCCACTTTGATGCTTGTGTATTCAAGTGTCCTAGTTATTGGGTATGTGAGTTGAGCTAGAATGTGTTGAGTTTTGATGTTGTAGCAATGTATTACGCAGCGGGCATTGCTAGGGCATTCGGGAATTAGAAATCAACAAGAGGAAAAAGGGTAAGTATTTATACTTACTGAGAGTGATACACACCTTAAACTATTTTCATGCTTTGTTTTCAAAGTTTAGCAGATGTAGTACTTACTAAACAAAACAAATGTTTTATGAGATTTTGAAGAACAATATAATGATAAAAGTCGAACCGATGATATCTTGTGACAATATGTGATTTGTGATTTTGACTATCTTCTTGAGATTTATGATTACTTGATGAGTGATTGATGATGAGTTTTGATGATTTATTTGGATTTATGACTATGGCGGATATATATATATATATATAGTATATAATATTAATATGTTGAGTTTTTGGTATTTGATTTGTTATTGATATTTGAGAAATGATATATGGCAAAAGATTGATTTGATTAAGTTCATGATGTCTTATTGAGATTTGTATTGAGAAAAGAATGATGATAAATATTGAGGCATGATCATAGAGCATATGTGTGGAAAGCTTAAAGTGTATGTAAAACCTAGCAACGGGGGTTCGTGACTGTGTGCCTATGGACCTTGCCACGAGGGTCGGTGTTCGTGTGCCTATGAACCTAGCCACGGGGGTTCGTGACCGTGTGCCTATGAGACCATGCCACGAGGGTCCGTACTCGTGTGCCCATGCATTGCATACCATAATGTATTTATATGATGATTTGTGATGTGATTTATGTGGATTTTATCATAGACGTATTAGTATGCATATGGGGTTGTATGGGCGAGTCCATACGTATGTTCTTACGGCTAGTTGCATGTGATGATTTATTGATCTTTCTTATAGACATATTAGTATGCTTACGAGTTCGCTACGGGCAAGAACCTCTGTATACTCTTATGTCTAGCTGCATATGCGATTTATATTTTATTGCTTGGATATGCTTATATGCTTGTGTTATCACCCTTGAAGAAAGAGAATACTTGTATATGAGTGTAGCCAAGTTATATGATATATTTATAACATAGTTGAGTGCGTATGTGTGCTAGTACAGGCGGGAGACTGGAACGTACACGTATGTACCCAACTATTATACTATTTCAGATGTTTTATGACCACATGTGTTTACTTTATCAGCTGCTTTATGTTTCAAAATAAAATGCCATATTCTTAGTAGCTGTTATTGTAAACTCATGTAACTAACACTTCGGTTCTTTACGAAAACTCAGTGGACTTTTATCCATTGAATCTGTTGACTCACTCATTTTTCTTTCCGCCTATGTAATCATGGATGATCTTTATGGTTACATAGATATTGGTGCAGGTACTGAGAGTTTGGATGATGATCCCGTAGCCTATTACCTCGGCTATTACGACTGATGTCGTGGGACATGTACATTTTATATAGACTCATTACTTAGTCTATTCTTTTGATGTTGTGATGATGTATTTACAACTGTATTTTTGTATATGTGTCTTGTGTCGCATGTGACACGTTTGTATAGCCATTCTTTTGTATATTCACATGTAAAACTTTAATCAGTAGTATTTTTTTATTGTCAGCTCTACAGGTGTTTTGATTACTCCCTTTGATTATAAATGCTTTCGCTCAGTTTGTAGTTGATGTGATATATGACTCTGATGTATTAGGTATTCTCATGATACGTTGTGAGATACATGTATAGCAGGTGTTTTCTATCACCCTGTGGCGATTGATCCGGTTCATGATTACTGTATGTTCTCAAAAAAAAAAATTTAGCTACAGTGTAATTATGGATCGGGTCGTCATAACAATAATTTGAATCTTATGAACCTGATTCAAAATAAGCTTATTGTTCACCATTTTAAAATCAAAATAATTACTTACCAGATAACTCTTGTTGCCAGAATCTTTAGTTTTGTACTTGTTCTCCAGCGCCTCTCAGATCTCCTTTGCAAACATCTTTGGTGCATACATATCGAACAAAGGATCAGTGAGGGTGTTGATAATATTCCCACAGCATGTGTATTTGTCTTCCTCCCATTTGGCAATCACATCAGTGTGTTTATCAGTGGCTCCTTCTTCAAGCACGACATGACATGGTGTGTCAAACAGGTAACGAACCTTCAATGTTGTAAGTAGAAGCTCCACTTTCTCCTTCCAATGTTTGTAAACAATCCAGTTTGGAAAGGTCTTAGGGAATCACATTTAGAGAAGTAATTGCAGAATTCATATTTGGAAGTGCCATTGAAAAAAGCAAAGATATTTGTTTAAGAATTGTTAGAAATAAATCTGTGGGCACAACAGAATTTAAAGAAAGCAGAAAATCTGTATGAGAATGACTAAATCTATAGAAAATAAGGCGAATATTAATCTGTCTCTTAAACAAATATTGTCTTCCATTTGAATAATTAGTTTTGCAAAAGGGAATACATCAATTCTGTTATTAGGATACAATACTGTTCGAATGTAGTGTGTAGATTGCAAATTCTGAACAGTACTAAATAAAAAATAAATTATATAACAGCAAAACAGAAGAAAAGAATAATAAAAAATATGAAGAACACTATTTTTTATTCAATCAACAGAGTAGTTAAAAATAGTTTCCAAAATAGTTACAACAGTTTAATTATAACTGTTGGATAAACAGTTAAAGACGGTTTAAAATAAGACTATTGAAACAGCAATTTAAAAAACAGTTAAAATCCGAATTTTAAATAATAAAATAAAAAATTGTTATTAAACTGCATTTGTACATATCAGAAATGTGCGAAGTGCGTCTAAAGCATCAATGCGAAGTGTGCGTGCGAGCGCGTGCGTCTAGAGAGTGACACCAAGAGCATATGTTTACTCAAAATTCATTCTAATATTAAAGAAATACAATCTTTTATAAAGCACATATAAATCTCATATCTTTTCATTGTGGGACAAAGAGATAGACACAAACGAAAAGATAATTGAAATATATTAAATTGAAGGAAAACTTAAATTTCATGAAATAATATCAACACTTATATAAATACATAAGCACATAGATACATATAATCTCTCTCTCTCCCTCCCTCTTTATATGTGTATTTGTACACATTTATGTAAAATAAAAGTAGTTAAGTCTTAAATTTAGTTTTATAGTAAATTATAAGTCACTGCTGTATATAAAAATTACATGTCTATAAAATCATCTTAAAAGAGAATTTTCCTTTCAAATACACAAATTTTCTGATTTGATATAGACATGTACCAAAAAAAAAAAAAATCCAAAAAAATCACACTTACCACTATCTTTCAAATTATATTCAACAATAGTATTTCATAAAATTCATCCATTTCCTTGCCCCGGCCCGGCCCCGCCGCGCGCGCGGGGGGGGGGGGATGGAAGAAATGTACCCGCAAGGCTGGAACATAATCGTCCTCGCAGAACTTAATCGGCGTTTATCACTGGAAAGTAGCTGCTAAATAATGGGCCCAGTTGACCCGTCCAAATACTTTAATGGGGCCTACTGCTCTTCACCCATCTCTCAACCGTCAATGTACTGGATTTTATTCTTTATCAATTATCGTCCCCTACTAAAGTTATTAGGTCTTTTTTTTTTTTGGATTTTGACAATTCTGGACTGCAAGATATTCCTAGATTTGTTTCTTAGTTGTTGAATGAATTCCTTTTTAAACCCCACAGAAAAAGAGAAACAAACAAAAGAGGTCTGTTTACTAAATTAATCATTCATCATATTCTGCCGTTTCGAGTTGAATCTTCTCCAAAAGTAGTGTGAAATGAAATGAAGGCTCATCAGTTTGGTCCAAAGTGCATGAATAGGAAAACAAGAAGAACGCGTGCGGAGTCAAAAGGAGTATACCTCACGTACAATTACACCTTTTCCAATCCAATAACATGACTCCCTAAACTCATCCCTTTTGTCACGTCATATTGTAGAAAAATTACCCACTTCAAACCCAAAATGAACTTTTAATATCAACCTACTTTTCAATTTTACAAATTACATAATTGCAGGTAGGAATGACAATTTGTGGTCACTTGTCGGATATAAATCATGTTGAAGCAATGATATAAGATTATATAAATCATTTAATTAAACGGATTAAACCTTATAACTCTAATCTACTAATTTTGTATTGGGTTCGTGTTAAAAATTACCTGCACAAAATATTGCATGTTGAGTTCGAATTGTATTAAGACATTGGTATAATACTATATAAATCAACTTTAACTCGACTTATTTAATTAAATTGGTTTCAATTCTAACCCGCTAATTTTTTATTGAGTTTCTCGTTTAAAAAATTATGGTCTCTATTCTCTGCTTATAATTTTGATTTATTTATTTTAAGTTAGGTCAAACGATATGACAAAGCAGAATCGTAGGAGAGTGTTTAGAAAGAAATGGTATGGTGGAGAGCAGGGAGTGAAAGAAAAATTCAGTGAAATTGCATGGTATAAGGTAGACATAAAAGGTGATATATATAATTACTCAAAGTCAAAACATGCAATGGCATTAAGGGAAGTTTTTTTTTTCCCGAACGAATCACAATTCTAACGCATGCCTTTACTCTTATCATATTCTACTATCTACTTGTCATTAGAGCATTTTCATCTTGCTCCCTACTATAGGAATTTTTTTACTTTAAAGAGTCAAAATGAATTTTGAACTATTTTACTGTTCCAATCCGGCTCCCTACTTTGAGGAAAAAAGTATGGAGCATGAAATGGCTCTCTACTAATAGGGAGCCATTTCACTCCATACTCTTATTTTTTATAATAAAATATTAATTTTTCTCTCCAACTTTTTGATTTTTTTCAATTTTATTTATTGAAGAAAAAATAAAAAAATCTGAAAATATTAATATTTAAATGAAAAAGTCAAAGTGAATCCCTAATTTAGGGAGCTGGATGTAAGTGTTTAGAAAAAAGTGACTCTCTAAAGTAAAAAAAATTGATTTTACTCTCTATTTTAAGGATAAAAGTAGAGAGCCGAATAAGAATGTTCTTACTACTTATTACTATATATTTACATAAATATAATAAAATCAAATGCTTTCTTCTTATTTTGAGGATAAAATCACATTTTCCTACTTTAACTATTTATTTTTTCTAATAACTTACATCTGGCTCCCTAAACTAGAGATATACTTTCAATTTTTTTTTTAAATATAATATTTTAAGAAAATTGGAAGAGAGAGAAAATTGGAAAAAGCAAAAAATTAGAGAGATAAATTAATATTTTATTAGTTTAAAGAAGAGTAGAGGGTGAAATGGAGCCAGATGAAAGTAACAAAATGGTCTAAAATTCTTTAATATATATATAATACAAATGGGAAAAAAGGGCTACATGGGAATGAGAATGCTTTAATAACTAATTCATATTTAATGCCCCCAAATTAATTCTCTTATTTCCTTCAACTTTCCCATTTCACAATTATATTCATCTCTCCCCTCTCTCTCTCTCTTTCTCTCTCTCATGGAAGATTATGAAACACGCAACACAAGGCTGCATCTTGGGCTTGGCTCCGACGACCATGATTATCATAAGGAGGAAAAGCCTCTGGTTTGCTTAGACTTCATGTTTCCCAAAGAGGCAGCCATTAACGTGGATCACAAGGCAGACAGATCAGCCTTCAGAAAATTCGACTGCGACGATGATCAATGCCCATATAAGGAAAACGATTCTGACAACCACCAAAACATGGACAGTGGTAGAAAGAAACTGAGGCTCTCCAAAGACCAATCCATCTTGCTTGAAGACTGCTTCAAACTGCATAGCACCCTCTCTCCGGTACACATTTATTTTTTTAATTAATTAATTAATTTTTTTTTTTAAATATGTGTATAACATAGATATTCTAGGTGTTCAATAATGTTTCAATCACTTTTGTAATCGTATTTTCGATGTTGCAATGTCGGGTAGTCAAAAATTTTACAGTATTAGCCTCTGTTTATTAACCACTTTTTTTTTCTTTTTTTTTTTCTTCCCTCAAAATTAACACCACTTTTAATATTCTATCAATCATTTTTTAATAATTTCTTTTACTTTTTATATCACATCACTCATTTTTTACTACTATTTAAATAAAAAATTTACTAAAAAACAAAATTTTTTTACTTTTCCATACAAAAAATTTAAAACATTCTTCCCACTTTATATCACATTATTCATTTCTATTACCATTTCCAACAAAAAAAAAAAATCCAAAGAATTAACAAACAGAGCCTAGTCTTCCGTTAGGATTTTATGTGTTGTAGAGAGTATTAATGGATGGATATTGAAAAAATATGCAGGCCCAGAAACAGGCAATTGCTGGGCAATTGAATCTGAAGCCGAGACAAGTGGAAGTTTGGTTTCAAAACAAAAGAGCAAGGTAATGAATTTCTGTAATATCTCTTTTTTTTTTAAAAAAAAATATATATATTGTAATTATATTTGAGAAGAATTAAATTGATGGTGCAGAACCAAGTTAAAGCAAACAGAAGTAGACTGCGAATTGATGAAGAAATACTGTGAAAGTCTAAGGGACGAGAACAGAAGATTGAAGAGAGAATTGCAGGAGCTACGGTCGCTAAAACTTGGATCATCATCACCATTATATATTCAACTCCCAAAGGCTGCAACTCTTAGAATGTGCCCCGCCTGCGACAAAATTGTCAAAGCGAATGGAGGGAAGAACATTGCCGTTTTGGATGTTGTCGGCCGGAGGAATAAGGAACTGCAAAGTGGGTCTGATGGCGGCACAAACTGAGACAGAGACTCTAATTGGTTAATACCAATCGGTGCAAGTTTAACAACACTTATTAGTGCATATATTCTATGAGGATCAAGGCAATTATTTATTCGAATTATTAGTAATTTGAATAAATAATATGAAAGGATAAATTTTAGATTGTTTTATCACGAACATATGTATTTTATATGAAATCTCTTATATTATATGTTCAAATTACTGACAAATCAGAGATATACTTGTTACGAATCCTAATTAATTCGACTATTAGGCCTTGTTTGGTTTGTGGAATGACTATTTCATTAGGAAAAAGGAATAGTTATTCCTTGGAATAAAAGAAGGTGGAATAGAATAGTTATTCCTATTCCTTAGTTTGATTGTAACGATGGAATATAATACTGAATATATATTCTTTTATTTGGTATAGTAAAATACGCTGGTGAATGTAATCATATTGTAATCAAATTTCTTAAAACACCCTTATAATACAAATATAATTTAAGGACCTTTTTTTCTTTATTTTTTAAACAAAAACTGTTATACTATAATTTTTTTTTTTTGTTGTGACATATCAACAAAATCATCATATTCACCCATCAATTTTATTTTATTTTATTTTTTATAAAAAAAAAAAAGCGAAAAGCACATTATCAAATGGTCTCATAATACTCAAAAAAAAAAAAAATTGATGTTGAAGTGTGAAGGTCTTTTTGGAGAAGATGCTGTAATAATTTCTATTCCTGTAGGAAAGGAATATGTATTCCTCTCATTTTTAAAATGAGTACATATTCCTCTTCGTAAGGGAATAAGTATTCTCATGGGAATAACTATTCCTATGAATAACTTCTTACCAAATAAAAGAATGATTATTTCATAAGAATAATCATTATATTTTAGAATCTATTCTGCAAATCAAACGGGATCTTAACACACCAAATAAGAGATGCCCCAAGTGTTACACTTTTCAGAAAATAGGGTAGAATAAATTGTTGAATTTTTAACAGATAGCATGGTTAGACCCAATTTCCTTTAATCATTGATTTGACAGGAAAGTTGATGCACCTCTCTCTCTCTCTCTCTCTCTCTCTTTTTCACGCATTGGATAAATCAGACAGTTTCATGCAGACTTCTATTGAAATTCAAAGCAGCAGCCAATATAAAATTGTGTGTTTGGAATGCCGTCCTCTTTCCAATCATTCACATTTGATATATGGAATTAATTCAAAGCACCATTACTTGGGTTATCCGGGGAAAATATAAGTTTGACTATTTACAACATTTAGAATATCTTCATTTTTGCTTAAATTTATATATAATCTAGTGATAAATATTAATAATTATGATCTTAAGAGCTCTTGTTGGAAGGATCCTGATCCTGGTCCGTATCTGGTCCGTATGCCATTTTCAGTGTCATCTTTACTAATAAAAGTATTGTTATAAATCATTATACGATTGTCATACAATTCAATTGACGTGATAATATTAAAAATGAGAATAACTTCAATACGGTCTTGGCACAAACTAGGATCTTTGTGCCTTCCAATCGGGGGTTGACACCTCATGTTATTTCACCAAATGAGTTTAAAACAAAAACATGTGAATATTTCACCAAAGCATAGCATAGCACAGCTCTACGCCTATGCTCTGTTGCCTCTCATCCGCCGAGCGCTGCAAAACGCCATCAACAATTCCTCTGCCACCTCTCCTCTGGCCAGTAGCTGTGTGCTGTTGGCTAGATCAAGCCACTGCACTGCGCGACCTGATCTGGCCGCGCAGAGATGCGGCCTGGTCTGGCCGCATCTCTGCTGCCTAGGCTAGCTGCACAGTGTGGCCAGACTTGGCCACATCTCTACGTGGCCAGCTCTGGCTTGGGCTGCTCGCATGGCGGCAGCCAGACTTGGCCGCAATGCGCCATTGGCCAGTGGCCTTCTCCGACCATGGGTTGCCGCTAGAGAAGGGGGTGGCGTGGGCTAGCCTCAACTGTAGGGTGGCGGTGGAAGGTGGGTTAGGGCTGAATGTGAAGAGAATCAGTTTTAATATGGTGTTTTTGTGCTTATTTGATTTGGTGTGAAATGCTTATGTGTCACTCCCTCATTAGTAGGCACAAAAACCATGGTTTAGACCACAACCATATAGAAGTCACTGTGACGACCCGATTCATAATTATACTGTAGCTATTTTCTTTTTTTGAAAACATACAGTAATCATGAATTGGATCTATCACCACAGGATGATAAAAAATACCTGTTATACATGTATCTCACAACATATCATGAGAATACACCTATTACATCAGATTCATATATCACATCAAATATAAACTGAACGGAAGCATTTATATTCAAAGGGAGTAATCAAAAATATAGAGCTGACGATACAAATTCTAATAATTTACAATGTGAATATACAAAAGAATGGCTATACACTGATGTCATAGGCGACACAAGCCATATATATAAAAAATATAGTTGTGAATACATCACCACAACAACAAAAGAATAGACTAACTAAAGAGACTATACAAAATACATATGTCCCACGACGTCAGTCGTAATAGCCAAGGTAGTAAATTATGGGATCATCGTTTAAGCTTTTAGTACTTCCATCAACATCTATATAACCATAGAAGTCGTTCATGATTATATAGGCGGAAAGGAGAATGAGTGAGTCAACAATCTCAATGAATAAAAATTCACTGAGTTTTTATAAAGAATTGAAGGGTTAATTTACATGAGTTTACAATAAGAGTTACTACAAATTTGACATTTATTTTGAAACAGAAGTAGTTGATGAAGTAAACACATGTAGTCATAAAGCATTTGAAATAGTATAATAGCTGAGTACATACATGTACGTTTCAGTCTTCTGCCTGTACTAGCACACATACGCACTCAACTATGCTATAAATATATCATATAACTTATCTATACTCATATACAAGTATCTTTTTCTTATGGGTGAAAACACAAGCATATAAACATATCTAAGTAATAAAATACAAATCACATCATGCAGCTAGACATAAGAGTATACAGAGTTTTGCCCGTAGCGAACTCGTAAGCATACTAATATGTGTATAAGGAAGGCCAATAAATCATCATATGTAACTAGCCGTAAGATATATATTATATATATATATATATTATATATATATATATATATATATATATATATTATATATATGCTTTCCCATTAAACCTTATATGCATACTAATATGTCTATGATAAAATTCACATAAATCATATCATAAATCATCATATAAATACATCATGGTATGCAATGTCTTGACACATGAGTACAGATTCTCGTGGCTAGCACACGAGTACAGACCTTGTGGCATGGTCTCTATGGCACACGGTCACAAACCTCCGTGGCTAGGTTCTATGACACACGGTCACGAACCTCCGTGGCTAGGTTTTACATACTCTTTGTGCTCTTCATACATATGCTCTTTGATAACATGCAACAATATTTTTCATAATTCTTTTCTCAATGCAAATCTCAATGAGACATCATGAAACTTAATCAAATCAATCTTTTCACCATATATCATTTCTCAAATATTAAATACAAATCAAATACCATAAACTAACATATATAATATATATATATAATATATATATAATATATATATATATATATATTATAATATATATATATTAATATACTTATATATATATATATCATGAAACTTAATCAAATCAATCTTTTGCCATATATCATTTCTCAAATATTAATAACAAATCAAATACCATAAAACTAACATATATATATATATATTATTCATACTATATATCATATCTATAATCACATAAATCATCATATAACTTCATCACAATCCTCAAATCATCATTTTTAATACTATATATATGAAATAATCAAAAAATCACAATAATCATATGATATCATAAATAATATATAGCATTAAACTATCTATATTATTCTTCAAAAACATCAAAAACTTTTAATTTGTTTAGCAAGTACAACATCTACTAAACATTGAAAACAAAACATAAAATATTTTAAGGTGTGTATCACTCTCGGTAAGTATAAATACTTACCTATTTTGCTTGTTGTTGATTTTTAACTCAAATACCCTAGCAATGCCTGCTGCATAATACATTGTTATAACATCAATAACTATACACATTCTAACTCAACTCAAATACCTAATAACTATGATACTTGAATACACAAGTATCAATGTGGTCATAAGCAATCCATAGAATTCTAGGGTTCTAAATAGCATTTAAACAACCTATATAAGTAACTCGTAATGAATTACTAGGGTTAGACATTATAAAATCCCAAAATACTAACTATGAAAAAGTCTAGGGTTTTAGACATTTACCTCAAAGCTTTGAAGAATCCGAAGTTGTGAACCGTGGAACTTCAACCCGATGTAGAGAAGGCACAACCAACGAAAATCTAAAGAAAATAATCAATACTAAGCTATACATTCGAAATTATAGCTCAAGCATTGAAAATTTAGAGTTTCAAGAATTTTTACTTTGAATCAATCGGTGGAAGTAGGTTTTCAATGCCAAGAATCTTGTTCCTGATGTTAGAAATGTGTTTGGAGGCTCTCTAAATTCAATACCCAAGGTTTGGGTATAAACCCTATGAGAGAGAAAAGAGAAAATGGCGAGGAAAGAGAAGAAAAATTGAAAATGTGCTAGAAAATTGTGTCCCAGCTATTTATAGTCGGGTGAACAGTGCTACCATTTGGACTGATAAATGGTCCGTCCGGACGACAGTGCACAAGGTCCGTCCGAACCTTGTTGCGGATGTGGTGTAGACAATCGCTATTGAGTGACCATTGGCAAAGGACCGTCCGGACGACATTGCGGACAACTTGCGGATGGTCACTACTGCCTGATTAATAGCAAGGGACAATTCGGACTGCTGAAGACGATCCATTTTAGATCACGATCGTCCAAACGACATTGCGGACGACCTGCGAACGATCACTACTGACTAATCTAGAGCAGAAACCATCCGGACCACTGCAGACAGGGCTGCAAACGGTCCATTTGGACAACTACCGTTTGGACGACAATACCACCGTCCGGACGCCCAATGTAAATTTTCACTTTTAATTATCTTTTTACCCTTGACTTTTAAGATGATTTTTAGTCATTAATTGAAATTCTTAGGCGTTACAGTCACTCTCATTGAAAATTATTAACCCTTATTTTTTTTTTTTTGGCATAATTTCAAAATTGGAAAAGCCTAGTCAACAACCAATGCAGTTTCAAAACTTAAAAAACCAGTGAAGTACGCATGGATTGCTATTTCATTTTTTTTAATAAATTTTTCCATGTCATAAGAAAGTATCATGTACATCGGTCACTATTGTAACTCCAATATATATTATAAGGTAAAAATACTAAAATTAAGCTTTTGAAAAAGATACAATGACTAACTTTATACGTAATATTTTCTTTTTGACCAAACATATAGACATCACGAAAAATTTACAAGGAGAATATAAATTATGAAATCGAAGTGTGAATTTTTTTTTTTTTTTAAAAAAAACACTGATGCACAATGCATTTTCACATTTTGAGCCTTTATATATAATTTTTTTTTTTTATGTGCTTCATTTGTTTAATATTTTGTTCTTTATCAAGCTATGTATTCATTGTTATGCTTCATGGATGCGATGCATTTGAGTGTTTATTCTATGATTTTTATTTCTTTTCAAGTAAAAGATTAGAACGTGTCCTTTATTATCTATTTCCGTTGCGGTTTTAAGCTGGTAAAGGATAGAGAAACCTATGATTGATAATATATATGTTAAAAAATCGCTTTTCTCTCTTGTTTGAAGAGAGAGAAGCTCCTAGAAGTTTTTCTTCCATTGTTGTCTCCTTCGTGAGATCTTTGTGCAGCTTCGTGAGTTTTTCTGAGAGAGGAGTTATGGAGCTTGCCTCCATACTCGTCCCTTCCCTTCCCTTCATCTTTTTTCGTTATTTCTTGTTTCTCCTCCGTTCCTCTCATTTTTTCTTTGTTTTTCTTCTCTGTTTCTCCAGTTTCTCAGCCTTTTCCGCTTTGGCCCTTCTCTGCTCACCCCTCTTCACTCACTGTGCAGCTCTCCGGCCCTCCTCCGCTCGCTCTTGCCAGCTGATTATCGGATCTTTCACAGATTCGGCTTTTTCAAGGCCCGATTTGTAGACTTCCATCAGCCCCAACCTCAGACGCGCCCCACCTCCGTGCTTCTAGTCCTCTCTGCAACCCGCCGATCCCATCCACGCCACCATCTAATCGCCACGTGCCGGCGCGTGGATCCCCTTCACCGGCCAGTGGCTTCTCCAGCTTGCGGCTCCACCACCCTCTTCCACTGTTGCTGGAGTTTTTTGTATTTAGTTGTTTTTTCAGTGTATTTTTGCAGCTTTTGTTGTATTTTGCTGCTTTGTTTGTGTTGTTTAGGTTACCGTCTCCAAGTTCGTACTTGGTTTGATCTTTTGTTGGAGACTTTTGTAACCGAGTTCTTGTTGTTGGTACTTTCCTTCAGTTGCTCTATTCCAACCTTGCTCAGTGGTGCTCGTTGTGCTACTGCGGCCTTCACTCTAGTGGGGAATTACAGTGGTAATATCGCCTTTAGTGGCGATCTTTCTTGAAATTTTTTTCAAGACATAGGGCCGTGTCAATTTATTAATACATTCCATTTTATTTTCTGTTTACTTAAACTGAGCAGGTTGGTATGGGGTCTATTGTTGGGGTGCCCCACCCTTTAAAATTCGTCCCTCCCCCGTTCTCAATTGTATTCTCAGGAAAAAAAAAAAAAAAGATAATATATACGTTAGAATATTTTTCATATTATTATTTATTTAGGGTTTTTTTTTTTAATTTTTTTTTTATAAAGTCTTAAGCTAGCTCTCTATAAATAGAGACCATTGTAATACAATTTAAAATAATTCAATAATCAAGATGTAGCCCTAAGGGCCTTTGTCTGTCTCTTCTTTTTCTCTTTGCTTCTGCACTCTCTTTTGTATTATATGAGTAATGCTAATGACCATCTTTTTAGCCTCTTTTTATTCTCTTAAAGTTGATGCGGTTTTTAAAATCATCATTGCATTAAAATTCAATAGTAATTCATCTTAAATCCAATAGTGATTTTAAAAGTCACATCAACTTTAGAAAGATAAAAATATGGTTCCTAACATTACTCTATATTATATATTTATCCATGGTATCAAAGTCACTTTTATATGACCTTTAATAAACGTCTTTGGCGTTTTCCTAACGTCTCTTTTTTGGCATGCTCTCCAATGACCTCATAGTTGTTTTAAACGTCCACATGCCTCTGCTTCCGCTGTTAGTTTCTTCCTAGTCTTCTTCGAACTAGATTCTAAAATTTTAAAACCAGAATCAGGTTTACAAAGTATAGATCTATCGATTTATGAAAAACCCGTCTATACCGACAACTGCACGCACCTCTTTTGCGTTGTTAGTGTCTTCCCCGCCTTTCTCTAACCAGATTTTGGAAATCTAAAACCATAATCAGGTTTGCAAGGTACATATCTATCAATCTGTAGACGACCTATCTCCACCGACCATCACATGCGCCTCCACTTGCATTGTCAATGTCTTCCCAGCCTTCCTTGAACTGGATTTTGAAAATCTAAAACCATAATCAAATTTGCATAGTGTATATCTATTGATTAGTGGAAGACCCATCTCCGCCGGCCACTACATGCACTGCCATGACATCGGCAAAACGTCCATGCGTTGCCACAATATCAGTTTTCAGAAAAATTATTTTGGCTCCAAATCGGTGGATTTGTGCATTTTTCAGCCCATTCTGTAGCTGAATGCACCTTCATGCACCTCCTTATGAAGTTGTCGGTCCTCCCATGCGCATCATGCGCTGACAACCTATTCTACGCATGGGCTTCACACATCACAGGCTCAACATGCATTCATGTTAGTCTAGCCCAACCATGTCTGGAGGCCATCGTCAGTTGTCGTCGGCAACCTCCTTTGGCTAGTCTCTCCAAGCAGTCTTACGTCGCCTTCCGGAGTTCATTGGGCAGCAACCTTCCAAAAGATGAGCTCACTAGCCTAACTTTGGTCGCGTCACACTATATATATATATTTTCATTTGAGCTCACAACAAAGTTGCTCTTCTGCCACATAGGATCGTCATTAGGTTCATTAATAGGTCTAAAGGCCAAGCTCACACTCAGATTTTAGTGTTGTCCGCATCAAATCCAGTTTTAGCAAAATAAATAAATAAATAAATTTATTTTCTTTTCCAAACTCAAGGTTATGAGGGGATGTGTTAGAATATTTTTAATATTATGATTTATTTAGTTTTTTTGTACGTTTATTCCCTTATTTATTCTAAGGTTTCTTGTTTACCGCTCCTAATCCTCTATAAATATCACTCTATTATAATTAAGTTCAATATACTTCATTATTGTCAAGGTGTAGACCTAAAAGCATTTGTCTGTTTCTTCTTTACTCTCTGTTCCGCTCTCTCTTTGATATTAGAGTGATGATAGACATCAGCCCAGACTGATTCAACAGTGGATCAGCCTGGGCATAGATGAGCTTTAAAAAAAAAAAAAAAATTTAATCATGGGACCCACCCCAAGTTACTGTTCACAGACCCAGACTGATTCACTGTTGAATCAGCTTGGGCTGAGGTTTATCATTACTCTTGATATTATATACCCTATTCCTATAATTATATAGTTTACTGTATGTATATACATATACACTTTAAAATACACTAATTAAATGGAGGTAGGAAAAGCTATGGCATCATGGAATATGACGTTATGGAGTAGTACTAGAGGACGGTCGACTAAACATTAGCCTAAATATCATTGTACATGCCCAAGGCTAAGGCTAATTAAGGTGGTGACAGTGGTGGCAATTATGATCGATAATACCAATGAAGTTAATGTTGCATTATTACTTTAGAAAAAAATTAGATTTTATCCTCTTAATATTTTAGCAGATTTTTAATTTAACTTTCATTGTTATAAAATTTATAATACACTTTCTCAATGTTTGCAAAAAAAAAAAAAATTAATTCAAATCTTTTGTTATTTAAAGCCGTTTAAATTGATGAATTTACTGTTCACTCATTTTTTTCTTTTTATTATTATTTTTTTTTAAAAAAAAAAAAATGAGTAAACAGTAAAAATTGAGTAAATAGTGAACAGTAAAAAAATAAAAATAAAATAAAGTAAACAGTAAATTCGTCAATTTAAATAGCTTTAGGTAACAGAAGGATTGAATTGAATTTTTTAACAAATGTTAGAGGGATACATTACAAATTTTTAAATATTAAGGGCTAAATTAAAAATCTGCTCAAACATTAAAAAGGGTAAAATATAATTTTTTCTTATTTCAATTATAAATATAATCATTATCACGCAAGTGTTAGAAATTTTTGCTTAGAAAAAAAAGTGTTTGAAATTTTTGATTCTATATATCAAATAATATTCTCAAAAAAAAGAAAAAAAAATGCGATAGAAGATTTCAAAAGGAAATATTAAAATAATTAAAGCAATAAAAAGCCTGATACTTAAATTAAGGTTAAGCTAGGCCATTGACTTGTCTTCTTAATTTTAGCAGAAATCACGTGAGTGACCCCATTTATCTGTGCAAATGGTTAATATTTCAAAATACTTGTTTTATAGGTGAACCATGCGGGTGGGGAGTTTAGTGCCTGTAATACCATTGTGCGCGAGGCTCTTGTGTCTGCATATGAGTTTAGAAAGGCGAATATGACAGAAACTGAGTCACCATGGAGGTTAAGGAGGGAATCTACATCATATACAAACCTCCCCCCGAAACTAACATATTGTAAATTGGGATATAACGGTAGACACAAGTAATATGTGATAGGCATAGGTATAGCGGTGCAAGACTTTGAGGGATACCCGATTGGAGGTAGAAGTTTGACTAAAATGAAAAGCCTAGAGCCTGTTACAATAGAGGTGTTTAGCAAAGATTTAGGGCTGCAATATATAATATTGGAAGTAGACGCGTTTTAGGTTTGGTTAGCTAATTGAGGATACACGAATAGGTATTGCTTCGTCGACTAGTTGGCAGATCAACCACATTCGTCGGGAGACAAATTGTGTGGCCCACATGTTAGCTAAGGTTGTCATTAAATACGTCATAGATCATATTTGATTGGAAGAAATTCTTTATTGTATCTGTGATATTGTTTTCTTAAAGTAATTTGCTCTACTTATTTGATTAATGAATAAGATGTAAATATTTGTTCAAAAAAAAACAAAAACTACTTTTCTATCTCTTTTTTTTTTTTTTTTCATTTATTTTTTAATTTTTTAATTCAGAAAGGCAGTGAAAAAAATCATCTGTTGTTATTCTATCTTTGCGTGACTATAATAACACTTATTTACTGAGAGCCACATAAAAAAATAAAAAATAAAAAATAAAACCTAAACAATAAGAATCGTAGGCGCTATCTCAAATCTAACTTCCGCATATCTTCACTCAACCTTTTTTATCCCATTTAATTAGATTAGGATCCTTTCAATTTCATTTGAAATAAAAAGAAACCAATTAGGCAAAAAAATGTTAAATTACCATTTTGCCTTTCTCTTTTTCCCATTTAATTGTACTTAAGACGCCTTCGTAATGCATATTATTTCATGAACCGTATTATCTCCATTTCAAAGAAAATAAAAAAAAAAAAAAACTTTTAAAATAGGGAGCATCCATTTAGTATAATGTCCTCTCCATTTTAAAAGAAGCGAGATGATCCTTTTTCCTATTTTACTGCATTGCTATTAATACTGTACAAACGTACGTAAAAGATGATATAGTAAGCTACATAGGGTAGGCTTTTCTGTTGCACATTGGCTCCATAGCATACTATTTTAGAGCTTTGCGATACAAACCGTAAATATATCTAGGTGCTATATACCTAGGGTAGAGCTTTTTTGTTGCACATAGCTTAATAAAAGAGTTACGGGTGTGTTTGTTAATGTTTAGAGATATTTTATTTTTTAATAAATTTTTTATTTAAATAATAATAAAAATAAATGATATGATATAAAAATATCAATAAAAATCGTTAAAAATTAATTGGCCAAATATTAAAAATAGAGTTGATTTTAAAAAGAAAAAAAAATGATAGAAGAGGTTAACAAACAGGACCATCATTCCCTCTCTCCTCTCCCCTCTCTCTCTCTCTATATATATAATATATATGTTGACAAAACGTAAATAATTGTTAATGTATTTGGATTGATTTTTTTAATTGTTTTTTGATTTAAAAGAATATTATACTGTGACATAAATGTAAAAAAATCATTTTTATGCTTTTATGAATATTTTGGTTTTAATTGTTTGTCAATATTTTTTATTTTGATAAGAAAAACAAAAAGATAAAAAAATAAAAATTTAATAAACCGACCAATTTTGTTTCTTTAGTATCCATCCCCTAGAGGAGAGTACGTTGTGTTCTATTTCAAAATGATTGATGTCAATTCTATTGATCTCCAGTTTTATGTGCTTGATAACCATGTAAGGTTGTGTTTGTTGGACGAAGAATTTTTAATAATGTTAGAAATTTTAAAATTGACGAAAATTTCAATTCCATAAACTTAAATTTGTATTATTTAAATAGTTATATTTAAAAATTAAGAAATTACATGTATTACAACCACACTGATGATGATATTGATGGCAATGATTTATGACAGTGTAATGGTTAAATTTTTCGTATTGTCAAAGTTCATATTTAAATAGTTATATTTTAAAATTAAGAAATTACAGTATTACAACAACAATTACGATAGTAACAAGTAACAAGTAACAACGTTAGTGACAACGGGAAGGTAATGGTTGAAAAACCCAATTAAGTTCAATGTTCAATAAAATTTTTGAAATGAATTATTTGTTAATTTTTTTTGAAATAATAGTTACAACTTTCATTCATCATTACGATAAAATTTAGATTATAAAAACTCTAAGATAGCAAAGCATGTTACTCTAAACTTACAATATTACAGATACAATTTAAAATTTTCTTGCATCCTGACTCTATCTATGACATATAAAATCACTTCATTGGCTACCCATGTGCATCATAATTGGTAGCCCTCTTGGCATAACAAATGTGCCAACTCTTAAGTCCATGGACGGAACGAATATTAGCAACAATATACCATACTTACTCTAATTTTGTCCCGTGGTTTGGAGATATAACTTGAAATTTCTTTCATCTTGACCCTATCTATGACATATAAAATCGCTTCATTGGCTACCCATATGCATCATAATTGGTAGCCCTTGTGGCATAACAAATGTGCCAGCTCTTAAGCCCGTGGATGGAACGAATATCAGTAACAATATTACCATACCTACTCCAATTTTGTCTCGTGATTTGGACCACATTTACCATTTGTAATTAATTAATCTCCCTCCAAAATTATTCTTGGGAGCCCCAGATCATAACTAAACTGGCTGCATATAATGTTGCTATTACTTCCGTCACCATAGGCTCTAAGATAAAACCTTTAGTGTAGTTTTTTGCTACAATGACCTTACCCAGATGATATCTGACGATAACACCTACCCCCATACGTCGGTTAGCGGAATCAATATGTGAAATCCATAAATTATAAGTAAATTAAGGCATAAATAATAGTCAATCGAAAACATTTTTTTGTTTGACTGAAAAAGTTTCTTTAATTTCTGTACAATCGTTTTCATTTTTTCAAACTGTAAGCAATTTTTCGAATTTGAGCTTCTCATTCTCAAATCACTAAAATTTGCTGAACCACTACTAGAACACAGCCGGACCTCCACTGGACCCATCGCCGAAATTTCGCTAGAACTTAAATTTTTAGATTAAGTTTTCTTAATATATATATATATATATTGTGAATAAAAATTGATTTTTATAGCTTAATATGATTGAACGTAAATATAAAAAAAAAAAAAAAAATTGTGATTTCCGTACGCGCCAAATGCTTGAAAATGTTTTTAGTGATAAACTTTTCTTGAAAAATAATTTATCTGAAAAATTTCTCACAAAAAACATTTACGTCGAAACAAGCAAAGCTAACTAAAATCCTTTGTCCAATTGGTTTAGAGAGATTATCGATTTAATCTACATTAATACTTTGTTTCAATTATATGCACTGAAGTATATAAGTATTTATATATATATATATATATATATAGTATATATTATATATATGATGTGCATATTAAAATCATTATTTGTTAATGAGTTTTTTAGTTCAAAACTCAACAAATACTTGTGTAATTTATTAATAATAATAAAAAAATAGTCATTATTCAGTAACTTGAGAAAATTTTATTTCCTTTCCTTATCTTCTTATAGTAAATAAGAAAATTTTAAGCTTATTATCTATTTAATATTTTTTTTAGTACCATGGTCCATGAATGTTTGTTTGATGATTTTTAATACAAAGAAAAATCCTGTCCGGATGCATGGCGTTTTATGTTGTTGCCAATCTAACCTTAGCTGCTGTTACAGTTTGGACCACCATAATTATTTGGTTTCAATAATTGATGGGAGGCTGTTTCAGAGGAAAAACAAGGGTAACTGAAAAACACAAAAAAACAAAACAAAACGAAGAAAAAGGGACGTTTTTATTATTAAATTACTTTTTTTCATGAAATTTTCCTATGACTTTTCTTTTGTTTTTTCAGCGATTTAAATTTTTCATTAAAAAGAAATTTAAAATTAAATTTGAATTATTAAAAAAACTAAAAACAAAACTGACCTAGCAACTATATATAAATAAATAAGTGCAAATAATTGACTCAAGCATTAATTTCAACTTTGTCCAAACTACGCGTCGTTGATGAGGTAGCTAGGTACCATAACGGCGATAATAATTATTTATTTAAACTCTTGGCCGAAGCTATTTTTTGCAGTCTTTTCTTTTTGTGTGTTTATTACAATTAATGGAAAGAAACCTATTTTTCGATCTTTTGACTTTTTAATTTTCAAAACCTCTCCTCTAACTTTTACATATTTTTTAACCGGCCAGAGATCTTTTAGCATTTTGATCTTACGTATAATTTTATTGAGTTGACATATTTTATATATTCTTAATTAAAAGAAAATTATTATTTTTATATCTCTGGTACATTCATCTCTAGTATATTTTTATACAGATCTAATAATTAATTTTTTTTTTTTTTTAAAAAAATCAATGATGCATGAAGCAAGCCACCTCAACATGCAGAAATTCACACGAAATAGATCCGATGCAAAAAATGTATGTATCTTTCCTAACACTTATTTTTATTCTCAACTTCACTTTTTAAAGTCAATTAAGGATCAAATTTTATTTCCTTCTAAAACTAAATTTATGTTAAATGAAGAGTAATTGAGGCAAATGATTTTTCTACAATTATTGGGCTGTGAATATAGACTCACCCTAGACCTTATATTAAATTCGAAGTGCTGTAAATGATTAAAAAAGGTCCCAAAGTACTATTTAGGCATAATTTTTGACTGCCCATGGGTGAACAGAAGTCAATATTTTCCTGTTTAAACACTAGTTTGCCAAATCTTTATTTCAATGGCCCATCATTTTCCAAACAAAAGAAAACATAAAAAAGAAAATTGATTGCCCTAGTAATCAAGGCATAAGAGAATTTTGAATTGTTTAAAATCCTTCTTTCTTTCTTGATAACTTAATGAATTCTCTTGTATCTTTTTATTTTTCTGAAGAAACCCAAGACTAGAAATTGAAACAATCAGATTTATTGGCTTGTCCACAGATCGATACTAAAATAATGCCTCAAAGTTGATAACAAAGCAGTTTGGCCATACCGTTTACGATTATTTCTTCCTTCATGATTATCTGTGGACTCATGTTTGCTGGTCTAAGCCAAAGCTTTGATGGATTAGGCTCACGAGCATGTTTGGCAAGTGATCTGTTTATTTTTTCTTTTTTTTTGATTTTACTGTAGCACGAGATTATTGTTGAGAGGAAATATTTTGTATGAAAAAGTAAATTTTTTTATTTTTTAGTGAGTATTTTATTTGAATGATAATAAAAAAAATATTTAATGTGATATAAAAAATAAAAAAATTTATTAAAAAATAGTTGATGTGATATAAAAGGTGAGAATAATCTTATTTAAAATTGGAGTAGAATTGTAGTATGAGAATAGGTTACCAAACATGCTCCAGGTTTCCGAAGATAGAAAGTAAAGAGAGAGAGAGAAAGGGGTAATCCCACCGAAGAAGAAACTCTGGAAACCGCTTTTATTCTTTTTCATATTTTACTCTCTACTTGTCATTATTACTGATTATTAAATATTTACATAAATATAATAAAATCAAATATCTGCTAATAACTGATTCATATTGAATGCTCCTAAATTAATTCTCTTCTTATTTCCTTCAACTTTCTCATTTCACAGTTATATTCATCTATCTCTCTCTCTCTCTCATTCTCTCATGGAAGATTATGAAAGATGCAACACAAGGCTGTATCTTGGACTTGGCTCCGGCGACCATGATCATCAGAAGGACGAAAAGCCAAATCCTGATCAATACCCATATAAGGAAAGCGATTCCGACAACCACAAAAACAAGGACGGTGGCAGAAAGAAACTGAGGCTCTCCAAAGACCAATCCATCTTTCTTGAAAACTGCTTCAAATTGCATAGCACCCTTTCTCCGGTACACTTTTTTTTATTTTTTTGTAATTACATGATTACAACCACCACTGATGATGATATTGATGGCAATGATTTATGACAGTGTAATGTTAAATTTTCGTATTGTCAAGTTCATTTTAAATAGTTATATTATTAAAATTAAGAAATTACAGTATTACAACAACAATTAACGATAGTAACAAGTAACAAGTAACAACTGTTAGTGGACAACGGGGAAGGTATGGTTGAAAACCCAATTAAGTTCATGTTCAATAAAATTTTGAAATGAAATTGTGTTATTTTTTTGAATATATAGTTAACAACTTTCATTCATCATTACGATAAAGAATTTAGATTATAAAAACTCTAAGATAGCAAAGCATGTTACTCTAACTTTACAATATTACAGATACAATTTAAAAATTTTCTTGCATCCTGACTCTATCTTATGACATATAAAATCACTTCATTGGCCTACCCATGTGGCATCAAATTGGATAGGCCCTCTGGCATAACAAATGTGCCAACTCTTAAAGTCCATGGAACGGAACGAATATTAGCAACAATATATACCATACTACTCTAATTTTGTCCC
Source organism: Betula pendula (assembly GCA_900184695.1). Taxonomy (NCBI): domain Eukaryota; kingdom Viridiplantae; phylum Streptophyta; class Magnoliopsida; order Fagales; family Betulaceae; genus Betula; species Betula pendula. The sequence goes on along the minus strand of FXXK01001144.1, from coordinate 54,240 downwards.
GTGGTTTGGAGGATATAACTTGAAAATTTCTTTCATCTTGACCCTATCTATGACATATAATAATCGCTTCATTGCTACCCATATGCATCATAATTGGTAGCCCTTGTGGCATAAACAAATTTGCCAGCTCTTAAGGCCGTGGATGGAACGAATATAGTAACAATATTACCATACTTACTTCCAATTTGGTCCTCGTGATTTGGACCACATTTACCATTGTAATTAATTAATCCCCTCCAAATTATTCTTGGGAGCCAGATCAGAACTAAACTGGCTGCATTATAATTGTTGCTATTACTTCCGTCACCATAGCTCTAAGAAAAACCTTTAGTGTGTAGTTTTTTGCTACAAGACCTTACCCAGATGATATCTGACGATAACACCTACCCCCATGACTCGGTTAGCGGAATACAATATGTGAAATCCATAAATTATAAGTAAATTAAGGCTAAAATAATAGTCAATCGAAACATTTTTTTGTTTGACCTGAAAAAGTTTCTTTAATTTCTGTACAATCGTTTTCATTTTTTCAAACTGTAAGCAATTTTTCGAATCTTGAGCGTTCTCATTCTCAAATTCACTAAAATTTGCTGAACCACTACTGAACACAAGCCGGACCTCCAACTGAGCCATCGCCGAAATTTCGCTAGAACTTAAATTTGTAATTTAAGTTTTTAATATATATATATTATAATATTGTAATAAAAATTGATTTTTATAGCTTAATATGATTTGAACGTAAATAAAAAAAAAAAAAAAAATTTGTGATTTTCCGTACGCCCAATGCTGAAAATGTTTTTAGTGATAAACATTTTCTTGAAAAAAAATTTATCTGAAAATATTTTCAACCGAAAACATTTTACGTCGAAACAAGCAAACCTAACTAAATTCTTTCCAATTTGGTTTAAGAGGATTATCGATTTAATCTACATTTATATACTGTTTTCAATTATATGCACTGAAGTATATATTATATATATATTAGTATATATATATATATATATATAATATGAGTTAATTTAGGCCAATCACAAAAATTGATTTTACATTTTTTTCCAAAATTGTAATGTAAATGTAAAAAATCATTTTTATGTTTTATGAATATTTTTGTGTTTGAATTGTTATTAATATTTTTATTTTGATAAAAAAAAGGTTACAAATAAAAATTTAATAAACCGACCATTTTTGTTTCTTTAGTATCATCCTTAGAGGAGAGTTATGTTCTATTTCAAAAAGATTGATGTCAATTCTATTGATCTCCAGTTTTATGTGCTTGATAACCATGCAAGTTTGTGTTTGTTGGACGAAGAATTTTTCATAATTTTAGAAATTTAAAAATTCACGAAAATTTCAATTCCATAAACTTAAATTTGTATTATTTAAATAGTTATATTTAAAAATTAAGAAATAACAGTATTACAACAACAATGGTGATGATATTGATGGCAATGATTTAACGACAGTGGTAATGGTTGAATTTTCGTAATGTCAAAGTTTATATTTAAATAGTTAGATTTTAAAATTAAGAAATTACAGTATTACAACAACAATTACGATAGTAACAATGGGAAAAGTAATGGTTGAAAAACCCAATTAAGTTCAATGTTCAATAAAATTTTTGAAATGAATTATTTGTCAACTTTTTCTGAAATAATAGTTGCAACCTTCATTTATCAAAACATGAAAATTTAGAGTATAAAACCTCTTAGATAGCAAAATATGTTGCTCTAAACTTACAATATCACAAATACAATTTAAAATTTCTTCCATCCAGACCTTATCTAACATATAAAATCGCTTCCTTGGCTAACCTATGTGTAGCATAATTGGTAGTTCTTTTAGTATGACAAATCTGCAAGCTCCTAAGCCCTTGGAGGATAGAACGAATATCAGCAACAATATGACCATACCTAATCCAATTTTGTCCCGTGGCTCACATTTACCATTTTTGTAGCGAATCTTCCTCCAAAATTATTCTTGAGAGCCTCAGGTCACGACTAAATTCGACTACTATAATGCCGCTATCAATTCTACCACCACTGAGATAAAACCTATAGTGTAGCATTTCGCCGCAATGACCATACCTAGGTGATCTTTGATGATAACACCTACCCCCATACGCCTGTTCGCGGAATCAATATTTGAAACCCATAAATTATAAGTAAATTATGGCCTAAACTTAGACTCTATTTGTTTCGATGAAAATAATTTTTGAAAAATATTTTTAGGTATTTTCTGCGGTTGATGCGATAGAAAATAATAGTCAACCGAAAATATTTTTTGATTTGACCGAAAAAGCTTTTTTAATTTCCGTACAATGATTTTCCTTTTTTAAAACCTTAAAATTTTTTCGAATTTGGAGGTCTCATTCTCAAATTGCTTGAGTTTGCCAAGACTACTGCCAGAACACAATCGGACCTCTGTTGGACTACTGCATAAACTTGCTAGAATTCAATTTTTAGGTTAAATATATATATATATATATATAATCATATATACTAATATAATTATTATTACATATATATATATACTTAATATTTTTATGATGTAAATAAAAATTATTTTTTTTTATAGCTTCAATATGATTGAACGAGAATAAAAAAAAACAAAAAAATATATTTGTAATTTTCCGTATACGCCCAACACCTAAAAATATTTTTAGCGATAAACATTTTCTGAAAATAATTTCTCTGAAACAGTTTTACAACGGAAACCATTATACGTCGAAACAAAAAAATCTAACTAAAATCCTTCGTCCAAACAGTTCAAGAGATTTATAATTTAAGCTTACATTTAATACTTGCTTCAATTGTCTTCAAAGGGATACCTCAATCGGATTGAGAACCACGTCTGATGAAATAGATGTCATTAGTTGAAATCTCTCTCTCTCACTCTTCTCTCTCTCCTTGTGGGACATGTAAAAAAAAAATAAAAAAAATACTTTGCTTCAATTATATGCACGGAAGATATATCATGGATCCAATCCTACTGCTTCAAATTAAGAGCAACAAGTTTGATGTAGTTATGGGTGTTGGGTTACCAAATTTGAAATGGTAGGGTAATTGCTTTTTACTAATATTTTGCAAAGTATCAACGGGATTCTTTAATAGGACTAATTAACGCAAAGAGTTTACTCAAAACAAAAAAATAAATAACGCAAATGGTTAAATAATAAAAAAAAAAAAAAAGGAAAAAATTTACGTACCCATCTCAAACTATCACTTAATTGATAATATATTTCTTAAACTTTTAATTGTGACAATGTCCTCCTCTAAATTACCAAACTATTGTCAATATACCCCCCAATGACGAAAATACCCTTAATGAAATAAAATAAAATAATTATAGAAAAAACTAAAGCTACAAATAAAAATAATAATAAAAAAAAAAAAACACTACCACCTAATTGGCTAAATTCAAAATTTTAAAAAATTATAAATATTTTCGTTTTAAAAATTATTTTTTTAAAAATAAAATTTTAAATTTTGTTTTCGAATTCTTAAGGGTATTTTTATCTTATTAAAAAATTTGTGGGTTATTTTTGTCTTTTTGTTGGCCTTGAAGGGAACATTGACAATTGTTTGGTAGTTTGTGGGGGACATTGTTAATTAGGTATGTTGGGAATTGGGCCTGCATGAATAGAGCGGCCCATCTCTCCCCCTCATTAAGTCAGCCCATCAACAGGAAACCGAACCTGCACACTCACGCTAGCCGAACCTATCGATAAGGTCGGTAGACGCGCCGACCTTCACTTCGGCGTCCAAGGTTCGGCTCCGACAGAAGGACGTAATGATCCTTGATGAAGACAGGACAAGGTCCATTTATGGCTGGCATTTATGATAGCCGACCTTGGTTGCTGTTCCCGTGTGTTCTCGAGGTCTACCTGCCCCACACGATAAGACTGATGTGACAAGCGGACAAGGGATAGCAGGATGCGGACCTGCCTTCATGTGACACGTGGAAGAACAATTAATAGACCTTATGGGCATAGAAGACAATAAGGGCCACATGGCCCCACATCAGAGGTTCATTGATGAGTCTCGGGGAACCCACCACTATGTAAGGAGCGGGTCTAGGTTCGGTGGAAGGTACGTACATCATAACACAGAAGAATTATTCTAAGTCTTTCTCTCCAAGAAAAATGACTGACTTAGGCATCGGAGCTATCCCCCGCCGGCAACCCCCGGCAAGCTCTTGTGTCTAACGTTTTCTCTGTTCTCAGGTTACTCGCACAGTCGGAGTTGGAAACTGTCTCAACAGTTTGGGGCCGTCTGTGGGAACGCTCTTGTTCTTACTACGAAACTAACCCGACTGCGATGGGTATTGAAGAAACTTCACAAGTATCCCCAAGCCAGCACGGGGAACGGACGGGCAACCGTGCGTTTGTTCCGAAAACTCCTCACTTGGACAAAGGAAAGTCCGCCGCCTTCCAGTCTTCGGTGGCGGGAGCCGCTTCCCTAACCCCAGAAGCCAAAATGCAACAAATGGCCGAGGAGATAGAAGCTCTTAAGCGCATGAATGCATCCCTCGTTCGCCAGCTCTGCCCTAGCCCACGTGGCAGAGTGCATGTAGAGGGACAAGCATTCTCTGAAACGGACTCTGATGAGCCCAGCGCTGACGAAGAAGAATATGTGCATGTTGAAGACTCGCGGGATGAAGACCGCCACGATGGAAGTCGTCGGAGCGGAGGCGAAAGTCAGCATGCACAGGCGGGCGACCA